>OX336372.1:17626965-18098278 GCA_946902895.1 Fragum fragum
AGGACAACTGCTGTCGGGCCCGCAAAGTTTTGTGGGCATCATGCTCCGGACAAGCACAATTTTAGTTTTTGACCTTGAACTTTGACCCCGAACCTAAAGCTATCCAAAATATTCTCTCAAATGGCACATCTACTCATGATGGAAAATAATTGAGCAATTTTATTTTGAAATCCACCCATAATTGTAGGAGAAATGCTCTTGATAATCACAATCCATTTCACATTCATGTACGAGACATGCTCGAATTGTGGAGCCTGGACAGCAAACACAGTGTGTGTAGAACATTCCCTGTTTTTCTAACGATGGTTAAACCCATTCCCACACAACAAAACTTTAGGCTGATCCAGGTTCAAAGAAGTTGCAGACGACAATTTTATAGTTGGTGAAATACTAAAAATCTTTGCCTTTTGGGGTAGAAATCATTGTGGATAATGACGAAATTGTAAAAAGCAATTTCTTCATTTTCCTCAATATTTTTTAAGTTTTTTTTTTCTTGAGGGCGTAAAAAGGAAGGATTGTGCTAGAAAAGGTTTAGTTAGTATCTATCATTAGAGCTCAAAGTTAAGACTCTGATGAGATTGGGCGAATTCGCAGGCTGATCTGAGTCCTTAATTACCGCTGGTGTCAAATGGTTGGGAATGACTTACAGAGGCTTAAAAAATCGCAAAATGACAAGTAACAAATCCTCTATACATGCTATTGCTAGATATGTGGACATCGGAAAAGGGCATTAAGAAAGAATACGAGTAAAGAATAACATAGGTTGGGTAAGAATGACAATTATCTGAATATTTAGAATTAAAGTAAAATTGATCGATGATTGCATTTGGGTTTGACACATGTTTCAACAGTATTTCCGTTGAATTAGGCAGCTGATGCGCCTAAACGCGGCTTCATTTCCTTTCCTACATAAGTACGAGTATTTCCGCATCACTAGTTATTCACTCCCATAGGAACACCAGCTATCATACGTCTATGATTGAGAGACAATTGACGTTTTAGACAAGCGTCTGAAAGGATGTTTGCCCAGCCGTCCTGGGATTTGAGCCAATCATGTAAACGACTTGGCTAACATGTTAGGGTGTGGCAGCGTAAAAGAATTTAACAAAAGAGAGAAACAGAGGGAGAAAGAGAATGAGAAAGAGTGGGAGAATTAATGGATATTGATCTGAAACTGTACCCGTAAGTATCAAAAGGGTATAATTTCGAAAAAAGATTCTGATCCCCAAAAGCAGCTGTACTGTTTTAATGAATACACAAGCAACTTTAAATAGTAGACACTAATCGATGTAGGTTTAGCTTTGCCTCTAAAGCAACAATAGATAAGTATTAAGTGGGTAGAACTCTCTTATCAATTTGAAAGGAATATTCCTACTAATTATACATGTGTTGAAAACGCCCTTTCCACAGTAATATGTCTAAATGAAAATGATTGCAGAATTTGTCATTATTTAGATAAGTATATTTGTTTCTTATATTATTATATGTATCAATGACAAAATATGTTTTCAAAATGAAATAAGTCTGGAATCTAGAATGAACGAGTAATTGATATTTGATATCTAAAATCTTTAAAACACTTCTCCGGAATTAGATGACCAAGAACAAACATCACCAAATTCTGTTTATATGATATCCCTCTGGTTATGTTTTGACACCGCCCGAACGCACTAAATTTCACTATTGAAATGAGAGAATTTAATCGTTAAAATCATCTCCCAAAATTTTGTATGTAGCATTTCTTTAGGTAGCTTCTATTGGGTTCATTCATGAGGTATTCTTGTGATCATATTTGGGCTCCGCCAGGTGTTGTTCATAACGTAAAAAGGGGAATATTTAATTTTTAGTTTCGTCTATCAAAAACGAGGGTTCTGATTAGCCGAAAAAGATAATCATACCTCCATGAACAGCATCTTGAGCACGTAGCTATTTTGTATGCTTGCGCAGAAAAAAAGTTCTGTAAAAATGTATCAAAATTTGGTAAGTTTTTTCACTTGATGTCGCGTAATCATACAATGTGATTTTTTTTTTTTTTTTTTTTTTCGTGTTTTTTTTTGTGTCTTTTCTTTTTTTCGTTTCATACCTCCATGAAAACGTAAAAAGATTCTCTTTATCTCTTAAATAAGCAGTCAGCCAAATGTTTTTACCTTGATAAGTAAATTACTTCTACTGAATCTCAGTCAAGCGTTTCATTCGGCCGTCAACTTTTTAAAAATCTAAGAAGCTACCGAACAAATTTTACACAGAAATATCTTTTAGCTTGACTTTATGGTGAAATTGCACAACAATATCTTTTCAAAGAATACTTAATGAACTAATTGTATCATAATGTCGGCATTTTCTCCTGTTTCTATTAGGCTTCTTACCAGTGATCGATAGTGGATAAATAATAACTCCAAACTTCTGTTTACATCATACAATATTTAATACTGGGAGCATAAGCCCCAATTAGTCATATACGTGATCTGTCCCATTTCACGTTCTCGACTCTTCAACCTGTCTTGCGCATTTGCTTCCCTAATCATATGGGACCAAAATACTACATGTCAACAAAGTAAATATCTTGTTTCGCATCTTCCTCTTATAAATGTTCATTCAAGAAAGTATTTGTAGCAGATGGGCGTGTTTATCTTCGACCCATTAACATAATATCTTAAATGGATTCGGACAGTGGCTACTCTATTTATTCCTTCATAAAAGAAATATATGAGTTTCCAAACTAGACTCGAATCATGGATTGCGTTACATAATTCTGACCAGATCAATTAATTGAAAAAGGTAAGGTTACAGTAGTTAGTGCTTAGATCTTTATGGCGACGATAAATGCATTCTTTTATGACCCTACTCTTGTTAGGTATTAAGCACAATAAATGGTGAGGGTAAATTGGAAGATATCAGACTGTTAGATGGACATACATTTCCATTCACATTATTCTTATTTATTTAGACAAGGAATGAATTTTAAAAATCAACAATTATCAATTTTCATTGGTCATAGTTTTTGCTGCATGTTACCGACAATAGAATTTGCATAATAGCGCCGTTTATTATCCGAGTCTTTCTTTAAGATTTTGGAGTCTGACCTTTCTACGCTGTATATGACGTTTATAGGCATTACCTCTCCGATTCTAAATCCAGGGTATCTGTTCTCCTCTAGTACGAAAATTTACGTTTACGTTCAATACAAGGGAACAATTTGTATATTGAACAGACGTCAATACTATCCATACCTCGTGTAAAACCATTTTGTCGACAAGCGACAGAACGGCGTAAATTTATCTAACTTTATATCCTTTTGTTTGTCATCAGCGACCAAAGAATGTATATTTGTTATAGAATCTCAGAAATGCGGCCTTTTGGAATTTGCGTTTGAAACGAATTTAACAGTATTATGACCATGTTTCAGGCTCGACACAAACTACAAATACCACACTATATCCATCTGAAACAGATACAACATTGATCGTGAGTCAATCTCGAGCTCTGAGTACAAATTCGTTCAGTGCTGCCAATCCAAAGAATTCTACGATTGATACAACCACTACTTCAACCAGTTCTATGACTCCAACAACTACTACAAACCCAACTGCAATTACCAGTTCAACTACTGCTTTTATTCAAACATCTTCTACAACATCAAAAACTATTAACAGTCTCATTACTACAAGCCAAACCACAACTACCAGTGAAACAACTACCACTCCGTTATTCAATACTACCGAAGGTTTAACTGAAACTCAAACAACAACTACGATTCCAAATACTTCTACCACACAGTCGACTGTATCCACTTCAAATGATACTACCATTCCAGACAGTACTGCAAATCCAAATAACAGTACTTATTCTACAACTAAGGATCCAACTACTTCAACTAGTAAACCAGCTACTAATTTAACATCAACTGTTACAGGAAGTTCAACTATAACAGATAACCCCCGAACAACAAGATCTACTACAGAAACTATTACTAATTCTACAACTATGGATCCAACAACTTCTACTAGTAAACCAGCTACTAATTCAACATCAACTGTTACAGGAAGTTTTCCTACAACCCAGACACTACCAACCAGTCAAACAGCTACTTCCACGCAATCAACTAAATCCATGCCACCAGACGCTACCATTCTAAACACTTCTACAAATCCAACAACCGCTACAAGACAAATGTCTTCCGCGTCCTCAACAACTGTTACTACAATTGCAACTTCAACCTCGCCAACTGTTATTTCAACTCAAACAACAACTACAAGTCCAATCACTACAACCACTCAATCGACCAAAACGACTCAAATTAACACAAACACTCCGATCCCTTCTTCAAATCCAACTTCAACAACCAGTTCAACTTCTACAAGCATTCCAACATCTACTACTATTTCCTCAACTATTACCAATTCTACTACTATAAATCCAACGACTACTAACAGTAAAACAACTACCACGATAATATCAACTTCTAACCAAAGTTTTTCTCTTACTCAAACAACATCTACAAGTCCACATACTACTAGCACGCAATCAACTACATTCACTCCTGTCGACACTAAATTTTCAAATAATATTACAAATCCAACAACCGCAACCATCCAAAATAGTATCATATCATCATCACAGAATTATCCGTATGCTAATTCCACCTCGCCACCAATATCAAGTCCATCTACTACTTCAACTTTAACCACTTCAACCAATGCGGCAGACATAACAAGTCACACCACGACTAGCCAAAAGCCTTCTACTCAAACGCCTTCTTCAACTCAACCAACAACTACAGGTCCAATCACCACGTCCACTCATACGTATACAACCGTCAATACAACTCCTACAACCACTACAAAGCCAAAAACAGTTGCCAGTTCAACTATAACAGGTAACCAAAGAACAACAAGATCTACTACAGAAACTTTTACTTATTCTACAACTATGGATCCAACTACTTCTACTAGTAAACCAGCTACTTATTCAACATCAACTGTTACAGGAAGTATTCCTACAGCCCTGACACTACCAACCAGTCAAACAGCTACTTCCACGCAATCAACTACATCCATGCCACCAGACGCTACCATTCTAAACACTTTTACAAATCCAACAACCGCTACAAGACAAACGTCTACCGCGTCCTCAACAACTATTACTGCAATTACAACTTCAACCTCGCCAACTTTTATTTCAACTCAAACAACAACTACAAGTCCAATCTCTACAACCGCTCAATCGACCATAACGACTCAAATTCACACAAACACTCAAATCACTTCTTCAAATCCAACTTCAATAACCAGTTCAACTTCTAAAAGCATTCGAACAACTTCTACAATTTCTTCAAATATAACCAATTCTACTACTATAAATCCAACGACTACTAACAGTAAAACAAATACCACACTAATATCAACTTCTAACCAAAGTGTTACTCCAACTCAAACAATATCTGCAAGTCCACATACTACTAGCACGCAATCAACTACATTCACTCCTGTCGACACTAAATTTTTAAATAATTTTACAAATCAAACAACCACAACCATCCAAAATAGTATCATATCATCATCACAGAATAATCCGTATGCTACTTCCGGCTCGCCAACAAAACCAAGACCGTCTACTACTTCGACTTTAATCACTTCAACTAATGTGGCCGACATAACAAGTCACACCACGACTAGTCAAAAGCCTTCTACTCCAACGCCTTCTTCAACTCAACCAACAACTACAGGTCCAATCACTAAGTCCACTCATACGTATACAACCGCCAATAAAACTCCTACAACTACTACAAAGCCAAAAACAATTGCCAGTTCAACTATAACAGGTAACCCAAGAACAACAAGATCTACTACAGAAACTATTACCAATTCTACAATTATGGATCCAACAACTTCTACTAGTAAACCAGCTACTAAATCAACATCAACTGTTACAGGAAGTATTCCTACAGCCCAGACACTACCAACCAGTCAAACAGCTACTTCCACGCAATCAACTACATCCATGCCACCCGACGCTACCATTCTAAACACGTCTACAAATCCAACAACCGCTACAAGACAAACGTCTACCGCGTCCTCAAGAACTTTTACTACAATTGCAACTTCAACCTCGCCAACTATTATTTCAACTCAAACAACAACTACAAGTCCAATCACTACAACCACTCAATCGACCAAAACGACTCAAATTAACACAAACACTCCGATCCCTTCTTCAAATCCAACTTCAACAACCAGTTCAACTTCTACAAGCATTCCAACATCTACTACTATTTCCTCAACTATAACCAATTCTACTACTATAAATCCAACGACTACTAACAGTAAAACAACTACCACATTAATATCAACTTCTAACCAAAGTTTTACTCTTACTCAAACAACATCTACAAGTCCACATACTACTAGCACGCAATCAACTACATTCACTCCTGTCGACACTAAATTTTCAAATAATATTACAAATCCAACAACCGCAACCTTCCAAAATAGTATCATATCATCATCACAGAATTATCCGTATGCTAATTCCACCTCGCCACCAATATCAAGTCCATCTACTACTTCAACTTTAACCACTTCAACCTATGCGGCAGACATAACAAAACACACCACGACTAGCCAAAAGCCTTCTACTCCAACGCCTTCTTCAACTCAACCAACAACTACAGGTCCAATCACCACGTCCACTCATACGTATACAACCGTCAATACAACTCCTACAACTACTACAAAGCCAAAAACAATTGCCAGTTCAACTATAACAGGTAACCAAAGAACAACAAGATCTACTACAGAAACTATTACTAATTCTACAACTATGGATCCAACTACTTCTACTAGTAAACCAGCTACTAATTCAACATCAACTGTTACAGGAAGTATTCTTACAGCCCAGACACTACCAACCAGTCAAACAGCTACTTCCACGCAATCAACTACATCCATGCCACCAGACGCTACCATTCTAAACACGTCAACAAATCCAACAACTGCTACAAGACAAACGTCTACCGCGTCCTCAACAACTGTTACTACAATTGCAACTTCAACCTCGCCAACTGTTATTTCAACTCAAACAACAACTACAAGACCAATCACTACAACCACTCAATCGACCAAAACGACTCAAATTAACACAAACACTCCGATCCCTTCTTCAAATCCAACTTCAACAACCAGTTCAACTTCTACAAGCATTCCAACATCTACTACTATTTCCTCAACTATAACCAATTCTTCTACTATAAATCCAATGACTTCTAACAGTAAAACAACTACCACATTAATATCAACTTCTAACCAAAGTTTTACTCTTACTCAAACAACATCTACAAGTCCACATACTACTAGCACGCAATCAACTACATTCACTCCTGTCGACACTAAATTTTCAAATAATATTACAAATCCAACAACCGCAACAAACCAAAATAGTATCATATCATCGTCACAGAATTATCCGTATGCTAATTCCACCTCGAAACCAATATCAAGTCCATCTACTACTTCAACTTTAACCACTTCAACCAATGCGGCAGACATAACAAGTCACACCACGACTAGCCAAAAGCCTTCTACTCCAACGCCTTCTTCAACTCAACCAACAACTACAGGCCCAATCACCACGTCCACTCATACGTATACAACCGTCAAAACAACTCCTACAACCACTACAAAGCCAAAAACAATTGCCAGTTCAACTATAACAGGTAACCAAAGAACAACAAGATCTACTACAGAAACTTTTACTTATTCTACAACTATGGATCCAACTACTTCTACTAGTAAACCAGCTACTAATTCAACATCAACTGTTACAGGAAGTAATTCTACAGCCCAGACACTACCAACAAGTCAAACAGCTACTTCCACGCAATCAACTACATCCATGCCACCAGACGCTACCATTCTAAACACTTCTACAAATCCAACAACCGCTACAAGACAAACGTCTACCGCGTCCTCAACAACTGTTACTGCAATAACAACTTCAACCTCGCCAACTATTATTTCAACTCAAACAACAACTACAAGTCAAATCTCTACAACCGCTCAATCTACCAAAACGACTCAAATTCACACAAACACTCAAATCACTTCTTCAAATCCAACCTCAATAACCAGTTCAACTTCTAAAAGCATTCGAACAACTTCTACAATTTCTTCAAATATAACCAATTCTACTACTATAGATCCAACGACTACTAACAGTAAAACAACTACCACATTAATATCAACTTCTAACCAAAGTGTTACTCCAACTCAAACAATATCTGCAAGTCCACATACTACTAGCACGCAATCAACTACATTCACTCCTGTCGACACTAAATTTTTAAATAATTTTACAAATGCAACAACCACAACCATCCAAAATAGTATCATATCATCATCACAGAATAATCCGTATGCTACTTCCGGCTCGCCAACAAAACCAAGACCGTCTACTACTTCTATTTTAACCACTTCAACTAATGTGGCCGACATAACAAGTCACACCACGACTAGTCAAAAGCCTTCTACTCCAACGCCTTCTTCAACTCAACCAACAACTAGAGGTCCAATCACTACGTCCACTCATACGTATACAACGGTCAATACAACTCCTACAACTACTACAAAGCCAAAAACAATTGCCAGTTCAACTATAACAGGTAACCCAAGAACAACAAGATCTACTACAGAAACTATTACTAATTCTACAACTATGGATCCAACAACTTCTACTAGTAAACCAGCTACTAATTCAACATCAACTGTTACAGGAAGTATTTCTACAGCCCAGACACTACCAACCAGCCAAACAGCTACTTCCACGCAATCAACTACATCCATGCCACCAGACGCCACCATTCTAAACACTTCTACAAATCCAACAACTGCTACAAGACAAACGTCTACCGCGTCCTCAACAACTGTTACTACAATTGCAATTTCAACCTCGCCAACTGTTATTTCAACTCAAACAACAACTACAAGTCCAATCACTACAACCACTCAATCGACCAAAACGACTCAAATTAACACAAACACTCCGATCCCTTCTTCAAATCCAACTTCAACAACCAGTTTAACTTCTAAAGGCTTTCCAACATCTACTTCAATTTCTTCTATTATAACCAATTCTACTACTATAAATCCAACGACTACTAACAGTAAAATAACTACCACATTAATATCAACTTCTAACCAAAGTCACATAACAAGTCACACCACGACTAGTCAAAAGCCTTTTACTCCATCGCCTTCTAGTATTTCAACTAAAACAACAACTACAAGTCCTATCACTACAACCACTCAATCGACCAAAACGACTCATATCCACACAACCACTCCAATCACTTCTACAAATCACACTACAATAAAAAGATCAACTACTACTAGCATTCCAACATCTACTACAATATCAACAACTATAACCAATCCAACCGTTAAGAATCCAACCACTACAAGCAGTAAAACAACTACCACTCCATCATCAACTGCTACCCAAAGTATCACTCCAACTCAACCAGCATCTACACCTCAAACTGATTCCACACAACCGACTACTTTCGCTGCCATCGTCTCTAAACTTCCAACCAGTCCTACATATACAATCACAACAATAAACCGAACTACTACCACGTCCTCCTCTTCTCCTACTCGATTTGCTACCTCAACTTCGCCAACAATTTCAGCTCTATTTTCTACTTCCACTGTAGCCGACAAAAGCAATGCGGTAGTTATTACAAGTCATACTACTACCCTTCAATCACCTGCTTCTCCAACTTCTACTTTAGCTTAAATAACAACAACAAATCCTACCACCACTACCACTCAAACGACTTCAACGACTTCAATTGAAACTTCCACTCCGACCACTTTTACAGATCCAAATGCAGCTACCAATTCAACAACTACTAGCATCCTAACATCTACAAGAACATCAACAACTTTAACCAGTCCAACCACTAATACCAGTCAATTGACTACCACTCCATTATCAACTACTTCCCAAAGTAGTACTCAAGAAACAAGTCCAAGTGCTTCTACAAAACAATCAGGTTCATCTACTCCATCTGACTCTACCACTCAACCAACTATTACAGAGTCAACAGCCACAAAAGCACAAACTACTATCGTGGCACCACCTACCCTTAGTCTAATTACGATTCCAACCTCGACAACAATATCAAGACTATCAACTACTTCAACTCTAACCAGTATAACCAGTCAAGCAAACATTACATATCCAACTATAACCACTCAATCTCATACTGCTACGCCAAATATTACTACAACTCAAACAACAAATGCAAGTCCAAGCACTACATCCATCCATAAGACCACAATTCCTCTAACCGACAAAACCACTCCAGCCTCTTCTTTAAATCCTAATTTAATTACTAGTTCTATCATTTCTGGCATTTCAACATCTACTAAAACATCCATCATTACAACAAACCCAACCTCGCCGACTCCAACCACTACTACCCGTAAAACAAATATAAACTCATCATCAACTACTACTCAAAGTATTACACCAACTAAAGTAACAAATTCAAGTCAAACAACTACTACAAAACAATCAACTTCATTGACTCAATCCGACTCTACCATTCCGACTACATCTACAAAACAAACTACAGTTACCAGTTCAACCAATACTAGCATTCAAACGTCTACTTCCAGTTTAACAAGTAAAACAAAACATGCCACTGTGAATCCAACCGCTATTACTAATATAACATCTACCAATCCTTCATCAACTACTAGCCGAAGCATAGCTTCAACTGAAACAATATCTAAAATTCCAATTATAACCACATTATCAACTACATCCACTCCAACCGACTCTTCCAATTCAACCACTCATATAAATCCAAGCAACACAATGAGCGAAACTACTAAATCCTCAACACCAACTCCTACTCAAATGACTAGTTCAACATTGCCGACGATGTCAGGTCTATCTTCTACTTCCACTCAAACCACTTCAGCAAATTTGGAAGGTCATACAAGTCCAACGTCGACTAGTCAAACATCTACCATACCAACTCCTCCTTCAACTCCAGGAACAAGTTCTAGTCAAACAACTACCATTACTCATACAACTACAGCTACTCCGTCCGAAGCTACCACTCCGACCACCACCTCAAATCCAATTACAATTACCAATTCAACAACTACAAGCATTTCAACAACTTACACAAGCTCAACTACAGTAACAAAATATACCAATATGAATCCAACTACTTCTGCTTATAAAACAACTATCACTTCGAAATCAAATACTACCCTAAGTTTTACTCCAACTCAAACAACAACTACAAGTCCAACTTCTGCTACCATGCAGTACACTACATCCACTCCAACCGACTCTATCATTCCAACTGTTTCTGAAACTCAAATGACTTCAACTACTTCAACAATCTTTTCAATGCCAATCTCAACGACGACTCACGTCAATACTACGACCCCAGCTACTATTATGACGTCACGCACTACAATGACTTCACATTCATCTAATTCTGGAAAAACTGTTCCCTCCACGTCTTCTGCGCCAATAGCAATTACAACGCTAACAACGCCAGAATCAACATTAACTTCCATAGCGATGATTAACCAATCGACTGGTTCTACTTCACCAACCATTAACAGAACAACGACACTATCTACCTCTAATTGTGGTTAGTTCTCTCCTTGCCATGTTAACTTTGCAATAAAATTCTATTGACATATCGCGACTGTCAATCAGGTAATCAACCGACCAATCAATTTTTTTATTCAGCCCGGACCTTAGCTTCCAACTCCGACATTGGCAGCGATTTGTTACCCATTTCTGTTGATTGGCGACTTAAGCGTCGTAACAGCAGCTTTTTCAAGTCGTAGTTACGGCGTTTAAGTCGCCAATCAACTATAAATTCATCTTTGTGTTACATGCTACTGGTCATAGATTTTGCGAAATAACACCGTTTAAAATCGAAGCGCGACTTCCTGTTGGAGTACATGGGCGTGACTAAAAGAGTAAGTGATCGGGGATAGCTATTAGTCAATTATTTATTGGGTATTTAAGGGTTATGAATAATGAAGGTTATTATAAACTGTATTCAGATCATTCGATTCATAAAGAAGTGAGTCGAGATTTCGGATGTCAATTGACTGATTGATTGAATGGAGTTTAACGCCACGTTTTAACAGTATTTTAGTTATATCGCAGCGGTTTGAGCACCTAATTGTGTATTCCTGGTATTTTGTTCACACCAGTACAACTAGGACTCCCTTTCCGAGCCTCCAGCTGCTCATCTCACTCAGATGTCGAGGGTTTAGTACAAGACTATAAGAAGGTGTAAATGAAATCTATAGACACTAAAAACAGTCTAACACTCTATGAATTTCCAACAAGATCATACAAGGTTCATACAATAAAAAAAATATATTGAACGAAAAAGTCATCATAACCTTTTACCTGCCAGAATTTTTTTAAATTGTTTCATTTTGAGAATAGACACTGGTTAAAGAAATGAAGATGAATTTCAGCGCAAAAAACGGTTTGTGTTCCCCAATCGTCGTTTCAATTGACCAACAGCTGGCCCCGCCCACTTACGTCGTTGGCCACGGCAACCGACTCCGACAAGCAATTTCTTCATTATCCACAATGTTTTTTATATCCCTAGAGACGAAAATATTTTAAATTATTTAATTTAAACTTATCATCTGCAACCAATTACAATATAAACTAGACTAAAAAAAACTTGGTTAGATTAATTGGGTTGTTGTCCTTCTGTTTGGCTTACAGTGAAACGTCTGCGACCAATTATTGCAAGCTGGCGTTGTTGGCTATGTAATATAACCTAGTTCGTCCGAGTCTTATGTTAGAAAGTCTCTTTCAATGAGTGTAATCTACGTTTTGTCAATTGATGGATCGCAAATGTTTATCAAAGAACCAATCGGCATATTAAATTATTCACACTTCATAGACCGGAAGTGATCTTTGAACCACGATATCGCCGACATTCATGTAAATCATTTATGTTGGCTTAAAAATTTGAACGTCGTTACTACAGCTTTTAGGTCGCCAATCAACCATATAACTTTTTTATGCAAGCATGGTACTGGCCATTATTTTGAAAAATAACGCGGTTTGATATCGAAGTGGGACATTCTGTCGGCTTTAATGTCGTAAATACAGCTTATTCAACTGCAGTTAAGGTTGCCAACCAACTAGTCTTTGCAAATTAACGCCTTTTACAATCGAGGTTGAATTTGCTGTTGGAAATCAAAGAAAAAAAAAGGAACAGACTTTGATCATGACGAGAAACTTTCCTTGCAAAGTTAAGACTCAAACAAGCTACTATTTCCTCACAGCCTTATTAGAGTCTTCACTATGCGCTCTTTAGAAAGATGCTGATCCTTGGTTGCTCTGGACGAACAGCGAACATTCTAAACACCCACAAATTGTCATGGCTGCTCAATATCTGTTCTTCACGCCCATGTGCAATGCGTGGAAATGTTACTTAGACATAAAACCACGTTATTTGCAAAAATTTATGGACAGTAAAACGTAACAAATGACAAAAAGGTTGAATAAGCTATAGTTACGTTGTTTTAGTCGCTAAAAATGTCGGTCAATGTCGGAGCTCAAATTTCAATTCCAGTCTAAATGAATGATTTGATTGGTGGATTGTGTCTTTGACTTAAAACCGCGATTCGTCAATCATGAAACATAGATGTTGAAAGCACCCATAGACGATTAGCCAACACTATCCTTAATACCCTATGAGGATTAGAAATAGTAAAAGAGCTTATTATATACCTATAAAAGATATGGATTAAAATCTGGCTATCTAATACAACTCGACAAAAAAGTAAAAATTCGGCGTGTACCGACATCCGTATTCGTCGAGTACCGTTAAACACGGACTCCTTATTTGTGTATTGACGTTCGGGTTAATCATTTTGGAGAATTTTCTAAATGTCATCTCCTAAAAGGTATATAATAAAAGAAATTTTACAACAGTGCGTTTTTCTATTTGTTGTTATCGTGTTCTCGAATCGTGTGTAGGTATTTTTTTTATTGGATTCTACCTTCGTTCTCATCCAATAAAAAATACCTACACACGATTTTCGAACACGATAACAATAAAATAGAAAAGACACTGTCGTAGTATTCCATATTTATTGTTTTTTACGTCTTCTCATAACAATTCTTATATAATTCAGAAACCAACTTTCCATTTGATTACGGAAAAAACATTGACGAAGTGATGCCACCGTCAGATGATGCTTGTCTCGCACAAATATCTGTAGATACGAGAGTTCCTTTCCGGGGTAAACTTATTAAGGACATATTTGTAAGTATCTTTTTAGTATGATCGGTTATACTTTAATACTACTTCAAATTAATGAAAAATGTGTGTATGAAGGGGAAACATGTATACCTTTAGTGTCGTTGCCTCTAAGTGAAATAGATCAACGTCGCTCTTAATCCAATACCAAACAATGACGCTTTCTGACGCCATAAAAAAATACAATCATAAAAGACTTCGTGGGAAAAGAAGTAATAGCTTGTAACAAACAATTCCTCCTTTTCTCACAATACTTTCTACTCTATTTTGTACTTTTTTTTCTAATTTAAGCACTATGTGAAATGACGTCTGCAACTTCTTTCAATTTGGACCAGTCTACAATGTTGTCGTCTGGCAATGGGTTAATCTGAAAATACGTTTTTCGCCAGGAGTGTATAAAAAGGGAAAAAAAATCATTGAAAATGCTGAAAATAACTCCCTCTTTTTTGTCAGTTTTTTTTTTTTTTTGTTGTTGTTGTTAATGTAAATGCTTGGTTTTTGTCTTACAATCGTTTCGATACTGAAAGGAAAAACAATCTGTCATATTGTCACCTATCTACAATCGACCAGGTTGTATTTCATATAATTAAACACATTTACGATTAAATATGCACACTGATAAAGAACCGGGTCTCTGACTTATAAAGGCCAAACCTTAACCCATTCTCGCACAATTCCGCTTTTTTACGACCCTTCAGAAAACTACTTTCGAAATCATTGTGGAAAATGCAGAAATTACTTGTTACAAGTAACTTCTTCATTTTCCACAATGATTTCTACCAAAAGAAACAAAAAATAAAGAATTCGAACAACTCAAAATTGTCGTCTGCAAAATCTTTGAAATTGGATCAGTCTAAAATTTTGTCATTTGGGGATGGGTTAAGTTAACATTGTGGTATTTCAAGATATTATGTTGTATTACATACTTACCATCTTTCCCCATAAGAAACATTAATTCCACGAGGACAAAATCGTACTCGTAAGAAACATCCGTTGACCCCTACGAATACGGTAAGATGACGCCATTTGTCCTCTAGAATATTAATTCTATTAGTACTACAAAAAGTTTGAATTTAGAAAAAAACGCGATTTTCTTTTTATACCACGTTCGTTGGTATGTAATACATGTAAATAGATAATCTTTATTCTTCAAAAATTGAATAATACATGATACCATACAAATACTATGAAGATAACATAAATCCAAGTGTAAACTACGTCTATATATATGGTCGGTGTTACATCAAAACCTCGTAACTACAGCTTGAAATAAGCTGTAGTTACGAGGTTTTGATGTAACACCGACGATATATCTACAGGTATACTGCATAAATTATATACATGTAATTGAGTAATGGGAAAATTATACCATTCGATTACCATTGGGGCTTCTTCCTTTTATTGTACTGCAGCCGCATCAGACCAAGGCCAGCCTGTAGATACGTGCAGAACAATGTTAGTCTATAACCTCTGCTTAAAATCATTACATACCGTGAAAAAATGATTCAAAATATAATTCTATTTTGTAATTGATTGTCATTTATCAAAGAATGTTTTTATAATCTGATTGAGTGTGATTAACATATGTAAAGGCTCAAATTCATAGCCAGTAATTGAATATATTTTATTACCTGCTTGAAATTAAATGTTCGATCATCATAGGACAAGTCAAACGAAAAACAACCTGATACCAGTTCAATCCATTGTAGATTTAGGGGTAGTTCACAGTATTTTGAAAAATGTTCATGTCCAAGAGTTTTAAGTAGACTAACCCACATTCGCTCATGTATGTCTTCGCGAATAGGACAAAACAAAACTAAGAGTGTTGCTTTACATTCTATAGTAATATTACACTGAGTGCATATTATTGGGTATTTGTAAATATATAATCCGCAGAATTCTTTCATAGCAATTTGACAATATATTAGTTGAAACTGAAGATTCATAAATTGCATGGATTGATGTCATTGCGTACTAGTGTTAAATGCATAAGACTTTGATTATTTACTATTTTTGACATTAACTGATACGTTGTAAAAGTTTTAACCGACCTATATACGATCTGTTTCCAGCAAAACTTGGATGGAAATACTGAAACTTTTAGATAGCTATATAAAACGTTAGTTGAACCACATTTTCCCAAAATACGATATATGTCAGGCATAAATCCGGTTAGACTTCGTGGTTTGTCCATAACGCCATTGATCTACCGACAGATACTGTTCTCAATTTCTTATCCGTGCTGATTTTACATAATTGACCAAACATAATGAGTCGCTTATCAACTCCGACACTTGTAAAAATATAGCCTTTGTTCTTCACAAAAAGAAAGAAAATCGATCTTAAACTGAAACAAATGATTATCTTCTATATCTTCAAATGTAATCAGCTATTGATCGTTTATTCGCACTATCTTGTCAAATTTAGGGCTTTCATATAAAACCTCGTGAAATTAAAAGAGGAAAATATGTTGTTTTGCTGGGGTTTTTTTTGTGTGTGTGTGTTTGTGTGTTTGTTTTTTTTTTCTTTTTTTTTTTTTTTTTTTTGTTTTTTTTTTTTTGTTTTTTTTTTTTTTTTGGGGGGGGGGGGTCACGAAGTGAAAGATAAATCGATAATACACAAGAGCAAACTATTATTCTATTCTCTATTAATGTAAACAAAATGTAACCTTTTCTGAGAAAATTTCAAAAATCGTCATTTCGCATGTCAACTACATGACAACCTTATGACGTCATTAGTATCTTTGGTCCTGCCTAGAATACTTTCAATAGCCCATAATGAAAGAAAGCAGGGGTACTTGTTTTATTAGAATTTATAGCTACTGTATTCAATCGGATTGTTATGGACATGTTTGGCGGTCGAAGTCTAGTTTTGCGCTCACGTGTAAAATTAGACCTCGATAATCTACATTTTATAGTTACTCAGACCCATCTAAAAATCTACTAAATTATATATAGTCACTATTATATGAGTATATAGGGGTCTTTTATATACAAAGATATATACGTGTACGTCGTCTTTAGGTGAGTGAATGTCGGGACTACAGTTTGAATAAAGCTGTAGCCGCCACACTTTTGGTCGCCTTTGGACGATCTAAAAGTCTATAGATTGGCGAATATATGTATGTAAAGTACCTTTGTAAATACATATGAAATTTAAAATATCTGGTCCATTTCTTCGAAAACAAGAAAACGATCAACTTAAGCTCGGTCATTCTTAGTATCTACAGATTTTGGGTGACCCGACTATCAATCAATTACTTCAAACTTATATCAGACTTGTTTTTTTCCCGGTATCTGTTAACTTTCTTATCTTTATGTTCTGCGCTTTGTATTTTATCTAATATTGGCGTAATCAAACCGCACTAGTATTTAAATCAAAGGACTGAAAGTACTGAGAAGTTGGAATGGGCTTAAAGGGTCATAACTGTGGAATTCGGTTCAAATTCATTTATTACTTTCCGAGTAAGCCTCCCTCCTTTAAACTTAAACCATCATTCCCATACGTGTACATATGTGCGTGAATAACGCACAAAAACAAAAATACACATAATAAAGACAGAGAAATAAAACACACAGAAATAAAAAACTAGCATTGTCTTAACCCATTCCCAGACAGTGACGCTTTTAAATGACCCTTACTATGAAAGCTTTGCAAAACATTGTGGAAAATAAAGAAATTGCAAATTCTTCATTATCCACAATGTTTTTTATCCAAAAAGGCTTGGATTTTAAAGATAACATCAATTTACAGTTTTCGTCTTCTATTTCTTTGAATTTGGACTCGTCTAAAATTTTATCGTGTTGGAATGGGTTATAAGCTCGTGTCACGCACAGCAGAATTAGAATTTTCAAGCATAACATTCTCCTTTTGATCAACTGTAATAAGTGAACTCCTTTTAAAATCTTGAAAACAGAGAATAATAGCTTCTACAGTAAGAAATCAATGACCTCAATGATTATTTGACCCTCAACTCGGCCAATTCTGTAACCATCTTACTAAACTCACGTACATTTTCAATTCAAGTTTATTAAGTGGAAATTTGCGGAAATGCGCGGAAATTTGTTTCGGGGTGATCGATTTGAAATACCGGTTTAGACTATTTAGGAATATTTAAATCGTTGTGAGTAAAATTCAAAAGAAAAAAAGACGTCAATCTTATTGTAACGTTATTGTTTGCACATGGTAGTTTTGCCCTTTTCCTAAAACTTCCCATAATATGATGAAGATAGTATCAAATTATCTTCGGCGCCCTGTAGTCGCGCGATTTCCTTATTCGTTATCCGGCTAAAGAACCGTAAAAAATCTTAAGAAAAAAAGGACCAAGCTGAAAGCTAGATGACACTTGTTAAAGGTTTGGTATGTTATTATTCATTTAAACTTGTAAATAACGACATAATAAAGCGTAATTATTTAGAAAATAAGTGGAAACCATAAGTTGATATGTTTACATTTTAATTTTCTAAATCTCCTACTTTCGTTTTGCATCTATTTGATTTTTATTGAGTAAAAGCTGTAAATCCCACAATAATCGCGTTTTTTTATGCCTACGATCCCCCATAATCGCTCTAGAATGTTTTAAGCACTGGGCCGAGTGATTATGGTAAAAATGCATTTGCAACCTGAGCCATATTTGTAAACATTGCCTATCTATGATCACATGACTACCACATGTCACTTGAGATCACGTGATTACCAAACACGGGACGGCTAATAAGAAAAAAAAAAACAAATTACTGCTCTGATTATTACCTTATTTTTCAATAATTTAAAGCAAACTACAGCACGTTTAGAAGTCTCTAAACGAATTTTTATATCTTCATTTACATGTGCCATATTATTGTCTTCGGCTACAACTAACTGATTGTTCGTGGCAAGTCGAGATGAGAAGTATTCATATCTAAGAGATCACGTGATATGCGTTATCAAGAAACCCGAAATGAAATTGTCTTGTGTTCGTTTTGCGGTTTTGTTAAACCTGAGTTGGAATTGCTCCGCATTCCAACTTAAAAAATTGACAGGTCGATCCTCTCTCACAATGTTTAATCTAATTTTATATATTGCTAATATTGTACAAAACATTGTACCTTTGAGAATGAAAATTACATTATTTTATGTTAAACCTACCATAACAGTGAATTTTTCCTTTTTTGTTGTTCTTTTCGGTAAAATTATCGAATAGTTATGTACTGAGAAGGCTTGAAAGAAAGTCATTTATTACATTCTATTTAAACTCTATACAGATATGTCCGAATGGTCTTATTTGTTTTGGTGGAAGACTACAAACGTATTCCATTCCAAACAATGGTGAAACTGCAAGTCGATCCTGGTACCATTCGTGCCTAGCCCCATACTTCAGCGACTTAACAACAAACAGAGAGGGGACAATTTACTATCGATACGTAGACGGATTTGACAACTCCACGTTACCTGAAATAAACATCGCGAAGGAAGTTGTTGCAAAAAGTCAGGACGGCTTAGATATAACACCGACTTTTATTTTGATTGCAACTTGGGTAGAGGTTCCTCATCGCTCATCTTCGGGGGTAAATAGGCTACTTTTGCAAATCACCTTGTTGTTGCATTCATAATTTAATATACTCATTCTTTCAGTCTAACTCGAGCTGTTTACAACATGCATGCTTAAAATTTAGTCGAATCAAACCAAACTGACCTTAAAGAGGAAATGAATTTCACATGGACGTTTATGTATGACGTAAACCAGGAAAATATTTAATTCAAGTCTCGTCTATAAAGATTCGATGATTTTGATTAGCTGGATTTTTTCATACTTTAATAATTTAATTGTTTGCTTCGTCTATCAAAAACGAGCGTTCTGATTGGTCGAAAATTTTAATCCATACCTCAATGAACACAATTTTGACCACGCAGCCATTTTTTATGCTTCCGCACAAAATAGTTCTATACAAAAAGGTATCAAAATTTGTAAAGTTTTGCTTTTTTCGTTCGATGCTATTAAATTATAAACAATGAAGGAAATGTTTTTTGTTTTCATGGAGGTATGAACCGAAAAACCTAATCACACTTATGTATGAATACGCGAAACGGATTCATACAGTGTGATTAGTTTTTTCGGTTCATACCTCCATGAACAAAAAATATTCTCTTCATCTCTGAAATAAAATATTTCATCACGCTACTATTATCTATTCTTGTGCACAAAGTACATGAATATAAAGGGGACATACCATCGCCATAAGGCCAAAACTTATAAAAATGTAAGTAGAAAATTAAAGTCGAGTTCTTTTTGTATTAGGTATGTTTTATTACGTCCGCGTTCATAATTGTAATTCTAGGTGGGGTGAGCATCTTGAGGCTTGGAAAGGATGTAGTGGTAGGACTGTTGTGAGAAAGCTAAAGTTAGGCGCTCCTGCCGCCGCGATAGTACTAAAATACTCTTAAAGTGGCGAAAAACACCATTCAATAAATCAATCATATCCAAAATTAGATGCAACGAAAAATATCCAATCCTAAGGACAATAAGATGACTCTTTTTACCATGCATCGGTTATATCCAATCGATGATCTATTTAAAGAATAAAGGGAATGTTCAGATTGAAAGAAATATCTATGTTATTTCCGCTTTTGTCATAACATTTAAACATTGTGGTTAAAAGGTCCGTAATTTTGCTTTTTCAGACAGCGACCTTCCAAGTTGTATACATAACGGATGGATCCCGGAGTTTCTCGTTCTACTTCTATGAGAACGGTGGCATGACTATTCAGACAGGGAATGTTTTCATTGGTCTCATTTTCAATGGCAGGGCAGAAGGACTTCAAAATAGTAGAGACGGGGGGTTCTTGAGAAGACCCGACATAAATTTATCCGCACGAGGTTCGTTTAACATTTTAAGGTCCAGTTGAAAACTGGGTGTAATTTGAAATGAAATCATCCTTTGTGGTAGATACTATTGTGGGAAAAAATTGCTTGTTACACGCATACAGGGGACATAATATTAAGTTGTTCAAGTTTGAAGTAGCTGCATATAACATTTGAAAGAGCTTAGTGATTGAAAAATCTTTGTAACCGAAGCCATCTTGAAAAAATCATGAAAAAAATCATGATATGCTTTTGTGAATAATTACTATTTTGTCAATACTATTTTCTTGTTATTATAAATGTTTTATCCAAACCAGGGACTGTGTGGTCATCGATAGTTCGTTTTGTTTTGTTGTTCTGTTTTTCAAAAAAGATCATAAACATTAGTTTGACTGTCACGTGATGTTGTGTATTTTTAGCTTTTTTTTAATTATGTTTTAAAAAGAAGAAGACAAAACGGTTCATTTACTTTACTGAATATGAAAAAACCTACTTTGATATTTAAAATGTAAATTTTCTCAGGATTGCGATTTTACCGACCGCCCGAGGAAGGCCACAAGCTATTTAGCTTATAAACAGAAAACACGTGCAAAGAGACTGATATATGATAACATATGGGATGAAAACAGCCGCCAATGTTATAATTTTAACGGTTTTTGTTTGTAAACAAGTTGACATTTTATCCCCGGCTAGGTAAACACATATTCAAACATTTGTTGAGGGTTCAATGTTATTGTCATACATCTTATTTTCTATAATCCGACGGCGATAATGTGCCACCTGTTGAAGAGACTTGTGTCCTCGATCACATATTGCTGGTGAACCCATTCCCACACAATCAAGTTATTTTACGCCACTGAAGAATTGCGTTGAAGAAGACATTATGAGAAAGGATGAATTGCTTGAAACAAGCAATTTCTACTTTCATCACAACGTCTTCTACCCTATCTGGTCCTTTGTTTTCCATGTCCAAGCGATTTGAGTGGCAGTCTGTAACTTCTGTCAATTCGGACTATAGTCCAAGACTTCGTCATGTTGTACTAGGTTAAGAAGTCAAAGTTTTATAGCTTATAAACACGAACACGTAAAAAGAGTCCGATATAGGCCTATCGGTTAGGACAACATGATCGCTTGTAAACAAGTGGCACATTATCCGCGGTTAAGTATAATTTTATGATACATTTTTAGAATGTCGCGGACAATATGAATACATTGACACAGAGGGGCAGATCATTGAAGAAAGCCGAATTATCTGCCGAAAATGGCACCAAAGAGAACTCTCACAAAAATCGTACTACTATGGGCAATTTGCACAGATGCCTCAGTGCCCGTGTGTATGGTGGTTCGTCTTCTTCGACAGGCGCTTTCAGTTTGCGCAATGGAATTGGTTGAATTCGGACGGACCAACGTTTACCGCTTATGCCAGACCGACTTGGCGATACAATCCACATGGACTGGTACTACACGCTTTAACCCATTCCCACTCAAGAAAAATTAAGACTGTTCCAAATTGAAAGGAGTTGTAGACGACATTTAAAGTTTATGAAATTGTAGATTTTTTCAACCTCCCGGCTAGAAAACATTGTTTAAAATGAAGAAATTGCTTGTGACAGGCAATTTCTTCATTTTACACAATGTTTTCTCAGTTGTTTTTTCTTGGGGGCGTCCAAAAGCGTCACCATGTGGGAATGGGTTAACCCATTCCAACTCAAGCCCTCTCTTTTACGCCCTCTAGGAAAAATCTATGGAAAATATTGAAAACAATGAATTTAGAAATTACTTCACTGTTCACAATGTTTTCTACCCTTAAACGCAAGTATTTGGAGTTTTTTTTTTTGTAATTTCACAGACCTGAAATTGTCTTCTGCAACCTCTGTCAATTTGGACCAATCTGAAATTCTGTCATGTGGGAATGGGTTAAACACGACCGGTTATTATGGTTTCAGATACGAAAATGCTGAAAGCTCATTAATGATGGATCGCGACAAGCAGTCAAAGAATCAACCTATTTGTCAAAAAATCATTTAGACAAGAAGTGAATTTTGAACTCTAACATCAGCCGATAATACGGCGAAACATTTGTGTTGCTTTGACGATTTCAACGTCGTAACTTCAGCTTATTCAAGCTGTAGCTACGACGTTTAGGTTGCCAACCAACAATGTTACTTTTTGTTACATGTAACCGGTCCTTGATTTTGCAAAATAAAGACGGTTACATGAGCACTCACAGGATATGATTTGGTGTACAAATTAACGGGTCGCTAGCCCTGGCAAAGCCCACTTAGCTTCGATAGGAAAATCCACTTTGATATTTAACGGCGTAAGTTTGTAAAATTCGTGACAAGTAAAATGTAACAAAGGAGCAGAAAAATTGCTTGGGGACCTAAAGATCGTAACTACAGCTTGAATCAGTTGTAGTTTAAACGTCTACGTCGTCAAATAAACAAGAATGAAACATCTACTTGACGGAATCATAGAAAGGAAAGATATTCTTATAATTCGATAATGACTGATTTTTGTCAGTTTCAAAATGTGATAGACGAAAAAAAAAAAAAAAAAACACTTTACACCCAGGTTCATAAGTTACGAATTGACGGATCCTTGGTCACTCAAATAGACAACCTAACAGGAATTGCGTTATTTTGAAACATTTATGGCCGGTTACATGTAGCGAAAAGGAAACACGGTTAGTTTGCGACCCAAACAACGTAATTTTAGCTTATTCTAGATCTAGTTACGACGTTAAAGTGACCAAAGCAGCAGAAAATGCATCACACATGTGGACCAATTTCGTTGCTCAAAGTTCGCTTCCGTTCCGAGTTAATTATTTGATTTGTCATTTGATTCTTTAACCCATTCCCACTTGACAAAATTTTAGACTGTTCCAAATTGAAAGAAGCTGCAGACGACAATTTCAAGTTGATGGAAATTTGAATTTTTTCGTCTACTTGGATAAAAACTTTGTGGATAATGAAGAAATCGCTTGATACAAGCAATTTCTTCTTTTTCCACAATGTTTTCCAAAGCTTATTTCTCGAGGGGCGTATAAAGGAGGGATTGAGTTGGAATGGGTTAAATGACAGCTATATTCCGTCAATCGTTCAGAGAAATGTGTGATCTTTACTCCATGGTTCGTACCGTAGAAGGAGTTTGATTTTACTTTTAAAATCTGTTTCAATGAAAGCGTTTCCATTTTGGTAAGACTACAAGCTGTGAATTCGGTAAGATGAACATCAGTTAGTTTTATTTCTGTATTTTTAGACATGTGAATACTCGAAATGATTTGGCTCGTTTGTTGGATCAGGAAAAGACTCCGGCACATTCTTAAAGTATAATCCAATTACACACCGAGATTTGTATGCGGAGGATCTGTATTACAAGAAAGTTTGCTGTGACGATTCAAAACCCAATCTTTGCAAACTGTATTTCGATGTTCGACCACAACCGACGTGTTACACAGAGTTTCCATTCCGCTTTTGCAAGTGTTCATTTATTACCCCTCCCCCTTTTTGTTAAAAGTTTACAAATTTAGGTCCTTAGAATTCGTCCATATAGAAAATGCTATATTTATTTGTTTCCGAAACACCTTGTTATAACTTCATTAAACCAACAGTTAAAAGGACTTCACATACGTGAAGCTTTACAGTTCAGTGTTACAATTCATATAGAAATATATGCCAGTTTTCATGGCGGGTTTTTCTGTTGTTGTTGTTGTTGTTGCTGTTGTAGTTGTTGTTGACAAAGTTACTGAAGTAAATTGTTTAACGACATAAAGGTTTCGAACAACTTTCACGAATTGTAATACAAACTAAGTGAGAGATGATAAGATATTATTTTGAATATAAATCGAAATGGGGATTAATACTTACTCCAGATAATTTTTTATTTTATAAATGAATTTCCTTTCAGCCTGGGCATTTGGAGATCCTCACATCACAACACTAGACAACTTAACTTACACATTTAATGGACACGATGAATACATTCTACTGAACGTCACTACCAAAAACTTTCAGATTCAATGTCAAACGGATAGAGCTCTGCGTGCCGATGGAAATATCTCATTCGCAACTGTATTTACTGCTTTCGTGGTTTCTGGCGATAATGTCTGGTTACAGGCAGAACTAAATACGGACAGGACAGAAATCGTTATATACGCTGGACAGAACGAGACCAATTTTGACGATTATACTGCTGGTTTCTACAATGGCTCCTTGCAGATTGCTGATAATGATCTAGCTTTAAGACTTGATTTAGAACGATCGAACAACACGCTGATTACTACATTCTCAGACATAGGTAAGATTACCTGTCGGCCTTCTATGCCACTAAGACTAGTTTATCCTTTTAAACCCTTGTCGTGCTGAATAAATCCTTATCTGAATTTGCATTAAAATCAAAGGACTGAAAAAACTTGGAGCACTAGTTAAGGGTCGAAATTAATTTTGAAAAAGTATTTTTATAAACAACTCTGGGTTTAAGGAGACAGACAGGAGGCCTAGACTAAGAGCAGACTGCACTTATGTGCAGGCTGATCTTAGTCTATACCTACTGCCAAAATAGGAATATTCCGGGTTCAGCATGACAAGGGTTAAATTATTCTGAAGTTGATAGTAAGTGCTTCTTATCGAACACACAGGGACAATATTATAAGCAACGATGAATAAAAACTAAATTATATTGTATTTTTCCTGCTAAAGAGGACGTAACGGTTATTGATTGTATTAAGGTCTCCAAGCATTTATTTTATAAAATTTAGTCGATTGACTGAATGCGGTTAAACGCCACGTTAGCCACTTTAACTGTATGTCAGTCATTTCTCGGCGAACGAAGCACCTAACGGTGGATTCCTGGTACTACTCACACCACCACTACTACTACATCCGTTCCTACGCTCCAGGTGCTATCCCCGGTATGTTCACGATTATCCACCTATTCGTGAGAGACAAATGTCGGAAAGAATATGTTCAGTACACACGCAAAAAAAATTATTGGAGTAAAATTTAAATGAACGACAGAAATAAAGACATACATGCATTTTTTCAGGAATATCTTTCAATGTAACTTTGGGAAAGAAGCTGCTTCAACTTGGTATAAGTCTTCCTGACAACCTAATAGATCAAACTGAGGGCTTGCTTGGTAATTTTAATGGCGATCCGATTGATGACTTTCTACCAAGAAATACCGCCAAGTCGTTACCATCAAACATAACAGACGGGGTTATATTCGAACAGTTCGGTCAAACATGTTAGTAGAAACTTTTATTTTGTTTTCTTCTTAAAGGCTCTACGAGTTTCGAAGGGAAAATTTTCTTACCAAAGGGAATCCTAAATATTTCGTTAACCCGAAAGGAAAAGTGTTGCAGAAAAGAAAAGAAAAACACATTTCAAAATTGTTAAAGTTGCCAACATAAGATCATTTTGAAATCAATTCCTTAGGAAATGAATTTTACATGAATTTACAATGTTTGTTTTAATCTTAAAAAGAGGACCATTGGTCCTGGAATGCTCATCTGAGTCAATGACTGCAGAAATAATAATTCCCAAGATAATAACTTTTCAACAAAAGTGAGCCTTGATCAAATATTGTCTAAGAAAACAAGAACAACAATCTTACAAAGTTTCAAGGTATTTAAGTAGAAAAAGTAACATGTGCATCGCAAAGTCGATTTCTTTAGATTATACCTAGTGACCTAGTTTTTGACCCAACGTGACCAAATATCAAACTTGACTTTTAAATTGAAACAAACATTCCGACCATTTATCAAGTAATCTTAGCCCAAAATCAGGCACCCAGATTGCAAACAAGGTATTTATACCATCTGACCCTTCCTTTGACCTAGTAACCTAGTTTCACCCCATGTGACCAAAATTCAAACTCTGCCGAGAGACTATGGGTACAAACATTCTGACCAAATAGACAGTTACTGGAGCAAAAATTGTGGCATCTAGAGTAAAAACAAGGTATTTCTAAGATTTGACCTTTTGACATAGATTTCGACCGAACTTCGAAGTGAGAAAACAAAGAACAAACATTCTGAAAAAATCTCAAGTTATTTGAGCCAAAAATGTGGCCTCGAGATTGCAAACAAAGTATTCTTTTTTTATTTGACCTAGTGATATAGTTTTTTATCCCATGTGACCAATACCTGAACTTTGCCAAGATACCATGGAGACAATAATCCTGTCATCCAAACATTTTGGGCTAAAATGTGGCCTCTAGGGTGCAAACAAAGTTCTTCTTTGAGTTGACTTCATTGCCTAGTTTTTTATCGAATGGGACCAAAATTAAAACTTTGCCGAGACAACAGAGAGTCAAAGTCATTTGAGCAAAAATATGGCCTCTACAGTACAGACAAGGAATTTCTTAGATTTGAACTTATGCCCTAGTTATAGACCACATGTAACCCAAATTCGAAATTCGCCGAAAGACCATTCAATCTGACAATGTTTGAAGCCATTTTGGGTAAAAAATGTGGCCTCTATAGTGCAAACAAAGATTTTCTAATATTTGGCAAAGTCACAAAGTTTTTTACCCAATGTGAACCAAATTCGAACTTCGCCGAGAGATCATTGGAACAATCATTCTGATCAAGATTAAAGACATTGAACAAAACACAGTGCAAACAAGATGTTGCTATACGACGCACGGCGGACGAAAGACGATTGACAGAGCATGATCACAATAGCTCACCTTAAGCACGTTTTCTCAGGTGACCCAGAATGGCACTTTTTTGCGTAATTGATTATGGGGAAATTAAGTCCGAATGAAATAATTTAAGTCTAAAATACAGGACAATAAACAATAATACTAAAATCTTGTACACGTTTTTGAACCAGTAAAATATTAACATAATGTATTCGTCAAGGACTGCATTATGAGAGAGTATTGTTTTCATGATTATTTCTTGAGATTAGTTCCATGGCTTTGAGTGGTACTTTCAATAATATACATTCATAAAAATTTAATTAAACGTTAAATTTGTCTACCTTTAGCCCATCCCTTCGCAATGACCCTTTTGATACCTCCCAAGAAAAGCAATAGGGTAATCATCGTAGAAAATGAAGAAAGTGCCTGCGACAAGCAATTTCCTCATTTTCCAGAATGTTTTATTCCCAGAAAGTTGACACAATCTATAATTTCAAAACCTTTGGATTGTCGTCTGCAACTCCGCCAAATTGCTCCAGTCTGAAATTGTCCCATCTGGTATTGGGTTAAGACATGATTATTAATCATGATTATAGGGAAGACTACAGAGAGTGAGTCGAGATTCAAATACGGTGACGGCTTAACTCGTGCCAACTTCAGTACACATTTTGTGCCGAAATTCATAGAAGATGCAGACCCGGAACTGGTGGCAGAAGCAAAAGAAAAATGTGGCCAAACTAAAGTAGAGTGTATTTTTGATTACGTTTTTACCGGAGATGCGGATATCGCAGAGGAAACCTTGTCAACACAAACTCGAGCAGATGATGTAACGGAAGGATCCTGTAAGATCTCATATTGATAAAATACGCTTATGGAAATCAGTAGATATTTGATAACTGACGGATCGCTTGCCAGGCTCACGGACCTTCCACAGAAAGTTGTAATTAGATATTGAATGGTGTTATTTTGCAAATATAATATGTTACATGTAACAAAACAGTATAATTGTTGGTTGGAAACCTAAACGTCGTTACTTAACCTCGAATAAGATGTAGTTACGATGTTTACGTTGCCAGAACAGAGAAAATGATTATCATAAACATCGGCCCTTGTAGGAGTTAAATGTTCATTTCTTGTCTAAGTGATTAATTTGATTGGTCAATCGACTTTTTATTTTATCAGCGGCGATCCGTCAATTGCAAGTCTACTAGAATATCTTTATAAATATGAAAAAATGATGATGGAAATTATTTAAACGCAATTTATTGTTACATAAAGTAATCATTTTTGTTAAAATCACAATTATTTGTTCTCTTTTTCCTTTCGCCGCCGTTATAGCACAGTCGGTAGCGCGCCAGACTCCTAATCTTAAATTATGGGATGTCATGGGTTCGATCCCCAGCGGCGGCAAATATCCTTTCCGACATTTGTCTCCTACCAATGAGTGGATAATCGTAAACCTAAGTGGGATAGCAGCTGGAGGCTAGGAGAGGATGTAGTGGTAGTACTGGTGTGAGAAATACCAGGAATCCACTGTTAGGTGCTCCAGCCGCCGCGATATGACTGAAATACTGTTAAAAGCGGCGTTAAAACCCATTCAATCAATCAATCACTCTTCCCTTTCAAATATATCACAATTTTCAATCATTGGTGATTTGTTCATCAAACAAATTATGAACTCAAGTTGAAAAGTTTCAATATGATTACACTGGTAGAACCATCATTTGAGCTTTTGTTTTCCTTCAGCTAATGAAGCTCCAAAAATTCGTGTCAAATCTGGATTAAAAAGGGTCGATGGTCAGACGTACTTGTATTCAAATCTTAGCCAAAACAGTTCATTTAAAGTTTCTGGAGCAGATGATGGCACATTCACATACCAGTTTTTATTCAAGGATGCTTCAAGCTTTGCGTGGATCTTTCCAGAGACAGACAACAATGCCACTGTAACAGTTCTCGTGAACAGTACACAACCAAGAAATTTGAGGTTTGTACGCAATTAAAAAGGTATGATTTCCGGTTGCAAATATTCTGTTTCAAGTCAAAGCGATTAAACAAAATGTTGGATAATAATGTAAAGAGATCGAAACGCAATCATTTCTTCGTGTACCAATAAAACACTCATCGACTGCAACTTACATGTAGTTTAATCTGCGGCTTTTTTCTTATTTTTTTTTTTTTTTTTTTTTTTTTGTTCTATTGATTTTTAGCTTGAGATTGCGTAAGCAATCTGAGGCTAAAGTTACTAGGCTAAAAATTCAAACCCATGCAGAGTTTAATGTGAAAACATAATGTAAAAACATCTACCGCAATCAATGTGATCTTCTGTCGCTTGAAAAGTAGATTGGATCTGACCATAAATTAATGCGCCCGATTGAGGCGAGAAGGACGAAGGCGAGATATGACTCATTGAAAGCTGTTGGCTTGATGTATAGTACTTTCGTGTGAGTGTTCTGAATTTGGCAAAATTATCAAAACTTGACGAGTGAATGGAAAGAGAGAAAGGAGATATATAATATATTGGAAATTATTAAACATATATAATCATATCATATTAAGAAAAAATAAGGTGTTTGTTTCATACCAAAATATGACTTATACTTATTATTACTTATTCTAGAGTAACAATGTTAAAACGGTCCGGTTAGACGAAGTTGCTGTATAAAGCTGATAAGCGAAGCTGTCGGTTTTACGCACGATTGGAATGTTTTGTTTAACAAATTAATTGGTCTTTCAAAGGATCATATTCGCACTGTCTGAAAACAGTTTGGTCGTGCTCGGACTTTGTGTCTATATATTTTTACCTCCGAATTCTACCCAAAGGACGCAACGTCTACATACCGCTTTTGAGAGGTGTACATAATCATGTTGACCTGGTAAACTACCGCCCGCCTTCTCTCGCTCTCTTTATCTGGAGATTATAAAGCGCATATTTACATAACGAAATTGGTCTGTGTGGTAGAATACTCACATCGCATGCAAGAGCCTCCTAGTTCGAACCTGGCTTCACGCTCCATTCCCCCATCTATCTCACTCTCTAGCTCTCTCTCGCTAGCTCCACTGGCTGAAAGTGGTGTCCGTCGTCCGTCAGTCTGTCCGTCCGTCAACTTTTACTTTAAAAATCTTCTTCTCAGAAAGTACTGAACATAATTCAACCAAACTCAACCAAAATTCACAGGAAGGATCCTTGGGTGGCCTTTATTAGATCCCTTCAAAGCATTTTGATCGGGTGAAAAATATGTAACGATATTATGTCGTTACAATACCTCAACGGGATGAAAATTATTGCGGGCAGGCTGTGTCCCCTAGCGCACACATTGGCAGATCTGCGCATAATCGACGGTAGATTTGGGTAGAAAGTGGCTTTCAGCGCTTTCATCGCTTTGATTAATGTGATATTATTAAAATGATATTAGTAATAGTCCGCATATGAAATGTAGGGTTTTAAGCACCCAAAGAAATCTACAAAAAATAAACTGCAACAAAATTATCAGTTTTACGGTTTACCAAGTGAATGTTAAAGATGTTTACCTTTCCTGTTAAATCCCTGTCTTTACATTCCGGTGATTTTATAATTGAGAAAACTTTGTAGAAAAAGAAGAAATTGATCGTAAAAATCAATTTCTCCTGTTTCCAGAATATTTTCTATCAAACTGGATGTTGTTAGTTTTTTAGGTCACCTGACCGAATGGTCATGGTGACCTATTTGCAATCATCGTTTGTCCGTCGTCGTGCGTCGTGCGCCGTACGTCGTGCGTCGTGCGTCGTGCGTCGTCCGTTAACTTTTAAACATTTTTCATCTTCTTCTCAAGAACTACTGGGGGGATTTCAACCAAACTTGGTAGAAAGCATCATTGGGGGATGCCAATTCAGTTTGTGAAAATAGGGGTTCTGGGGGTCAAAGGGGCCCAAATAGGGGCCAAAAAGGGGTAATTTTTGGCACTTCTTTAAAAATCTTCTTCTAATAAACCGTTAATGCCAGAGCTTAAATATTCTGTGTGCATGACAACTAGGACAGGTATATTATAAATTGTGAAATTCATGCCCCTGGGGTTATGTATGGGGCCACACCCAGAGGTCAAATTTCATCATGTTGAAAAATTCACATTTTCATCTTCTTCTGATGAAGTACAAAGCCAATTTCAAACAAACTTGATGAAAAAGATTCATTTGGTAATGGTAATTCCGATTTGTGAAAATAAAAAGGCTGGGGGGTCAGGGGGCCCTAAAATGGGGACCAAAAGGGGGTAATTTTTGGTAACTTTTAAATATTTCATCTTCTTCTCAAGAACTACTGGGCGGATTTCAACCAAACTTGGTAGAAAGCATCATTGGGGGATGCCAATTCAAGTTTGTGAAAATAGGGGTTCTGGGGGTCAAAGGGGCCCAAATAGGGGGCAAAAAGGGGTAATTTTTGGTACTTCTTTAAAAATCTTCTTCTAATAAACCGTTAATGCCAGAGCTTAAATATTCTGTGTGCATGACAACTAGGACAGGTATATTATAAATTGTGAAATTCATGTCCCTGGGGTCATGTATGGGGCCACACCCAGAGGTCAAAGTTCATCGTGTTAAAAAATTCACATTTTCACCTTCTGATGATGAAGTACAAAGCCAATTTCAAACTAACTTGGTGAAAAGCATCATTGGGTACTGATTATACAGATTTGTGAAAATTAAAAGGCTGGAGGTCAGGGGTGCCTAAAATGGGGACCAAAAGGGGGTAATTTTTGGTAACTTTTAAATATTTCATCTTCTTCTCAAGAACTACTGGGCGGATTTCAACCAAACTTGGTAGAAAGCATCATTGGGGGATGCCAATTCAAGTTTGTGAAAATAGGGGTTCTGGGGGGTCAAAGGGGCCCAAATAGGGGGCAAAAAGGGGTAATTTTTGGTACTTCTTTAAAAATCTTCTTCTAATAAACCGTTAATGCCAGAGCTTAAATATTCTGTGTGCATGACAACTAGGACAGATATATTATAAATTGTGAAATTCATGTCCCTGGGGTCATGTATGGGGCCACACCCAGAGGTCAAAGTTCACCATGTTAAAAAATTCACATTTTCACCTTCTGATGATGAAGTACAAAGCCAATTTCAAACTAACTTGGTGAAAAGCATCATTGGGTACTGATTATACAGATTTATGAAAATTAAAAGGCTGGTCAGGGGTGCCTTAAATGGGGACCAAAAGGGGGTAATTTTTGGTAACTTTTAAATATTTCATCTTCTTCTCAAGAACTACTGAGGGGATTTCAAACAAACCTTTTTCTAATTCTTTCAAACAAAATCACTTGTCTTGGTGCTCTTTTACTCAGGTGACCGTTAAGGCCCACTGGGCCTCTTGTTTTATATTGAGATTAAATCAAATTCAAATTTGCCTAGGTCTAAAATTTTGAAAAAAAAAACAAAAACAAAAAACAAAAGAAATTAACATGATAATCTAATTTCAGATATAATAATCATCATCATTGTTTAGTCAACAGATAAAAAACACCGCATTTAAACTTGAAATATTCAATTAATCATTTTTTTCTTTTATCCCTAAAAACATTCTCTTAGCGAGACATCATCTCAAAGACGTTGTAGCAAATTTAACGTGCCTTTTACTCGACACAATTTATGACATTGACATTTGCATGGATTTTTGTCTTTACGTAAACTTATAAATGAGCCTAAGCGTGACATTTCCAACCATTTCGCATGTGCTTGACTCGCACACATTGAGCACCCTGGACAGATATTCGTGGTAATTAGAATATTTGCTGATTGTTTAAAGAAGCTTTGGGTCAGTATCTGTCTACAGAGCACAGAGTGAAGACTCTGATCAGACTTACGGATGCACAGGCTGATTTGAGTCTTTACTTTGCACACATGTGTAATGGTTGGAAATGTCACGCATAGGCTCAAAATGCTATTAGCTCGGCTTTATGTGGATTAAATGCCTTTCCTTTTTTCGTAGTATAACAGCGGTAGACAACCAAGGTGTTTATGCTGAAGCAATAGATGTGATAATTGTTTTATGTACTGGTTGTTCATTGCAAGGAGAATGTGATTTTACCCGATTCAGGGAGAATATACGTTTAAATTAGCAACTTGTGTCTGTGAGACATACTGGGAAGGTATGTTTTCTTTACTATCTCACTTGTATGAACAATTCAGATGAAAAATATATGTGGTTGAGTATTATCTTTTAAAAGTGAAAATATTCTAAGGTGAGGCAAATAGTTACCGGCGAGATTATATATCATGCTCACAGAGGGATAGTCAAAGTACTGAAAGTTCTGTAAGCTTGCAAAGTATGGTTTGGCTACGTTATCTTCTTTGTCAAAGGTTATCATAATTCAATAACCCAGGAGTTAACCCATTACACCATGGCACAATCTGAGACTGGTTTCAATTGAAAGTAGTTGCAGACGACAATTTCAAGATGGTGGAATTAAAAAAAGCTTTGTATGGTAGAAAATATTGTGGACATTGAAGACATTGCTGCAGGAATTTCTTCATTGTCCACAATGTTTTCCAAAGTGTTGTTGTTTTTTTTGTTTTTCTTTCTGAAGATGCTTAAAAAGCGAGACTGAGTGGGAATGGGTTAGATAGCATTTTTATGAAGGAGTTGGCATTATTCCTGAAATTCATAAGAGCTGCTTTTTACTTTTATTGCGTTCAATGGATTTAGTGGTTAAGTCTCCAGTGGCAGTTTGCACTAGTTGAACTCAAAGAAGACCTCAAATTTTTGTCTGTAACTTTAAGCTATCAAAGGTGACGCTTAAACATATTTTCGTGTTACGCTTCACTTTGGATAACATCAGCGACGAACTATTTCTAAAAATAAGTAAAACAAATAGAATTTGAATTTATAGATATTACCATTCAATCACATAGGTGATGATTGTGAGAAAGACTTTGATGGCTGTCAGGATGACCCTTGTGCAGCGGGACGTAATTGTACAGACAAGACTGCAACAGATCACAAAATTGATGTAGAAACACGTAACATTACACGTCCATACAGCTGCAGTGAATGCCCTGTAGGATTCAATACAGATGAAACCGAGAAATGTGACGGTAATCAATCTTACTTTATGTTACCCTTTAGGCGCAGACTAACAAGGGTCGATATTTTTTTCTTTTTTTTTTTTTTTGGATAGATTTTATTAATCTACAATTATGGTTTTAAATCAATATTGCTTTATTTTCGAAAAGCAATATCTATTTATGATTACATATGGTAGATCTTTCCTTTTTTCACGGGGGGGGGGGTTAGGAATAATCGAGAGACTTTTTTTCATCTAAAAGGTCATACAAAGTAATCGACAGAATTCTGGTATTTTGTAAAAGTACACGCGAGCACAATTGGACACCAGAGTAATAAGTTTAACAGAGAGCAAAGTACGGTTCCAAATATGGGTATATTTGGTGGACTCATTAGCTCGGCTGTTTTTGGAGTAGAGTTCGAGATATTTCTACAGTATTGTCCAAGTCAGTATCTCTGTCGCCGTCATCGTATTTGACACGTTAACATCTTCGACATATAAAAATATATCTGAAATGTTTTGCCCATTTCTCATAATGTGAATTTTTTTTCGCGTCTTGGTGAGAGCATTTTAGCAGCGCTTGATTGAGGCTTGTACTTCTGAGGTCGAGGTCGCAACAGAAAATCAATTGTCCTATTTCGACCTTTCCATAATCTCAAGGCCTATGGACGGATTCTCATAATACTTTACATACTTGTATATATTTTAGACATCAGTTACTGCGTTGCACTTTATTCAACTACCTGTTTTTTCAAGGTCAATGACACATGCGAATATCAAATAACAAATTCAAGGGTCAAAGTAATCGCTAAAGGTCAAGCTTTGACCATGGGGTATATGTCTTTATCCTATGGCCCTATATCATGTCGTACCACTTTACTCACTTAAACATCTTATTCCAGACGAAGTCAAGCATATTTTGTTTGATTAAGGCTCATCTAATCAACATCAAGGTCTTACCCAAAAGTAAAAAGTCCAAATTTTGCTTTGTCTATCAATATCTACCTTGTGGTATGATTCTCATAATAGCTAACACACTTGTTGATGAGAGAAATAAAGAGTGATGGTTTTCATTTTGACTGCAACTCCTTAGCACAAAATTCGACTCTATGACCCAATTCTTGCTACACTATCCGATATCTGCATCCGGGATTTCGTAGCAGTGTGTGGTAACTTTTTTTCCATACAAAATATTATGTTTAGCTTAATAATCTGCATCACTAGAGCTGCAAAGCAGAAAGAATGTAGCAGAGAAATACCGATCTTCACACTTATATACACAGTTTATATATAAGAAACTGAGTTTTAAGAAATGATCGCGATTTCATGAGTAATCGACCTTCGTTCTGGTGAAAATAATTTTTTCTAGCAGTTCAAATCAAGGGACACATGAAGTATCAAATTCTCGCATCGCTACTCGTTGAACTGTAAACTCATGGTAATTCAGTAATATTAGCTCATGCTATCATTATTTTTCAGATATTGACGAGTGTAACGCAGCGAATGGAAATTGCAGTCAAATTTGTACAAATACAGATGGTAGCTTTTTCTGCTCATGTAACCAAACTTACAGATTATCGACTGATGGAAAATCATGCATAGGTAAAATTTGCTATTACTAAGCTTTACGTAGATCTATCAGATTGAAATGAAGAAAATGTTCAATAAATTTGTAAATACTATATACAACATATTAACTTAAGTTCTGAAATCAATTTGATAAGAAAATTAAATTAGGTAGGCATAAATTAACTAGCCTTTCCTCGTGTATATGAACAAATATCCGAGCAACTCTTCCTGCAATCAGTTTCTGCAATAGGCGTTTAATTGATAAAATGTAAAAGCCTATAAGTCATATCCTCCTGCAAATCACACAACAGAATTAATAAGAAAACTATACTCCGGTCTCAAAGGCAGGAACAATTATGAAGATTGAAATTGTAAGATGAAACGCGGAAAGCCTACTATTTATGGAATTCGTTTCGATATTGCCACAATTTATGAATTGTTAACATAAATCTATGACGTCAGTGATGACGTTTAAAATTTCGCTATTCAATCAGATAACCTACTGGGTCACGGAGATCGTCTGTAAAGTTAAATCGTAAGCACCTTATTATATAAGGCAATGCCGAAAGTTAGAGATCATTTCCAGCGAAGAATCAGTTGCATTTGTCTCAATCTCAAAAGGTAAACAAACTAGTATTGAAATTGATACGAAAAACACAAAATACTCATTATAGAGAACTTCACTCGTACCTTCTTTTAGCATTTTGGTATCAAGAAGGCTCTTGTTTGCTTTAGTGACCAAATAAAATATATTGTTTAAACTGTTTTCCTTCCTCCGAGGGAACATGTTGCCTTTATTAGATATAAAGTGTTGCAAACAAAATAGAAATATTTGTTTGTTTGATTTTATTGCGTTCCGCCATTGTTGTTGTTGTTGTCATCGGACGCAAATGGTTTTCTCATGGATGATAATTTTAACGTCCAGCGTAGAAATAAATAAGAAGTGAAAGAAACAATCTTCTCAGTCAAACGATGATTGATAACACCAGGATTACACAAATCCGCGCTTCCTACTGTCGTGTTGCATCTTGAAACACGAAAGTACGATCGAATTCGCCAAGCCGGACACAGTTAATTCATTGATGATCTAACGTAAAATCTTAAAGTCACGATAAGAATGATAAATTTCTAAAGTAGCCGTTAAGTGAGTGTCCTATCTTTCACTGCATTGTTGTGACAACGGTCCGCGCTCGTATGTTCAGCCTCTTAGTTCGACGTGATCACGATGGTCACTCGTTATTGGACTGTAGATCACTGAGTATCCCTAAAAATCGAGTAAATAACACACCAACAACAAAGAAAAAGACTCGAATGTCACTCATTGGACCATATAAAGGGGACGCCGTTCGCCATTGGCTGATTGCCTATTTAACGTATGTATGTACGCTGTCCGGAACAGTTTTGTACCTAACCATTGTAAGGGGAACAGCATAATCGACATCCCCGAGAAAGGGATCAAGAAGGGGTTTGCAGATAAAACCATTTATTCAAATAAATTATCATTTGTAAGATTAGGTACACTTTTGTTATATATATATATATATATGTATATTCTCTTTTTTACAGATATAAATGAATGTGATGAAGCTTCAAGTGGTTGTGATCAGATTTGTAATAATACTGTTGGAGGGTTCATATGTGACTGTTTTAAAGGGTACAGATACAATACAAGTCGTTTGATGTGTGATAAAAGTAAGAAATTTCTGCTCTTTAATATGTCATTCTTTTAAACCGAGGGAGGCATTGAAAAGCTCACCAAACTCTCGCTACCCGTTAAAAACTATACTACACAAATGCTTTGAATTGTTTATCGATTACATATTGCAAAAGAAGTGCAACTTACGATACCGTCTTTCACGGAAGAGGTCAAACTAATTGATCAAAACACGAAAGGTTGTTACATATATGTATTAATAAAGGCATGTTTAAACTACTTTGTTCATACTATATTTAATGTTTTTCATTAAATATCTTTGATATCTTAAATAAGCTAAATAAAACCTTTTCAGTAACAACGTTTTCATATAAGAACAATCGATTTTCATCTTAATGTACAAAATGCCCGTTTTCGCATTACAAGATATTTATCTGAGTGAAACAACAAAAAAGACATTAAGAATGTATCTCTCTTTACATCATTTCTTTCTCTTCTGTTAATTTGAGTGTTTTCTTGGCTGTCTATTCCCTTTTATTAGCGATTTTGGAAGTTAAAATGCGGTTACTACTATTTGATTCCTTTCACAGAAATTTCTTATCTCTCGACTTTCTGAAGAGTAAAGTATGCGTATGCCAGTATGAAAAAGAGGTCACCGATTCCGTATTTATATAAAGTGTCTCTGATAATCATAAGCACTAGGCGGGCTTTTTTACGTTTAAATGGCTTAAGTTTTTCGATATGATGTTATAATCTAACGTAGTTTATTCACCGTTTTTATTACACCGAAATCACACTCTTATACACCGTGAGCGATATAATGATGGTTTGTCTTATGATATTTCCAAGTATGTGTTTATAGTATAAAAATAATTTCATTTTTAATTTATTTTATTTTTGGGAGAAAAACGAAAATGAACTCACGAACGTGTAATTTTTTTAGTTTTCTGGGAAAGCAGTTCCATACAGGGGGTTATTTATTTTTTATTTTCATTGCGTATAGCTCATTATATATTCATCAAAAATAGTCAGAAAAAATACGAAGTCATCGTGTTAGCTTTTGAAAAAAAATCGTGTTTCTTCGACCACGCAGTTAGCGATGACGGAAGGGGTAGAAATTTGTACAACTTTATATTTTTGTTAAATCTCCGGTCATATACAAACATATTTGTAATGCAATTAGGTTTAGAATAAAGCTAGAACAAGCGGTAATAAAACTGAAGTGAAGATCAGACGTTCTAAATAACGTTATGTTTTTAATAACGTCGTGATATCCTTTGAGTTGCTTCGAAACAGTTGCAATATTTTTATTTTTTTTTTTAATTTATCATATCTTTTTATATATGTGTTTATAACTTTACTCATATACCCATTTATTAAGTTAATGGTGCTCAAAAAAATGACGGTAACATAAACCCCCATTAATTATCATCCTTCATTTACCGTCAAAGACAAACACTCAGCAATTGCTTCAATTTTCCCTGACGATAAGTAAAAGGAAACACATCGAAATATACTATAATCTGATTCGTAGCAAAAAAGAAATATTTCATTGTTGTCGTCTGTGTCGTTGCTGTTATGCAAAACATTAAGCACTTTGTAATGACTCTATCGCAAATGATTCGATTTTCATACTGTTTCACACATCTGTAGATTATTTGGACTCTTATTCTAAAAGTCGAGGTTACAAAATAAGGTCAAGATCCATTTATGTCCCTTCTACTATCTCTTGATCCCATGGTTTGCTCCTTTTAATATGTCATACAAATCACGGATAGTAGGTTCCGCCCGTTTAATCCGCTTGCCGCACACACTGACTCCGATAGAAAGTTCCACATCGATATTAAACGGTAATATTTTGCAAGGATATTTGGTCATTTACATGCAACAAAATAATTATACGGTAAGCGACCGAAACATCATAACTGAAGCTCAATTCAAATGTAGATGTGACGTTAAAATCGATTAAATTTCAAAACTGTTCCACAAAATTGATGTCAATGATGGAGTTCAACGTTCACTTCCGGTTTAGATTAATTATTTGATTGGTCGATTGATTCTTCGATTGACAGCCGCGATTGGTCTATTGTACATCTGAGAGAGCAAGTACACTGCGCTTTATTTCAGTTCCACTCGAGGTTACATTAGGAGGTAAAATATCAAATTTTGAATTTGCCTACGTCTCTTGATCCTATGGTTTTAGTCTCGTGATATTTTGCAAACATGTGCATCGTTACGAGAGCGACTTTACGTACCTGATTCAGGCTTTAACTTTGAAGGTCAACGTCACAGTAGAAGGTCAAAAGCCAAATTTTGACTAAATTATTCCTTTGGGCCAATAGTTTGTACATACTGGTACATCCGGATGATAACTGGTGTACTAAACTTGATTCAGACTCCTAGTTTTACGGATATAGGGCAAATTATAACCCTGTCTATATCTCATTATCCTGTGGTCTTATATTCATATTATCGTAAAATTTCAGACGATTTTTCAACTTGTAAAGAGCATTAATTCTCACTTGAATCATGATCCTACTTCACAAAGACCAAGATGCTCACTTTGAAAATTACTCTCCACCTGTTAAAAACTACGAGTAGCATCTACAATTTTACGACTTATACGTCAACACAACGTTTGTTTGTTAATGTACGAACTAAGTTTTTCAACGTCATCTTTTAAAGGTTTTTTCTGTTTTTTGTTGGTGTTTTTGTGTGTGTGTCTTCTATTTGTTGTTGTTGTTGTTTGTTTGTTGTCTTGTTGTTGTTGTTGTTGTTTGTGTGTGTGTGTGTGTGTGTTTTGTAGGTTTTTCTTTTTTTTTCTCTTTTGTTTGTTTGTTTTGTTGTTGTTGTTGTCGTCGTATTTTGGAGGGGGGGTGTTGCTTTTTTTGTTGCTTTTTTTTGTTGGTGGTGGGTTGGTGGTTTTTTTTTTTTTTTTTTTTTTTTTTTTGTTTTGTTTGTTTGTTTGGTTGGTTGGTTGGTTGGTTGTTGTTTTTTGTTGGTTGAAGCTGTTGTTTTTTTAGGATTACTCACAAATTAACGAATGAAAGTTATTGCTATAAGAATACATGCAATATATGATAAATATTGTTATGTGTATAAAGTGTATCATAACATATGAAACCTCTATGTAAACATATTTGACAATGATGACAATTAACATCTTTGGAAATAAAATCTAAAACTTTTGTACAATTCATCTGCTCCAGAATGATTATCAATAGTTTGCTTAGAAAAATCTGGGCGCAAAGTACAGAACTTTGGAATACAAACGGGTAATAGTAAGCCTTATTTCAAATGACCGATACAGGAATAATTACTTTAAAGTAGTTTTGGATTGAAAAAGGTTTTCGGAGTAGTGCTTTATTCATTTATAACTTTCAGTCGATATCCTGGATGAAAAGTGTAGCAGTGTCAATTGTTCAGAGGCAAATGGATGTACCTTGAATATTACTGACGACGCGGTTTGCTTTTGTAACTCTGGTTATGAACTAAGTTCAAGCAACAAATGTTTAGGTAAGCTAAAACCTATGGCGTTCTCATTTTTAGCTGGGCCGTTTTCCGTAAGGCTGAGGTTTTTTTGTAGCTTTGTTGTTGTCTCCTTGCATACCATTTGATATACTATTTAATTTTTGTTATGAATAACTCAATCTTTTTAAGAGAATATTTTTTTGTTCTAATAAAGGAGTTAAACGAAAAACTTGGTCACACTATGATTGGATCTGCTTCGCGCATTCACACTTTTGTGATTAGTTTTTTCGTTTCATACCTCTGTGAAAACAAAACAATATTCTCTTCGTCTCTTAAATTTAGGAAATGACTTGAAACTAGTAAAATAGTACCATTATTAAAATAGTATTTCATGCTTTCTAGACGGATAATTCAAATTGTTGTTTTCAGGAATTAACCCCCTCTCTTCAATTAAAGCAAGCTATTGTGTCATGTATCTACAAGTGGTACTTCTTTTTAGCCTTTTCTTCGTGCTTTAAAACATTTCTTCAATAACATTTTGTCTTAAAGATAAGTTAAGTTCACATCGATCGATTTATTTGAAAACAGTATTTAAACAATTTTGTTTTTATTGTTATCTAACATCTTGAATTCTTCAATCAAGTATTTTCATATGTATTAATATCTTAATCACACAAGAGGCAAAAAGAGTAAGTTAAAGAAATCCCCGTTAATGATAACCGCGACAAAGACACATAAGAGAATATCAATTAAAAAACTTTACCTTTCAGATTCTAAAAGTCTGATTTAGTACAGAATGCTTACAATTACATGCTTAATATTTGCCAGTTTAATTCTTTGATTGTTTAGATGTCGATGAATGTACCCAGAACGTTTGTTCACAAGATTGTGAGAATACTGATGGCAGCTTTTTATGCAGTTGTTTTGCAGGATTTCAACTGAACCCAGATACAGTTACTTGTGATGGTACATATTATACACTAATTCGGTTTTGCATAATACAATCACGAGTTCTAGATAACGAAAAAACGAGTAACGTTTAAGATGACTACCTGTGAGGAATAATTAATAGAATTGTAGACTTCCCTTATACTTTTAATGCAAAAGGTATCTATTTTCTAACAATGAGAATAACGCCATTATTTATAGACCAGCATAAGATGTTTAATCTAATTGTGTTCTCCTTTTTGGTCTCGCTTTGGCAGATTTTGGAAAATAGTTTTACACAAACATGCACATACACACGTTCGCATATACACATACATATACACACACAATTTCACATTAGTCATAAGTTTTCAATGGTAATTACAGGGCATTGGTATAGCATAGTTACCATCATAGCGCCGTAAGTAGCGCATCAGACTCCCATTATTTACTCATGTAGTGTCATGGGTTCGATCCCATGCGGCGGCGCATATCCCTACCGACATTTGTTTCTCACCAATTGGCGAATTATCGTAAACCTAAGTGGGGTAGCAGCTGGGGGCTAGGAAATAAGGTGATGGTAGTACTGGTGCGAGGCATACCAGGAATCCATTGTTAGGTGCTCCAGCCGCCGCGATATGACTGAAATTATTAAACCCATTTGAAAACAAACAAAAAAACGTTTAACATATCTATATTTCTTTCGGTAAGACCTTTCTGTTCACATTAAGTGCAATGTTATATGCCACGGTCCAGATTATCTTAACGTCAAAATAATGTTCAAAAAATATTATTCACCATTACATCAGAATAAGTGGAAGTGCCTTCATATTTCTCTTGTGTTTTTTATGGTAAAGGCTTTCTTTACATACTAAGTTGTAGGATAATCTTACAAATTCAAAGTCATTTTTTTTCAATACACATTTAAAAAACAAAAACATCCAAATCAACAACTTTGAATAGTTAGTGATACGGCTTTCATATTTCGAGGGGGCATTTCTAGTGACAAGGCATTATAATGGTCCAAGAATAAAGGTTGACTGTCATATTGAAGGACTTATTTCAAGGAAAAATTCCGAAAAGAATAATATTTACGGGACACTCGTGTCAAAGTTCTCGTTCTTTTTTATCTTGATTTTGTCAGGATATACTTTTATCTTAAAATGTGAGGATGAGTTATTTTAGATAATTCTTTATCTTATTTAAAGCAAATCAAAGGTGTATTGTTATAATAGAACGCCATCAACTTATTCAAGACTTTCTTTTAACTTGTATTCCACATTCATGTGCTCTTGAAAAAAGGGAACCTTTCTGTTTTCAGAATGCGATTTTCCATTTTATGGCGAAAGCTGTAACAAAACATGCAGAATGGGTAATGGTTTTGGTAGTTTCGATTCTGTCCGAGGATGTATTTGTAAGGAAGGATGGACTGGTACTGACTGTAACACAGATGTTAATGAATGCGAAAACCCTAATTCATGTGGTGATATTAATAAAAAATGTTTCAACAGTCCTGGATCTTACATATGTCAATGTAGAGACGGCTTTTCTCTTCAAACAGACAGTACTTGCTCAGGTAAACACATTTTAATGTTAACATAGGCAAAGTAAAAGTAAAGTACGGAGGACATATTATAATGACTGGTTAGATTCTAATGGGATCCGAATACTAATGATAACGATTAGATTCAAATTGTGTGCATGGAGATACATGTATTGATATCTCTCCATGATAAAAATCTGTGTTAATTCGAATGTTTACCGATGCTCTCTTCCGTGATCTTGATACCTTAAACAAAAATTAGATCGGGTTTTTCCTATCTATGAGACTGATAATCTACTATAATGCTAAATATGTGTATTGTTAAATAAAGAAATATCGTTTTTCCCTTTACATATGGAATGAAACCATACATCAACTCTCGCTGTTTCATTTATATTTTGATCGTCTTAGTAAACATGTAAAGTCATTTTACTTAACTCTATTACTGATACCATAAACATTAAGTTATTGTCATTGTTTCAGATACTAATGAGTGCACCGACTCGTCGCTGAACAACTGCAGTCATTATTGTCTAAATACCGAGGGTGGTTTTACTTGTGGTTGTAAATACGGATTTACTATTGATTCCACTGATTTTACTAAATGTAGTGGTAAGTTCTAGATTCTAAGCTCCATTCGATAAAGTCTAGCGTTGAAATTGCCGTTGCCATTTGTCCGTCATGCGCTCGTCCGTTCGTGAATGTGTAATTTGTTCCTCTAAACATTTAACACTTTCCTGCACAATCACTGGTTTTTACTTCCTTGTGATTTTATACTTGAGAAAACATTGTGGGAAAAGAAGAAATTGCTTGTAACAAGCAATTTCTTCTTTTTCCACAATATTTTGTTCCCTACTGAATGGTTATTTTTCAAATTAAACCCACCATAAATTTTCGTCCGCAAAACCTTTGAATTTAGACAGGTCTAAAAAAATTAAAACAGGAAATGGTCAGTACATGTAACTGGTTGTAAAATCTATGCGTCATACGCAGTTGGTAGCGTATGAGACTCCCTATCATCAATTATGGGGTGTCATCGGTTTGATCCCCGATGGCGACACATAACCTTTCCATAATTTGTCTCTCACCAATGAGTGGATAATCGTAAAACTAAGTGGGATAGCAGCTGGAGGCTAAGAAAGGATGCAATGTGGTACTGGTGTGAGATATACCAGGAATCCATTTTTAGTGCTTCAGCCGCCGCGATATGACTTAAACTTGTTAACATCGGCTTTAAACCGTTTAAATAAACAAATAAAAAATCTACAAGAATGAAACTTTGGACATACTATCTTCAGGTCGATCGTAGAAAAACTTCAAATTCGAATATTAGCACTTCTTTAAGATTTTAGATATATAGTTTATGAATAAGGGAAACTATTTCAAAATAACAAGACTATTTATAATGCTATTATCTACAATCTTATACATTCTACAAGACTCACGAAGGCATTTGAAAAAACAGTAGTTATGGCTGTTAACAAATCACATCTACATTGATTCTTGACCCTGTTGTCTACTGTTATCTACAACTTTATGTGTATATTTATTTATTTTCTCTTAAATGATTTCATATCAAAAGCAACGGATGAAAAATAACACAAACAAACAAAAATGCAAAATCGTGTTTTAGTACAAGGGGTTTTTGGGCCCTTTTCGTGCCTTCTCGTTTCGTCTACCAATGTATTTAAGTAAAACGTATTTTAAGAAAACTTTCCTTAATATTCCTTCGTCGTCTACAGTAATACGATGAAAAGATGGATTCAAGAATGTTTTATTGCTGATCATCATCGTATTTTGAAACCCGAAATAAGTAAGAGCCCAAATAGCGTCGATCGATGAATTGTCGACGTTTGAGGCAATAATACATATTTATGTCTAAAGTTCTTCAGGTTTCGGTCAGTATTAAACGGTTGGCGTTTGTAAAGTCTAAAGCAACAAATTAAACAGGATGTTTCGAATAATCAATGCGAATATTCGAATGTCACTTTGATATTCGTTCCCAGTCCAAGGTGAACAATTTATACAAACGATACCCACTTTCTCTGAAATGAGACTTCGATTATCTTTGATTTTTCGAAGGTAATTTCTTGTGGAATCCTTTAGTAGACCTCAAGTAGCAAACGAAAAGGTATAGACACGGACAGAACATTTACGTTACTTATTGGCTGATTTGAGTTCATAACGTTTACGATCAGCTTGAATCAGGTCAAAGATCTTATAAGAATTATTGAAATACGTCTGAAAATGTCATGTGATAAACATCGCGGTTGACAAAATTGTAAACACAACTTGAAATAAAGTTTTTTAGCCTGACTACGAAATGTTTTCCTATGTGTAAAAGTAAGTCGCGGGTAACTACGTCTGTCTTACAGAGAGCAAACTTATTTTAGATATAAAAGTTTATAAAGAAAAACGAATTTTATCTAAAGGAAAGTACCTTGAGTATTACAGTAATGAGCGGAAATGTATTCGAATGTCACTTTTCATACACATTCAAATCCATTCACTGCGAAATATATAATACCCTTCTTCTTTAAAATAAGATCTTGGATTTTTTTTTTTTTTGTTACTTGGGTGGAATTTATAATATTTCTTCTAGATATTTTGATCTAGCTAAAAATATTGGTACTTGAAGTAAGACAGGGCTGCAAATGGGTGTATCAAGATGGGCTAATCAGCACAATATAAAGCTTAAGGCAACTATCGTGTCTGAAAACTATTCATTCGATTTAAGTGTTTGGGAAGAATTATTCCTTTGATAAACGCCTGTCAGATTGTAGGAAGAAAGCTTGATTTTTGCACATTTAGGATATTACTAGCAGGGTTTATCTCAATAATATTTAAAATATAGTGAAGTATCTTCTTCTCGGTATATTCTTATTCAATTTTATTAGTTTTTTGTATTTTAGGCAGAAATGCCCCTCTTGTAGACCTGTCTAAAGTTTAAAATAAAAATGTAATAGGACAATCACGTGTTATGGGTTGAACTTTTCAACACCATATGGAACTTAAAATCAAAGACAAATAAAAGGCAAATAGTCCCGAGAGTCGTCCGGTATATACGTTAGTGAAATCGTTTTGACCTTTCATTCAACTCAACGTTCCCGAGACAAAACTGCTGGCCAAGTGTGAAAAACCGAAAGATCGAAGAACGCACGTAAGGATTTGTTTCTTATATTCAACCTGTAAACTTAGTTTTATTACAATAATTGTCCATGGTAATGTTATACAGACTGATATTGGGACTAAATAAAACACACGTTTTTTTTTTCTAATTTTGACTAATTTTTCTAATTAGTTCCACAATGTACAACCCCTTGACTTTATACTGGCATGACTTGACTGGGATATTAAAAGTCATAATATCTTGGCAATATTTCAAAACTAAGAAAATGTAGCCTCTAGGTTGGACCATCATGATAAAGGACGGATACTATATGCTGCTTGATCGCAAACTCTGATACTGAGCACTACAAACTCAGTTGAAACAAACACCATTTACCGGGAATTGTTTTAGGCTTGGCTGTTTTCGTGGAAAATCCTATGTATTGTTATAGCCAGGACGACGTTTTCTTGTGCGTCCTCGTCTTCCTCGTAGTTTTAATATTTTGTATAATCTCTAATAAAACTGAACACATTCTGCTGAAACTCGGAACACGCCTCACTATCTAAAAAGGAGTCCACATAAACTAGCGGAAGAACTTTTTTAATTTTGCAGTATCTCTTCATTTTAAATTCTAACTTTAACCCACTATTAAACACTTGAACAGCCCAACGTCGACATCCATTTGTTTGGAATTGGATCGATATCACAACCTGATCTAACCATTCGGAAGATATTTTTCTGATATTAGAAAGACTTTAAAATGTTTTTACGAATAGAGATTAAATTGTTTTAAAAGGACAATATCAAGTAAGGAAATCCCAAAACAGACAGCTGCTCTTTGGAAATACCGTTGTACAGATCTTTTGAAAATTAGTAACGGAGATTGATTGTGTAAAATGTAAACCGAAAATTTTGTTTTGAACCGAAAATATCCCTATTTTCAGTACAACTAGGCTACTAAAATGATTTTAAATGATTTTTTTCTCATATTTACTAAAGACAAATGAAGACTAGAGAGCGAAAAATTAGCGGGGGCAGGGGGAGGTAGGGCATGGGTTTATCAGTACCATAAGCAAAACATTAACTTAGCTCAGCCTATTACACACAGTCGATTTTTATGCAATTTTCTATATAGTTTTGAAAAGCTAATTTGTCCGTTTCCCATTTCCAAGTTGGAGTTTTATCAACGAGTATAGGAACAAATTCAAAGTAAAAAAAAATACATACATATATATATAAAAGTTTTATTGACCACTGGCACATATTTTCGAAAACCACTTTAGTGATTAAAGAATTGTTGTTATGTAGTCGAGTCTGCACAAAATAATTGTAACCACAATCTTTCCTTTAAAAGAATTCTTCACAAACGCTAAGCCACTGGACATTGCCCTTGTTCCCTTATTTATTTCTTTTTGTATCGTTCAGTATTTGGGGTCCAGGGGTTTGAAAGGATTTTTTCTTTTCAACATAAGTTACAGAATGAAAAAATCAAGGACCTTTCACGCTAATGTTAGGTCAAAGTTATCTACTTTCAGTGGAAACGCTTAAATTTGCTTTACATTATCTTCGAGACTTTATCCGTGAAAACTGTAGACTGTTGTTATAAAGATTCATTTTCCATAAGGTGATACCATGTAAAAAATACAATCAAATAATGATATGTCATAGCTTAATAATGCAACAAGTTAATTGAATTTCCAAAGTCTTATTTCTGAATGTCAATTAAACGTATAATAATTGTTTCTTATTTTCAGGTATTTTAGACTTTACCCTAATCTATCCGTATACAAACATTCCTGGTACCTTTCCAAGTATTTTCAAGAGCATTTTCGTATATCATCTTTTCTACCTACTTTGAAATAATAGGGTCATTGGCCCTCACCTGAAATAAAGCTAAGCAGTAATAAACACAGGGTCATTATCAAAGTGAGTCAGCAGCTGGAAATCCCATAAGTTATATGATTCTTTGATTTGTAATGGATTTTCTTCTTTGTTTCTATATGAGCTGATGCGATCTCTGGATGTGTCCAAAAATAGACTTTTAACATTTCCCTAATAAGGAAAGAATCGAAATATGACTTTTGTAAAAGTTCTCTTGAAGAGTCTACATACCCAATATCAATGCTCTGAAGTTTCTGGTTCCAGCAGAGAAGATTTCCTTCTTTCTTTTCAATATAAAATAGATAGGCGGTTGGTTGAGTTTTCAGATTTTCTACTATGTTTCTACCTTAAAAAATAGTGTGCGCCCGGGCAGAGCCAAAATGTGTCTGAAGTGTCATCTCATGAACAGCCAAAGCGTATCGCATTAACAAACTCTGTATAGGTTCGCTTGGAGATTCTAGATACCAAATAAGAATACTCTAGGCTTTCGGACTTCAGCGAAGAAGAATTTTATTAAAGATGTCATTTTGTGTTTCTATGTTCAAAATAAAATGCGGCCGGGCGGAGTTCAAAAACGAATCATATTAACACACTTGACAGAGGTTCCATATGGGATTACTCATACGAGATTACTTATACAAAATATCAATGTTCTAGGCTTTCTAATTTCACAGAAAAAATTTCAACGTTTTCCTTCTTTGTTTCAATGTAAAATGGGGAGCAACCGGGCGGAGCGAAAATATGACTCATGTGGTATTATTTGAACATACTTAATAAATGTCCCCTTCGAGACGCTGTTTACAAAATATCAAAGCTCTAGGTCTTCTGGCTTTAGAGAACGATTTAGAGAAAAAAAATTAAGATATCATTCTTTTCATTCTTTGCTCTTTTTGTTACCATGGCAATCAGAGCTAAGGGTGAATTTCAATTATTTTAACAAATTCAAAAGAAACTTACCAAAGGAATAACACTGCCAAGTTTCATCAAGATTGGTTGACTGGTCAGGAGGAGATATTTAATGAAAGTTTTGACAGATGCACGACTTACGACGAAGACAACGACGCTCGACGACGACACCGGATGCCGGACATCTGGCGATCACAATAACTCACCTAAGTGAGCTAAAAAGTATTTGCACTTTATTTTTTCTTATACCGGTTCTAAATAATAATACTGATGATAAGAATGTTGGACGTATTTCTAGTTATTTTTATATCGCTTAATCCAGTAATATGCATTATTTTGTGAATAAAATGGGAGTTCAACTGAAGACCCTCTCCACCTGAAAAGTTTGTGTTCCCGTCTACGTAAACGCAACTTCTTTCTTGTTTGTATTATTTTCTGTTAAGCATCGTTCGCTTTGATTCGTTTCCATATATCAGCGCAAATGCATAGAATTAATGGTTCTCTATAGCCTCACACAACAGGGCTCAGTTTGTTAAATAGAAGACTGCCATTGAATTTGAAATTTTCGATCTATCCATGAATTTATGTGGAGTAAGAGAAGACAAATTATTATAGTTATAATATTATCAGACAATGTAACCAAATTATTGCAATTCGTTAGCATTAAAAACGCGAAGTAAGAGTGGTTTAAGATTCCCTTGCGTAAAAATGCAGAAATATTGATAAATGACGTCATTTATGATGTCATTTCTATGTGATGACGCCATGACGTCTTTATTCAGAAAGTATCTTTTCCTATTTGGAATTTGACATCAATACATTGGTTCAACGTATCAAGTTCCTTAAGAATATGCCTACCTCCCTGGATTGAATAACGGGGGCCCTTTCAATGTACTACTTACGACAAAAGAACGTGGTCTCTCGCCCTTTACCCCCCGTTCACACATAGACGCCGCTTCTACTACGATCAAAGCGCGGCCGAAAACGTGGCCGATCGTGACAAATCGCAGGAGAAACGTAGTGGAGTCTTCATAAGCGCAGTATGATCGCGGTGGGGTCTTCATGATCGCGAAGCTCTACGCTCTCGCCACGCTTATTTTGAACATGCTCAAAACAAGCGTAGCGGGATCGTGGCCAACATGAATCGGGGTAAAGTCGTAAAAAGAGCGCAGTAAAAGCGCTGTAATCGTACAAGCAGCGCGGAAGCATCGTGGAGAGATCTTCATGATCGTAGTAAAAGCGCCGTAAAAGCGTAGTACAGTCGGAAACATATCGAGTACACTCCTACAACGCTCCCATTACGTTCTTACTACGTTCCCACTACGATGTCTCTACGTTCTTGACGATCCTACGAAGACCTACCATGACCTTACGCCGATCATACCACGACCTATCAGGCAGCAGTTTGTTTTTATAGCGCTGATATTTGACCAATCATCATCTGTCAACTACATATAAAGGGCGGCACTATACTTCCCAATCATTTGCAGTTGAGACTTGGAACTTTAAACATCTTGTTACAGTTGCAAAAATTGAGTATGCCCCGTAAACCCCGTGGTAAAGGCCGTGAAAAATCTGAGGTTGCAAGCTCTTTTACTCAAGACCTTGAAAATTCTGCAGCAGAAAATCCTGATGCCGAGAAAGAGCATGACGAGCCTTCGACCGTTGAAGCTCGTGCCCTTCCTTCCACGGAAACACCTCAGTCTTTGTTCTTGCTGAAGTAAAGCCAGATGAATCAGATCAACATTTATACGTCCGTTCATGTTTGAAGTTTGGAAAGAAGTGAAAAATAATGTTTGAAACCCAGGATATATATACATCATCGCCAAAATCACACTAGAAGCGTACTACAAGCGTGATATGACCGGCACCACCGTAGCGATATCGTCGTACAGTCATCTAGGTCTGCGTAGCGTCGTAGTATGATCTTGAATGTCGTAGCGGCAGCGTAGTATAAACGCAGTAAACGCGTGCTGGTCGGCAACGGTCTGCGTAACATCGTATTAACATCGTAGTAGAAGCGTGTCAGCAGCGCGTTGGACGTTGGAGCATCGTAGTACGGTCGTAATGAAGATCATAATTTGCCAAATTGCTCGATTTAGACGCCGATCGGCCCCGATCCGCCCCGATCCAATACTTTTTCAGATCGTGGTTTGATCGGGATGATCGTCCTAAAGTCGCAGCTCTGTGTGAACGGGGAGTTAATTTTATTTATTTTGTATTGTTCTTTTATCAGATATTGACGAGTGCATTACTGGAGTTTCAGCCTGTGACCAAAACTGTGTGAACACAATAGGAAGTTACAGATGTGAATGTTATTTTGGCTATCTGCTTAATGATGATAGAAGGACATGTACTAAAGGTAAAGTCGCATACTCATTCACCTTTTTGTTTCTTTGTTGATAAGTATAAATTATTAAACAAAATGTGTCATACAGATCAAATAGCACTTCTTTGCCTTGAGTATACTTGTACATGTCTCTGCAGAAAAGTGTCATCGAGTAAAGATGGTTTGTATCAATTAATATCGTTCCTATTTCGTTAGTGATAATGTTTTCTTTTATTTATTTTATGTTTGTTTTATTTTTGAAAAAGTTGATTTACCAAAATTTATTTTAGTTGTATGATTTATTCATTTTTTTCTTTCTTTTTTTTTTTCTTCTTTTTTTTCAATTCAAGATATTTCGATTTTGTTGTCGTTGTTGTTTTTGTTTTTCATATTAAATAAGTGTTTGTTTATGCATTTATAATTTATTAAGCTCTCTCTTTTATTTCAGTATCTGACCCATGTATCTTATTCCCAGATAAAAATTGCTCCGACATTTGTAGGGTTATTGATCAACAAGCTGTCTGTTCATGTAATGTTGGGTATCAGTTGGGATTCAATAATCAGTCATGTATAGGTTTGTAATCATTTGATAATTGATTGGTTGAATGGGTTTTAACGCCACTTGAACATTATTTCAGTAACAGCGGCTGGAGAACCTAACCAATGATTCCTGGTTTTTCTCACACAATAACAACCACTACATCCTTTTCGAGCTTCCAGCTACTCATCCCAATTAGGCTTAAGATATCCACCCATTAGTGGAAGAAAAATGTCGGAAAGGATATTCTCAGTGTCCCGGGGATCGAAACCGGGACCCAATGAGTAGGACTCCTACGAGCTACTACTACGTAATTTGATAATATTCCGCAACTATGTTAGCTATTTTTACTCGAGAAAATCGATTTTATGAATATTTTTACCACCGAGTTTTTGTATGTAGAATTAAAACCCTATTCTAATTTACACGGTTTCTATGACAAATAAAATAAAGTAGCAAGTCAAGCTAAGGCAAAAACAAAGAAATAGTTATTGTATTCATTGAGTTAAGTTCTTTCATCATTTGAGGTGAAATTATACTCCAAGCCGTATGATGCATACACAACTAGAACTTATATGATTATATCTAGGTAAGAACATCTTGAAATTAACAATCGTTCGTTCATCTTTTTCTTCTTATCACTTGGCCGCAGCCACGGCCACAGGACTCTTAGTCATGGGATCCCGGGTTCGATCCCCGGCCTTTGCGAATCTTCTGTCCAACAATTGTCTCACACCAATGAGTGGATAAAGCTGCCGTCGCGTTATGACTGAAATACTGTAAAAAGTGACGTTAAATCCCATTGAATCAATCCATCATATCACTCAAATTATTCCCGCGAATCCTCCAAAATATTCCACAACTTAATTCGTATATCTACAATTTTATCGGTTGACTTGAATTTAAAGATATATCATTGGTCCCCGTTTATTAACAATCAACATGCAGATTTTTATGTAGTGAGGTTATAATAAAATGTAATTCGTTTCATTTTGAACATTAATTTCTTTCAGAACTCGTTCATTTAGCTCATTCTTTTCCATTCCAAAATTATTCACATTGTCTATTTTAAGATGTTCTTAACTGTATTGCACTTTACACATACAAATCCAGATTATTTTCAAGGACAATCATGAGAACAACAGCTAAGTACCAAAATGTTATACATAATATCTTCTTATAAAATACTCTAATACATATGTTAGTCCTTCCTCGGCATATTCAAAACTTAAAAAAAAACTTGGGAGTATATTTACTATGACTTAAGAATAATCAGTGTTTTTCTCAATTTCACTTTTCGAACTTCTACCATGATCTACCTAACTTTTATCTTTAGACATTGATGAATGCAACGGAGTTGGATTAAACCTTTGTTCAGAAAAGGACAGTTGTACGAATACTAAGGGATCATACACCTGTTCCTGTGGTGTGGGTTTTAAATTAGAAACAGACGGACGTACCTGTACAGGTAAGTTACATACAAATTATCAAATCAAAGTATTCAAACTTTAAAACAAGATGACTATGGTGGTCCTATATCGCTCATCTGAGTATGATGCCTCAAGGCTTTATAATATATGAAAATATCAAGGCTCTACTACCAATTGTTTTGGATGAGAATTTTTTCTTCTTTAACCCGCTTCAACACAATGGCGTTTTTCTGACACCCCTCAAGAAAGGCACTTCAGAATACATTGAGAAAATGAAGAAATTGCATGCAGCAAGCAATTTCTTCATCTAAAACAATGTCCTCTAAACAGAGAGTTGAATCTTTTTTTCTTTTTTTTTTTATTATTCATAAACTTCAAATTGTCATCTGCAAGTCCTTTCAATTCGGACCAGTCCAAAATTTGTAGTGTGGAAATAGGTTAATGCATCGTAAAACCAAGATCTCACAACATTGGGCAAATTTTCAGAGTTTAAAGGGTAAATAAGCAATGATATATACCATATATCAAGGCTCTTGGCCCTATCGTTTAGAACATTATTTCCCTTTAAGATATCCTTCTTTATTCCTATTTAGATTTGGGATCACACAAAATAGGACTATTTTTCAGGGTAGAGTCATTCTTTGGGGTAATTTGATAGGTGGTCATAAGGTGATGATATATACCAAATATTCAGGTTCGATGCCTTATTGGCTGGGAGAAGCCATTTCTACTTCCGTATTTCGCTTCAATTTAAATGTCGCCAAAAGAGCGTGTTGGAAGCAATATTACACACAAACGGTGCTATATGACGTTAAATCAATAGTAACGATGGATAATTTATTCCAAGCTTATTGCTTATTCCGTCTGAATTGTCCCGACAATTACTCCTACATTTATGGATGGATTTCAAAATAACTTGGCACAACTATTCTCAAACATGAGTAGATGTGCAATTTAAAATATTTTTTTGGATAGCTTCAAGTTCATGGCTCAAGGTAAAACACTAAAACTGAGCTTGTCCGGCGCATTTCACCTACAATAATGAATGGATTGATTTCAAAATAACTTGGCACAATTATTCCCCATCATGAGTAGATGTGTCATTTGACAGAAGTTTTTGGAAAGCTTCAAATTCAAGGTCACGGCTCAAGGTCAAACACTAAAATTGTGCTTGTCCGGAGCATTTCTCCTACAATTATGAATGGATGGATTTCAAAATAACTTGTCACAATTGTTCTCCATCATGATTAGGTGTGCCATTTGAAAGACTTGTTTGGATAGCTTCAAGTTCAAGGTCAAATCTCAAGGTGAAACACTAAAATTATCTAAAATTGTGCTTCTCCGGAGCATTTCTCCTACAATTATGGATGGATTTGAAAAAAAACTTTGCACAACTATTCTCCATCATGAGAAGATGTGCCATTTGAAAGAACTTTTGGGATAGCTTCAAGGTCACAGCTCAAGATCAAACATTAAAATTGTGCTTGTCCGGAGCATTTCTCCTTCAATTATGGATGGATTTCAAAATAACTTGGCACCATTGTTCTCCATCATGAGTAGATGTGCCATTTGAAAGAATTTTTTTGATAGCTCAAGTTCAATGTCACAGCTTAAGGTCGAACACTAAAATTGTGTTTATCTGGAGCATGTTACCTACAAAACTCGACAGCAGTTGTCCTAGGACTACCACCTAGTTTTTGTTGTTGGCGGTTTGGGTGGTGGTTTCTTTTGTTGTTGTTGATGTTTGTTTGTTTGTTTGTTTTGTGCAGTTTAGTACTTACTTTGGTCGGAACGTCATCTTGGTCAATATCGTTGAAGGGAAGAACCACAATACCCGAAGGCCAAGAGAAAAAAATAAACCATTTACCACCGATTGTTCGAGAATTTACACTGAGCATATCAATTTCAGAAAAAGCTCACTGGGCGGAATTACAATTGTAAAACGATTATTTTTCTTCTTCTTCTTCTTTCTTCTTTTTTCCGTTTCTGGTCAAAGAAGTTTACCTCTAGCTTTATCAAGTATTTTCGTATGGAGCATCTCGGAGTATGATAACTATCTGCATGAAAAGAGTGGGTATATACGTTCTTTAACCCTTTCCCGTTTACACCCTGAAATTTACGATGCTGCAATTCTATATTTGAGAAGACATTGTGCCAAAGGTGAAATTGCTTGTAACAAGCAGTTTCTCAATTTTCAACAATATTTTCTACCACATAGGATGGTTTCATTGTCATCTGCAAAATCGTTCAATTTGTACAAGTCTAAAATTTCAAGAAAGGGGAAAGGGTACTGTTTTATATTACATGGCTTTTATTCATGTTAGTCATGGATTTAAGAAAACATCTAGGTGGACAACTGTACAAGTGCGTTTGCGATTGACCTTATTTTTTCACTCAATGATGATGATAACGAAAAATATTTCTTAACCGTGGTAAATCTTGCCATTATACCTATTCGATTTAAATTTTGAAAGTGATAACACTTTAGAGCATACTTCAAAATGCACCAAAGCTATGGCCAGTTAATGTTCAATATGGTGAGTTGTAAAATATCGTAGGTTTGTATGGTGTATGACTATTTATGCAATATCATTGTAAGAGACATAAGAAGTAAAAATATCTGATGTTCTTTTATCCTATGTTTCAAATTTCAATTTAATTTCAATAACCACCAATGAAATGAAATTTGTATTTATTCAAGCGGGACAGACATTATGTTTAAAGAAACAAGAGACAAAACTAAGTTTTCAATGGCTTCGTCAAAATGTCTCAAGAATTGCTAGACGTAATTGTGCATATAAAATTTTGGCAATGGGTCTTCTTTTTGCTTGACGCAGCATTCAAACAGAACACGCTAATAATACTCGGTGGTACACATGGATTTAGAGTAAGACCCCTTCCTGTAAAAGCATAAGAACAAATAGTAATTACTTCTAAGTACAAAATCGCATCGCAAGCGTAAAGCGATAATTGCAGTTAGACTTATCATCGAAAATTACGCTTTTTCAGTTGTAGTACTTTAGAGAAGATTTTATCCTACTGTAACAATTCTTTTCAAAATATATTTGTTTGAAATTTTTTGAAATTATGAAAAGGGTTGAATTTAGGTGTTGTCGAGATTTCTAGGTTTTATAACCACCCTTGCATGCTTAATTTGTTCCGGCAGATTGTGAGATACTGTCATTAAGTGTATTAAACGTAAGTAGTTAACTACTGGTGTAATCATTATCTATGGAAAAAATCATCATATCAGAACCAGTACATAATCTTTAATATCTACATAGCAAATTCAGGGCAGAGTGAATTGGACTACTTCACCTTTTTTCGAAGTGAACTTCTTTTGCATGGTTGTCTCGAGAAGAGGCTGATAAGCACCTTGGCAAAAACCTTTAAACAAGAATATGAGTTATTATAATTCATTACTTACATAAATGACGCAAAAACTACATTTAAGAATTTACCATTGAGTGAGAAAGGCAAAATATATTATGTCAAATGTAACTATTCCTTGAATTGTATTGTTGTTTGTTTGAAGTATTCATGGCTAGAGAGTTTTTTAAGCAATTACTAAATATACGTGTGCGTATTCTAATTGTAAAGAACAAATGAAACTTTAGTAATTTACTTGCAACGATTTGTTAATTGAAATTCACCACAAATCTGAAAATTCGATAAACAAGATATTTTTGTACTTTACAGCTTGTGATATTTATCACTGGGGGGAAAGATGTGCTAATGCCTGCAACTGTGGAGTTGGTGCAACTAAATGCGATCCGGAACTTGGTTGTATATGTAAAAAAGGCTGGTCTGGGCTTTTATGCGATTTTGACAAAGATGAATGTAATTCCACAATCAACCCCTGTATAGGGTCCAACCAGCAGTGTATAAACACACCAGGATCTTTTTCATGTGGGTGTTTGTCTGGCTTTCAAAATAGTAACGACGGAAATTGCACAAGTAAGTGGGTTACCTCATCTTATAGATGCAACTGCTTTCAAACTAATAAAGCTACTCGTGTGCGTCTAATCGACTTTTGTCAGCGAAAAATTCATTTTTATATCAGGATTTGCCTGTCTACTTTTTTTCTTCTTTTTCATTGACGTTGGTCTTCTACTTGTTCTTATTATTTTAGACGTTAGGAATGATTTATTGCTAGTCCTGCAAAATCAATTAGTCGAAAATACATCCGTCTGGAAAAATTATAGAGAATTAATTTGATGCACGTTGTGAAGTTATTTTCTTCGAGATATTTGACCAAGTAGAATACGTTGTAGCGAGAGACCCTTTTCCATTAAGATTTATGTTCAAGATCTCTCTAAATTGCTTCAATTTTAGTTCTCCGTTGATTCATTTTCTATAGAAAAATGGTTGAAATGCTTCTCCACATACTGTTTAGCCATTAGCACACGACCAATTTTTTAAAATGGTCCAAATTGAAAGTTTTTTACCGTAAGACTAAAAACTTATCCGCAAGCTCTTTCTTACCGTTATTGTGTTTGCAGTTTTTTTAATTTTATTAGAGTTATCCTAATCCTCTCATGATACAGCTTCCACTGTAATATTACGACAGATATTTAGAAAGCCAATTCGAGTTTAATTCTCTTTTAAAACTGAAACTTTTTGAAAGTCATATATATTTTTTTCTTTATTTCTTAAACCTGTAGATTAAAGTTTGTCTTTCAGAAAAATATTTTATTTCACAGATATCGACGAATGTTCAAACCCGAACTTGAATCTATGTCCCCAGATCTGCAAAGACACAATTGGGAGTTATGTGTGCTCTTGCCTGTCTGGATTTTTACAAAATGGGACCGCGTGTATCGGTATGAAAAAATCATTTCCTATGTTTGAAAAAAACGCCATTGCAATAAGATGTTGAAAAATGACTATTCTATCTTAAAATGAGTCTTTCTAATAGTGATTATGAAGAGATGGGTTTTTCTTTTCTAATTATTATATGGTAATAGAAATACATGGATTAATTTCGATCTAAATCCGTAATTAGTCGGACCAAGGAAGAGCAATATCTTACAAAGTATTAGTCTTAATTATTATACACGGGGCTCTGGTAGGCAAAATTCTACTTGTTATATTCTAATAGAAATACATGGATTAATTTCGATCTAAATCCGTAATATGTCGGACCAAGAAAGATCAAGAACTTACAAAGTATTAGTCTTAATCATTATACACGGGGCTCTGATAGGAAAAAATAGAAAGTTGGTATTTCTTTTAAACTCTACCGATCTGATATGTTAAAAAACTCCTTAACATAATATGTTAAAATATTTTTCAGATTTAAATGAATGTGGAGGACAACATGACTGTTCCCATATATGCCTTAATACACCTGGCAGTTACAAATGTAGTTGTAGAGAAGGGTTCAAACTGGACCTAGCTGACAGAAAAGCATGCATTCGTAAGTTGACATTCCATCTAATTTCAGATTTCCAAGTATTAAATCAAAATCCTGATATTGCGCATTAATAAACTATAAAAAGAAATAATTTAAGATTGCTAACTCTATTTTCAAATGATAATAAAAGTTCGAAATATCAAAACTGAATATTGAAATGAACAGGAAAAGTCTATTTTGAAAGGTCAAAATTAGAATCACAGGAACATATCAGATGCAACTGTTTGTGGGTATCTAAAAATATAAGTATTTTGAGTAAGTTTTAAAAGTTTGAATATCCCCAATCTAATTATTTTTACAGCGGCTAGCATTTGTACGGACCCATCCCTTTGTAAGGATAATTCAACTTGTATAAGCATCGGTGGTGTAGATACTTGTGACTGTAATAAGGGATTCACATTTGCTGAAAATTCCAACACAACTTGTATAGGTAATTTATCCAAAGAGAAATAGAAATTTTATAATAAAATGGAAATATTGTATTGTATATCATCATAAAGTTGAACCTATTGTTCAGTAGAGGAATTTTTAACTGATTTATTTTACTATTCATTTCACGAATCGTGAAAATAAAATATAGGTTGTTATCCTGTATAGATCACAATACTTATATTTACCTTGAAAAAGCACGGGTCCTAAGTAGGTCATTGATTTAAAACGGCGGACCTTGTGATATAAAGGAATCGAACGTACTTAGCTCGAATCCCTACTGCATCACTAATCTTTGATTATGTCTTTTCAAAGCCCCTGTCCGATCCTTGTGATACGAATAAGCTAATGAATATTTGAATTTCGAAGAATTATTGAAAATATTCGTCTCTTACCTCAATCAAATTTTATCTAAATTTCCTATGCATATTACTCTAAATAGGATAAAATAATGAGTCTTATCTGCTACAGACATCAAAGAATGTACTGAAAATCCAGACAAATGCTCACAACTCTGTGTAGAAATGGTAGGGGGATATGAGTGTGTTTGTAATGAAACTGGATATATGCTGGACACAGATCAATCATCTTGCAAAGGTATACTCTATAAAGTTTTGTTAAGTCCCTATTTCATGTTTAGATTTATTACTTGTTCAAAAACTTTCGCCGTAGTCTCTATCTGGTAGCAATGGGGAATGTTAATGGTTTCCTAGACATTTAGATATTGATAGCGTATTGCGTTCTACTTGATATTGATTGTTTTAAATTCACTGGTTGATCTTATCCTCATTAGAAAGAAATGGTATACGCGATATCTAAGTTCGCACAGTATCGACTCACCAAACGGTAAACGGTATAAGTGTTTAGATTCGATATCGAAATCGGTAGTTTATTATAACTATTCGTAGTGTTTACGATTTTTTTCAGTCTGTGATGAAGGATCATTCGGAGATAATTGTACAAAGATTTGTAACTGTTCTGAAACCAACACTGATACGTGCAGTTCAGTAAATGGTACATGCAAATGCAAATCAGGCTGGGAAGGAGTTTCGTGCAATATCGATAAGAATGAATGTGCAGACAACGTCTGTACAGAAAATGCTACATGTATAAATAATAATGGTTCATTTATTTGTATTTGTGGAACTGGATTCATAAAAACAGCAGAAGGATTTTGCCAAGGTAATATCATTTTTGAAAATTTTCCTTAGAAGAAGATGCAAAAGAAATTCTATAAGTGTTAAAACACATATTACATCGACTGTATTGAAGTAACAAATAAATCAATGAATAAAGTGATCAACTCATTTATTTAGTTATCAGTCGATTAATTGCTTAATTCATCAATTTATTAGTGAAATCAATGATTATAAGTAAATGCTTCAATTCTGAAGGGTTTGTGTTTATTAAAATCATTGTGAATATTCAATAGAAAAAATAGATGAGTAGTGTTTGAAGATATGCTGGTCTTGATTAAATAAATGTATTTTGTCAAAAAGACAAAACTATTCGACTATGAAATATGATTCCTTACGTTTTCAAAGCGGTATATTAGATTGACTAGTTTTCAGAGAGAAGGAGAAAACTGTTTTTCATATTCAGTAGTACTCACTTTGTCAAAATCAACATTCCTTGAAACACTGGCTTGCTAATGAAAATATTTTATACTAAGAGACAGCCTTCAAAGTACATAAATCGTTAATATCAACAAAAAGGACAAAGTCGCTTTTACAGTCCTTGCACGGTAAATAAACTTTATGCTTTATACCTATTCAACCCCTTATCATTCAAATAGATGAAGTAATACCGGTACATATTTGTCTTGGCGGGACGATTTAGTACTCATAGAAATACGTTTAACAACAGACTTGTGAATTTTACTAGAATTGCACCGAAATTCATATCCGTCGCACAATTGTTACCACAATACTCTGTTCAATTTATCATACATAATAATTGTAATTGTGGCGATAAAGAACAAGAAGGAAGTTATATCTTTTACTAGAACCTGTCGTTACTGTACGAGTTGGGACATTAAAAACAAAATACTATTTCATTCGCATTTAATGAACTACCATTAAATATTTTGTTTTGTATTTCTCCTACAGAATGTTCTGGAAATACATACGGAGCTGACTGTGCATATGATTGTACATGCAGTATACTAAACACTGAAAGTTGCGATCATGTTTATGGAAACTGTTCATGTAAAGAAGGATGGAGTGGGGATAGCTGTACACAAGATATTGATGAATGTGAAAATCAAACTATTTGTGATGATCGCAGAAAATACTGTGTGAATACTAACGGTTCACATTTGTGTAAATGTAAACCTGAATACATATTATCAAATAATGGCAGTTGCGAAGGTAAAGACTTATTGCATTTGTTGTGCTTAGGCTATAGCAAATGGTCCAACCTCGTCCACCTTGTTAAATTGCTGGTAGATTGTTCAAAGCGGCCATTGGCTCAATAAAAATATAAAAATCTTAAGGACAAAAAAAAAAAGACAAAAAGAACAAAATCAATGAAACATGTTGTCGATTAATATAAAAAGACATGCCAAGGTTGCCATGCCGCCGGACCGTGTACGATAACATGGAAAAAAATTAACTTAATATGTTGGTAATAGTGGAAAAACAATACTTGAAATAAGGGTTAACTGAAAAACCAAGGGAGCCATCTTTGAACATCATCTCGTTCGACCATGTTCAAATGATGGCGTATAAACAAGGGGAGATATATGGGACCAATGCATCAATTATGTTTCAAGTTGATTTCTTATAATGGAACTTATTCCTAATAATTTCTAAATGACAATAGAAATGGAATATTCACGGTCATTGTACATACAATTATGCTGAATAAGATCTGTCAACCAATGAAATTCGAAATGATTACCACTATTGTATAGACAAAAAACAAAACAAAAACTGAAATAAGAGAAGGGTCATTTAGAATTTGACGTTTAGCCATTTTTTTGAGTTTTACTTTTTGATAAGCCTTTACAAGCGCAGTCTAATTAAGCTGTACACGTGAATGCTTTTAAATGAAATTTGGCACTCAGTTGTGTCCTTTAGATTTTGAGCACTAATACTCTCATTTAGATGTACACGTATTTTACGTAAATGAGGACCAGATCAAAGTATCATGAGATCAACGCAAGTTCGGAATTTGACATTTGACTTTCAGGCATGACATTGACCTTATAGTAGAAATATTTGTCAAGGGCAATAGACTTGCTCTCATCAAGATCTATAAGTATCTAAATATTACGAGAATCAGACCAGTGCATCAAGTAATATGAGTGAGATCAAAATTTGAATTTTTACCTCCTAAGGTGACTTTCACCTTTTCAACAGAAACCTGAAGTCACGACAATAACAAAGACTTCAACGACGCCAATGCTAAATCAATACCTTCGGCTTTCTCCACAAACAGCCGAAAATAAATAAAAAAACAATTAAGCAAGCAAGTCTTCTTCTTTTTGCGCTCTGCACTTCCTCTAATTCAAATATATCCGACGATTAAGTTTTAAATTCATAGCATAATACTTTCAGAAATTTACGCCGGATAAATCAGGCCTGAAACAATAAAAGTAAATATAATTTTCTTGTACAATAAATTTTTATACGCCCGTCGAAGACGGGACGTATTATGGGATCACCCGTGGTGTCCGGGCGTCCGGGCGTCCGGGTGTCCGGGCGTCCGGGCGTCCGGTCGTCCGGTTGTCCGGTCGTCCGGGCGTCCGGCGGTGTCCACTTCTTTGTCCGGAGCATAACTCTGTCACCTTAAGTCCGATTGACTTTAAACTTGGCAATTATATTCTTCTCATCAATACGGAGTGCAGTGCACAAGAACCATAACTCTACCTGGCCTATTTTTTGAGTTATTGCCCTTTGTTCTTTTTCATACTTGAATCTTGTCCGGAGTATATCTCTAAAAGTATTATAGCTAGGATCATGAAACTTCATGGGTGTATAGATCTCACAAAGGGGGAGTGCAGTGCACAAGAACCATAACTCTACCTTGCCTATTTTTTGAGTTATTGCCCTTTTTTGTTTTTCATACTTGAATCTTGTCCGGAGTATATCTCTTAAAGTATTATAGCTAGGATCATGAAACTTCATGGGTGTATAGATCTCACCAAGGGGGAGTGCAGTGCACAAGAGCCATAACTCTACCTGACCAATTTTTTGAGTTATTGCCCTTTGTTGTTTTTCATACTTGAATCTTGTCCGGAGTATATCTCTAAAAGTATAATAGCTAGAATCATGAAATGTCATGGATGGATAGAGCTCACCAAGTAGAAGTGCAGTGTACAAGAACTATAACTCTACCTGGCCTATTTTTTGAGTTATTGCCCTTTGTTGTTTTTCATACTTGAATCTTGTCTGGAGTATATCTCTAAAAGGATAATAGCTACGATTAAGAAACTTCATGGGTTTATAGATCTCACCAAGGGGGAGTGCAGTGCACAAGAACAATAACTCTACCTTGCCTATTTTTTGAGTTATTGCCCTTTGTTGTTTTTCATACTTGAATCTTGTCCGGAGTATATCTCTTAAAGTATTATAGCTAGAATCATGAAATTTCATCGATGGATAGAGCTCACCAAGTAGAAGTGCAGTGTACAAGAACAATAACTCTACCTGGCTTATTTTTTAAGTTATTGCCCTTTGTTGTTTTTCGTACTTGAATCTTGTCCGGAGTATATATCTAAAAGTATAATAGCTACGATTATGAAACTTCATGGGTGTATAGATCTCACCAAGGGGGAGTGCAGTGCACAAGAACCATAACTCTACCTGGCCTATTTTTTGAGTTATTGCCCTTTGATGTTTTTCTTACTTGAATATTGTCCGGAGTATATCTCTAAAAGTATAATAGCTAGAATCATGAAATTTATTGGATGGATAGAGCTCACCAAGTTGGATTGCAGTGTACAAGAACCATAACTCTACCTAGCATATATACTGAGTTATTGCCCTTTGTTGTTTTTCATACTTGAATCTTGTCCGGAGTAAATCTCTAAAAGTATAATAGCTAGGATCATGACTTCATGGGTGTATAGATCTCACCAAGGGGGAGCGCTGTGCACAAGAACCATAACTCTACCTGGCCTATTTTTTGAGTTATTGCCCTTTGTTGTTTATCATACTTGAATTCTATGGAGTATATCTCTAAAAGTATAATAGCTAGAATCATGAACTTCATGGATGGATAGAGCTCACCAAGTGGGAGTGCAGTGTACAAGAACCATAACTCTACCTAGCGTATATTTTGAGTTATTGCCCTTTGTTGTTTTTCATACTTGAATCTTGTCCAGAGTATATCTCGTAAAGTATAATAGCTAGAATCATGAAATTTATTGGATGGATAGAGCTCACCAAGTGGGAGTGCAATGTATAAGAACCATAACTCTACCTTGCGTATATTTTGAGTTATTGCCCTTTGTTGTTTTTCATACTTTGTTTGACAAAAAATATTCATTCAAAATAACATCAGTTCTATTCAAACCCCCAGTTAATATCAAGCAGTGTGACGGGCGTATCTTGTGACAATTTGGCACCTTGTTATTAAATGAGATTCATCTATCAATAACTTTAATGAAGTTTCAATTTGATAGCCACATACCTTCAGAGATAAGCTCCGGACACAATTGAAATTAAATATAACAAAGAATGATAACCAAAAAAGCTTAAGGCTTGCAATAATTACGGTTCTTGAGCATTACACTTAATCTAATTTAGATTTATCTACTCATGAATTTCAACCGATAGTTATTATATTTTAGGAGATCAGAAAAACTAAATTAAGTGTAATGAAGAGTGATAACCAAAAAATAAGGTATGCAATAATTACGGTTATTGTGCATTACACTTCTTCTCATTCAGATTGATCTACTCATGGAATTTCAAACGATAGCTAATATATTTTAAGAGACAGGCCCTGGACAAAGAAAAGAAATGTACGGCAGGGCTGACACTTAAAACTATCTTGTCCATCGACGGTGGTTGAAAAGGCGTTTGCATGGTACATGTAGATGGTACATGATTGAAATTACATAAGTACTCGAGGTTCATTCAGTGTGATTACCGTAAGAAGTACCATCTTTTCATCAAAATTATTTAACCGGGGAAAATGTTAATTCTTCAAGTGAAACAGGTTTTAAATTACTGCGTTATAAGACAGGAGTTGGATTCAATCTTATCTTGTAATTTTAAGGGAGATAATAAAATGTATCCTTGTTGATCCCTTGCATCTTCGGGTGTAATGAAGGTGATCAACTCTGTGCACGACGCAGATAATTTGAGATTGATAATTGTAATAATATAATCTCAACAATAATATTTTACAAGTTCCTGTTAGTCTTGCGTCCATTTCGAGTCCCCCGAAGACTGATATAAGTGGTCTCATTAATAGGGGTGGCGCGGAAAGTTGCTGGAATGTTATCAGTTTTGATAATGATACTTACGGACATCATTTTTGTCAGAGAAAGAGTACAAATAAACGAAACTATTTTCTAGGGACGGTCGGAAAATATCCGGAAATTTTACTAGTTTTTCGAAAACCATTCAGCATTTCTAAAAGAATATTTCTAATCTTTTTCAAAATATTGTTAACTTATATCTACGCAATTTTGCTATCTTCTTGGGAGCTTTTGTATTCCCACTGTGAACCATGATGTAGACCTTTGTTTTGGGTACTGTTTAACAGCAGACATCAAAGCCGCCCTGGTCTTATATTTCTTTCCAGCTAGTAATTTTTTTCAGTTATGGAAAAACGTCATGGGGGGGGGGGCGAGGTTTAGACCGTAAGTAGGGCGAGACAAAATTACCATTTGTAACGATGATAACCTCCACTGTAACTTTCGAAGGTATGGGAGGAGGAGTTATCGTGAAGAAGGAGGACATTTGTTTTGCTAACCTTGTTTGCATTCGATTGTGCTTTTTCTGAGATTTTTCGAAATTACTCCAGAATAGTACTTGGCAGTGACAGTTTGATCTTTTGGCATGAAATTAGTAAATATCATTCCTCATGGCTTCATGAACCTCAAAAGGCAACAAGCATTAATTTGCCAGCCGAAGGAGATAGCTGAAACTTTTAAGGAGGTCGGGTAACCAGCTCGTTTCCACTGCTTTGACTGCGCTTTTGTCTCAGGTTTGGAATAATGAACCCACATCTCATCCAATGTGATAATGCGGTTCAAAAAGCTTCTCTCCTTCACGATTTAAACGACTTAGATCTTCTTTTGCATTGGTTACTCTGGTTGCCTTTTGATCTGCGGACAGCTGTCTGGCACTTACCTTACTCATGCAAAGGTGTTCGTGTAAAATATTGTGTGCCGATGCCTTACCGATGAAAAACTTGCTGGCTACCTGATCCAAGTTTACTCGACGATTTTTGTTGACGAAAGCTTTAACATTTGCAACCATCGTTGGAGTCACTTGTTTTGTCTTCACGAATCTGAGAAACCCGGTTGTAGAAGGTTTGACTATGGAATAAATGTAGTTTTCACCATTATATAATGTGCGTATATAGCTGCGCGTGGAAAGAAGGAGTATGAAAAGTCCAGACATTTTCTGACAGTCCTTCGTACATATGGAGTATTTTCCAGTTGAAAATGCATTGATGCACGAACCTACGTAAAACCTTCAGACTAGTTTATGTGAACTTTGAGAACAATTACAAACTTCATTCATATAAATCATTTAAAAAGTACTTTAGAATAAGTAGTGCCTAATTAAAACCAGGGTAGTGAAAGTAATGATGGTGAATGTCTCTGTTGGCACAGTAGTTTGATACACTCAAATAGGTGTAAAAACCAGCATTTTTCACGTAGATAATCTGATAAAAAGCAAAACGACAAGCATAGTCGCGAAAGCTTAATGCAGGTTGTTTCCTAGCTGTTGTCATGAGCACGATCCCTAGTTTGGAAAAAACAATTCCACTACCACAGTATCACTTGCCTCTCCGCGTTTGAAACATGATACTTGATTCCAAATTAAGGTAGCTGATCAGCTAATGGCTCCACTTTTATAGTTGCACATATTCTAAGCTAAAAAGAGACAGGAAGTAGAGGACACCTACTTACCTTGAGTGGATAACTGAAAACTACTGAAAGTCACTTTAAACCAATATAATCAAGTACACTGCTTCTTTAACTGTAAAGATGATCCTTTTTCTCATAACAGTCGATGAGTCAATCGGAAATTAATTTGAAAAAAAGGACAAAAATTGGATAAGCAACTCGTTCATAATTACTATTTACAGGTGGTGGATTATGGCTAACTACCTCCGCAGTATACAGCTTCTAAGCTTTGCTTTATAAATAGTATATACTGTAACGAAACAAATCACATCTTCTTGGACCTAATCCGTGAAGCGAAGTGATCTGTAAAGTTCTAAACGGTCGTGTGTTTAAGGAGACGTCTTTATATACAAAGGTATTTTGCGCAATGTATGGACTGTATTGGATTCTTACATCACGCCCTTGTCCTATAAACAGTTGGTTTGCGGCAGAGAAGCTTAAAAATTTGATAAATTGAGCTTAGGGTACTAATTTTCATATACTACAGTAAGACCATTCTTGATTTTCGAAACACTGATAGACGGCCACAAAATTATTAATGGACATAATGTGATCCATTTCAAATTCTTTACTGAAAAAAAAAATCGTATCCATCATTTAAGCTGTGAAAAAAGTCGTGACGCGGATTGACGTCCTTAGATGTTGTTAGGGTCTGAAAATAATCATTGTAATTGAGAAATAGCAACACAAGTTGGGTTGGTCAAACTGTTCAAAGTGGTTTTAAACGTCATAAATTCAAAATAAACCAAATACGAGATGTTTGTTGTCACATGATCCGGTGTCCAGGGAAACCTGCCAAACTGACCAATTTGTCTTCATGTTTTAGCTCACCTGAGCACAACGCGCAAAGGGTGCTTTCGTGATAACTGAGTGTCCGTCTTCCGTTGTGAGTCGTCTTTGTCGTCTGTTGAGCGTCGTCAACATCTCCTTCTAAACCAATAGGCTTATTTGGACCAAAACACGACAGGAATATTCCAAAACTGTTTAATGAAATTTTGATTCACGAAAAATGGGGGCATGGCAGGTTAACTTTTTTATTTGTACGATGATTCAATATAAAAGTTTTGTTTGTGATTTGTTCCCGCGATATAAAGTGTATTCAAAGGACATTTATTAGATTGGTTTTTAGGTCGAAATTAAGACGATGATTCTATCAATGACAGGAACAGATAGGCAAGCGTCACCAAGTTTCATGGAAAAAGGGGGAAAGTCACACAAATTTCTTAACATGATTGTTATTGGGATACATTTTCAAAATTTTGATACTCCCATTCTTCATTCATGGGGTGTCATGAGCTTGATCACCGGCGGCGGCACATATCTTATCCGACATTGGGTGGATAATCGTAAACCTAAGTAAGAAAGCAGCTGGTGCCTAGGAAAGGATGTAATGGTGGCACTGGTTCGATATATACCAGGAATCCATTGTTTAGTGCTCCAGCCGCCGCGACACGGCTGAATAAGCGATGTTAAACCCAATTTAAATCTTCTGAATTTGACTTTAAGCCTTTTAAATGTATTTTCCTGATAAACGCAGTTCTAATTTCAGTATTTTTGAAAATTAAATATAGCATATAATTATAGTTATATTTTATAAGGTTCCATTATCATTCTAGATATAAATGAATGCGACCAGGGGACTGACAACTGTAATTACAATTGTGTAAATTTAGATGGGTCATTCACATGTGACTGCGGTGATGGTTATAGCGGATCCGGAAACGATTGTATTGGTAAGAGAAGGTCTTATAAATACAGTTATGTGAAATAAATTCTTTTTCAAGGTATCTAAACACATAGATATAAGTATTTGAAATTAAATATATTTCCAGTAGATCTTACATTCGAACGATCAATTACCATTACAGTCAAGCTATAAAATTGCATTAACCTCATCATTGTTATTGCTTGTAACTAAACGGTTTACTGACTCATCTTATACAGTCTATTTATGCATGCCGACATTCAAAAAATTATTTGGTTGAAATAGTGTAACAATTTCAAAATTGGATAGCATAAAGTTATCTTGAGAAGTTCTTTAAACATTGATTGATTGATTGATTGGGGTTTAACGACACTTTTAACAGTATTTAAGGCATATCGCGGCGGCTGGAGCACCTAACAATGGATTCCAGGTATTTCTCACACCAGTACTACCACTACATCCTTTCCTAGCCTCCAGCTGCTATCCGACTTAGGTTTACGATTATCTACCCATTGGTGAGAGACAAATGTCGGAAAGGATATGTGCCGCAGCCGGGGATCGAACCAATGACTTCCCTTGATTGAAGATTAGGAGTCTGACAGCTACCGATTGTTCTATGACGGCGGCAGTTCTTTTAACAACCTATCTGGAGTTTTGCAAATTCACTTATAACAAGAGTTGCCATAGTCTTAATATTCACCGCCGCATTAAGGTTCATAGAATGATAATAACCTGATAATATGCACGGGGTCAGGTGACCAGGAACATTTTGTAAGAGTTCCATGCAATTTTGTCTGGAAATAAAGGAATTTTGTTTACAATAAATTTTGCATTGAGCCCACTTTTTATGTGACGCAGCTTAAGACGACAAAACATTGACAATATGCTAAAGGTCGGGTGACTAGGAACATTCTGTGAATTTATCGCTGAAATTCGTCTGTAAATACAGGGTATGTTATCGGGATCTACGGACGAAGGACCGTCTAATAGATTGACCTCGGGACGGCCGGACGAACGGACAGTAACATACAGATATGCACCCACCTTTGCTGATGTATAAAATTGTTTTTATGACAAGTTCTTATTATAACAGTTATTTTACCAAGTTGCACAAACGATTTGAAATCGACTTCAACTATATTTGCGATTATCTTAAGTATCAAAATGTAAACGTTACGAGCAAAGCCTCTCAAAACATTGAAAAGGTTCTATACTTGAGAAAACTTCCAGGGTAGCGTAAAACATTGAAGCTTTTCTTTCAAAAATAGTTTGTAGAAACGGTACCTATGGTCGTAACTGCACATACAACTGTTCCTGCGTCAACGTTAGCACAGAAGTTTGTGACTTTATCAGTGGTACTTGTCGCTGTGTGCCCGGCTGGGAAGGGAAGGATTGTGAAACAGATATTGATGAGTGTAAAAGAAACACCGACAACTGCTCGGCTAATTCGACGTGCCAAAATTCAAATGGGTCATATGATTGTGTCTGCGAGCCTGGATTTGAATCCAATGGAGAAAAATGCGAAGGTACAAGTATGGCCATGAATATAGAATTAAATATTATCTCTCTCTCTTTCTCTGTGTGTGTGTGTGTATTTGACGCATAATACGAATCAGTTCGATTCCGGATTGTCCTGCGCAAAGTAGAAATTTCTCCTTTGTTCGCCGGTTCTAGAAGTATACCTGGCAATTCAAGAATTGCGTAACGTGGTTATATCAATTTTTGCTGGATTTAATTAGATTATAACCAGCTCAACTTGCAAGATGTGTGTGTGTGTGTGTGTCTTTACTAAAACTTCGTATTGTTGATTATGTAGCTAGGGGTTATGTTAGCCAGACCAAAAAATGTTAACAAAAGTTCAGATGTATTTCAAACATGTAATCAGAATGTAACTCTTCTTCCCTTTAGTTCTTTCATTAAATTGTTGCTCGATGTATGTATTTCTTTTTTTGAAAAATGTTCACATTTCTAAAAACTCTTGCAATATAAATCATCAATTGAAATTAAGTAATGACGCTAGACCATTTTGGTGTGTCTGTCCATTCGTACCTTGTCTCTGTTTCATTCTTTGCTAAACTACTCTCATCAGACTCCTACGTTGAGCTCGGACGATTCCTGGAATCGAACTGTGCTAAGTAAGATTGCCTACCATGCTTGGCAAAGTGAGAACTCTTACTTTGCGCAGGATAATTTCGAAATTGTACGAACTCCTACTTTACACAATATGAGCCGTCCGTTAACAAAACAATCTTCTCTTCCTAACTAACCATCAGGTTTCAACCAAACCTCACAGAGATGGACCTTATATCATGCTCTTTCAAATAAAATATAGAATCGGAAAAAATGAATAAATCTTATTGCCATCGCAACCAGAAGAACAGCTTTAAATGTCTTTTCCTCGTAAATCAAAAGGTCTAGAGCTTTCAAATGTTGCAAGTTGTCTTCTTATAATACTCTACCAAAATAAGTCATATTTATTATACCGAGGTCAATGTAAGCCCTATGTCTGGGTTCCCCGAGTTCACATAGAGATTAAGACGGAAATCTTTAAAAAAAGGTATCTTCTCCAAGACTATAAGGTTCAGAACTTTGAATTTTACATTTAACATCGTCTTGTGATACTCTACCAAAAGATTTTGAATTATTATGCGGGTATCAACGTTAGCCATCTGTTGTTGGTTCCCGGAATTTTATATGATAAAACAGGAAGGCAATTTGAATCACTTTATGGTGCTGTATCAAAAAAGGTTTTTAGTATTGTGTCAGCATAAGTTATATGATATTGGTTCCTGTTTGTTTTGGGGGGTTTTGTTGTTGTTGTTTGGGTTAGGTTTTTTCGGTAGAATGATGGAAGGAAATTTTCTCCTTTCTTACAAAAATTGTATAGAGTTTTCAACTCATACATGCAGAATCATCTTATTGTTTTTCAATCCAAATATTTAGAATAATTGGAGGACGAACATAAGTCCTTTGGCTTCCCCAAAACGGATTTTACCTTTCAAATTTTGCTTGCAGATAATCTGCCAAAAAGCTGAAATTTGAAGATTTGAACACAAGCCCTGCGTTTTCGGTCCCAAATTTTACATAGATATAGAGTGTTACAGAAAAAAGGGTCCGCTTGTTTTTGTTGTGGCGGAATGTTTGTATGTCATTTTAACATGCCTGTAATTTTAAATAAACACATTTTACTTCCAGAATGTTCCAATGATACGTATGGCTCCAACTGCAGCAATACATGCAGTTGTGTTGTTGATAATACAATGTCGTTGACTGAAGCATGTGACCATGTGAGTGGAGATTGCTTTTGCAAAGAGACATGGCAAGGAAAACTTTGTGATGCTGATGTAGATGAATGTGCTAAATTAAATACTCCGTGCAACATATCTAATGGTGGTTGTTTTAACTTTGACGGAGGATATGAGTGTCAATGCTACAGTGGATATCAAAACGTATCTAATGTTTGTATTGAAGGTAAGATAGGGGACCAGCTTGTACTTTGATACTATTTGCGAAGTTCTAAAAAATCTTTTTGTCTTCAGTTGTTTCACATTTTCGTATGATTAAGAAGTCTATGTCTAAAAAAATGATTATTTGAACATCGGCATATGTATTTCATCACTAATAATCTTTATTTTGGGCTGGGCATTACACTAAATCCTCATTTAATTCATAACTCTTGTTTTTATATGTCTTTATACTTTTGAAGTCGATTCTGATATAACATTTGGCTTTCAGTTGCTTCTGTTTACGTCTGAGACAATACCTTGTTGACAGTAACATACTTTTAGCAGTTGCATCAACAATTAGTCAATGGTTTGAACATGTGTGGTTGCTTTTTGTGTGCGCGTGCGTGTGTTTTATTTTTATTGTTGTTGATGTTGTTTTTGTTTATTTGTTTGTTTTGTTAATATACAAGTCTAATTACTTCTTGCAAATTGTTGGACTCGTGTTAAACTAGTGTATGCTTTAGAATCAGTCATTTTGCTAATAAACATTTTTGATGACTTATTTATTTGTATTGTCTTGCAGATAACAGCTTTTCTACAACAACTGTCTCAATTAAAAGTAAGTTCTTTTTAGAAATTGTATTTCAAAAGCGTGCGTTTAAGTGCACTTTCGAATTACCATTTCCCTAATGGTAAAAGAAAAAGGAAATATGTGAGAATTCTTTATTTGTTACAGACTGTATCAATTAAAATCAATTAATCAATAAAACCATGCTAAATGACCTAGCTGTCAATGTGCTGTATAGCTCCATTCGTTCATTCAATCATTCATTCATTCAATCAATCAATCAATAAGAATTTCATTTGGTTTAAGTTTATAACGTTTACTGTCATATTTTGAATCTTGAAGATGCTAATAGTCGTTAAAAATGATTATACGTCTTTCCTTACATGCGAAGCCTGCAAATCCAGAAGCAACAGTTTTTTCTTTGTGTGAAACTTCCCATATGAACTCATAAGAACATTGCATAGACAGCCTTTTCCTGTTATTCGAATTCCTTGCTTTTTAATTTAAAATGCTTATTTATTTTCTATATCTCATGCATTATTAGTCATAGTTATCGACATTTCAAATTACGCACCATTTGTATTTCATTTTTTCTCGAAACCTTTTTACAGCATAAGGAGCTTAATATCTTAAACGTTTGGGTTGTTTTTTATTGTTTTTAAGTTTAATCTAAAACAAAGAGTGGTCATAATGACATTACAGAAAATGGGACTTCATGTGTGTGTGTTGTTGTTGTTGTTGTTTTAAACAGAATTTCATTTTAAGCCGAATTTCGTTAGACTTCGCCTTTATGCCGCTTATCCATTTTTATCTAATATTAGTGGGTAATAAGACCTTATGACTGAGAGGGGTGTAGTAAAAAAATCCGACTTTCTTAATCTTCATGTCTTCGCTCTTATTTCTTAATTTTGTCTGAAGCAAATTTCGTGGGTGGATGGAGCAAAAAGCATGACTTCCCTAATTTCTGAATTATTTGCCGTCGTGTTTGATATGATAACTATCACTACTATACTTAAAAATAATTCTACAAAACAATAACTCTTACTTCAAGAAAGAACATATCTTACAATAAGTAGAGTTCTCAAAAACCATAACTCTTTTCTTGCTTAAAAGTTGATTTTTCAGAACTAATATAAGCTACGTGTATCTATTCGTTGTTCTGTTATACTTTAAATTGTCTATATCTAGATTTAATAATGTCTATGGAAGAATAAGCTGTGTCTGACGGCGACTGTCATTACAAGTTTTTAAATAGTTTGTTTGTTTGGATGGGGTTTTACGCCGCTTTCAACAATCTTTCAGTTATATCGCGGCGGCTTGAGCACCTAATAATGGAATCCTGGTATTTCTCACACCGGTACTACCATTACATCCTTTCCTAGCCTCCAGCTGCTATCACACATAGGTCTACGATTATCGACCCATTGGTGAGAGACATAAAGTCGGAAAGGATGAGTGCCGCCGTCGGGGATCATCCTTTCCGACTATATGTCTCTCACCAATGGGTCGATAATCGTAGACCTATGTGTGATAGCAGCTGGAGGCTAGGAAAGGATGTAATGGTAGTATAGAATCACATGCAAAAACGCATTTTTATATTAGATACATTGCTAGGATTGTTTGGCCATTAAGGCAAAATAATGCCGTAGAGCTATGGAAATTTCTCAGCGATAGGGTGTGATATCTAATGTCAAAAAGGCAAGGATAGCCTCAATAAAATATAGCATCTCTTACAGCAAGACATCGCCCGACAAAGTTGTGTCCATTATTCAACCAGGATACGTTCAAAGAACCCCTAACATCTGAGTTGGATTAACTTGCTGACGGACACGGCGGCCTAGCTCGTCCTAGATAAACTCAATCGGATTGGTAGATAATCGTAAAAACTAGGTGGGATGGCAGCTGGAGGCTAGGAAAGGATGTAATGGTAGGACTGGTGTGGGAAATACCAGGAATTCATCGTTAGCATTTCCAGCCGCCGCGATATGACTTAAATACTGTTAAAGAGGCGTTAAACATCATTTAATCGATCAATCGGATTGAGGTCAGGATAAGATGAATATCAGTCTAAGACTTAAAATCCGGAATTTCTCAAGTTAGAAATGCTGATTGTGGCCTGGTTTATATATTATCGTGCTGCATCGTAAGACCAGAGTCATATTAGTGTATAGAGGGGAAGAAAAATGGTAGAAAATCTGATCCATCCATTGTTGAGCGGGGTTCCTTGTTGGCGTTATTAAACTATGATTAGGTGTTAGAATCGGTACATTATGTGGCCTTCGAATTCGAAATCTAGCTGCTCACAAATGGTTCCTACTAGTATGGGCTGTATACCAACAGGTGCTACGTAACTTATATTGCTGACGCACGTCTGTTTCGGAGATATTGGAGTCGTATTTCACGATAATCCCGATGTGACTTCATTTTACTGACAGCATTTGACTTGGTTTGGTGTGCATGAGTTTAATTCTCAAATTAAAACTTGTTTTCCGTATGCAGTTCATTGAACTGACAAACGCAATTACAGGCTGACCAGCCAGAAGCATTCTAAAGCTTCTTGACGTTGTTCATCTGAGAGTCGTTGCATTTCCACAATAGTGTAAACGACGAATATTAAAATTGATTCTTATCTTTAGATTAAGCTAAGGCAAATTTGTACAAAACGACAGCAAGGTCAATGGTGTGCACAAATAGTATCTGTTTTCCGTTTTCACATTATACAAAATAACGGGTCGCACTTGCTTCTATAATTCTAAAGAATTTATACAGTCACATATTCCTGTTTGTTATATTACAGTTTAGAATGTTTTTAACAAAGGGAAACAGAAAACTTAAGTAGGTTCAAGTTTTCATTTCGTCAAGTATATTTCATTTAATGATAACGACATTTAGTTTTTCTTTGCGTTTTTATTATAAGTATATTAACTCCACTGGTGCCTTAAAATGCACAATCGATTAACATTGCAATCTTGGATACGTGTTTCATTGATGAGGTTATTGAAGCCAAAGGCGCGTTACATACACTTTGTGGTTCTTTGTTGATAGTTAATTTATTTCTGATTTTCTATTTATGTCGGTCAAAACAACATTTTCTTATCCATATCTTAGAAAACCGTCTGAAAATTTTGTTTTAACTTTACCATTGGCCAGGCGAGGTAGGCTCAGTCGATAACTCGCTGTGTTCTCAATCCGTAGGTTATGTGTTCGAACTTCGAATAGGCCCCCATTCTTTCCGACGATTGACGAATGTCATGCATCATGCTTCTTTTGAAAGATTTGAAAGTCCCATCTGTTTATCAACGATATGCAAATGAATCAAAAACCGAAGTAAGTTTTTTTCTATGTTATTAAAAATTATTTAAGCGAAACACTTCAATTAATAATAAATGAGTTTTCCGATGGGAGAACTTGTCCATGGGTATTTCCTGAATTTGGACAAGCCCATGTACCTTCATGCTCACATCAGATTATTTAGACCATTTCTTTTTTGAGCAGTCTTTTTCGGCTTTCTTTTATCTTTGATGGATTTATTTTTTAATTCATTCATAAAAATATCTGCTTTGAATTCAGATGATATTTTGATTTTTGTTCTTTTTATAAGCGCGCCAATTGACATCGGCTTTCGATGCACCATAAAATCTCATTCAATAACTACTTGTCAATGAGAAGGCTTTTCATTTTTTCAGCACGATATCTAAATCATGGCATGACTGACGTATAAATATCGAGGGTTAATCTCGAGACTGTTCGAAGGGTCTATAGGTTATATAGACACTTAGAATGGTGTCGCAATCAACCTACCCTAAAACAATTTTTCCCTTCTATTAAACGTTACCATTCAAAAAAGCGGAAACTCGATATATGTACTTAAATTGAAACGCGTACATTGTCTATAAGAAAAAAAACAACAACAGAGTAACTACCTCAACGAGAAATTAAAGTTTATTGGCTTTTTTATGTAAAGAAATGTTATTTTTTAGAAGTTGAACAGTTTAAAAGTCGGGTTTATAGTCTGTTTCTACTCATATCATCCTTAACCGACTTTAAACGTTAGGATAAAGATGAATATATGATTATAGCCTTTATATTATATGTCATCTTGGAAAATAATTTCCTACGAATTGCAGTGTTGCAACAGATGCTAGTATCAATCATTTATGAGTTAACCGATTCAATTTATTTATATTTCTATATATTTATTTATCTATCTATTCATTGAATATGTTTCTCTCTTTCAGCTGTTAAGATTCTTTGGGGCTATAATGAAAGAACAGCTTGTGGATATCATTATTTTAAGATTACAGTATGTTGAGACCTATTTTACATATTTCATTCTACAAAAGTCTGAAAGATTTTGAATAAGCGGTATAAATAAACTTCGTCATGATAGCAGAGAATGTGTACTGTTTTACTTTTCCATCAATCCTACCGTACTGCAGTTAGTATTCAATACACTTCAGTTACTTTTCTAAGAAAGTATAACAAACAGAATCTTAAAACTTTGTATGTCTTATCAACGAGATGTCTTGAACGTCCCTACTCGCATTCAGGCCGACCAAGCACTTCCTCCTTTTAAACAGGCTACGTTATTTCAATACGTAAGCGATTGATAGATAACTTTTCTTATCAACTTTGAATCACACATACCCTAAACTTCGATTGGTTCGTGAGCTAGGGGCTTCTTACCAAGTGTTCGTGAAGCAAGTACGTTTTCATTTTCCGCTAAACCAATGTGTTCGGGGTATACTGAAGTCAGCCTATCTGTCTATCTATGTGTCCTTTTGTGTGTCTGTTCGTCCGTCTGCGTACAAAAATTCAATTAACTTTATGTTGGGAGCTACTCCTACAATTCTTCTTTACAAGTTTTTACTTTATACATACATTTATCAAATGTTTAATTTTGGAAAGACGTAATTATGACGTCTTGTTCCGCCACCCCAACCCCCTACAGAAGAATGACATCCCCTTGAACTTATAATTTTTTTTTCATATTTTGTTTAAATTCAAGTTATTTTGTGTCGTGAACTCCTAGAAATTTGCTTCAAAAAGGACAGATTATTCTTCTACCAAAGACCAAAGGGGGTTGAGACTTCAGTAGAGCGTCCTGCAAAACTTTAATATGCTATGAATGTTTATAAACAATTTTATTATTTTTTAGCTAAATTGTAGGAGGAGTTAACTACAGAAAATTACTTGAATAGGCTAGATTTATGAGAAGTGTCTAAATTCAAAGGAAGATAATTCAACTGTCAGATAATTCTGAGACTTCAAAGAATTTTCTTGCAAAACTTCAACATGTGTTCAATAAGTGTTTGAAAGTTTTATTACTTTTGAAGCAAAACAATGGCGACACAAACTAATTTAAATTAGCATTACAAGACTTCAACATGTTACCAATGTATTTTTACCTTTGAAGTAATAGTGTAAGGAAATAACGACACAAAATATGTTGCATGAGCCTTATTTATAAAAATCGTCTAGTTCAATGGTGTATAATTCTTCTACCAAGGAAAATGCGACTTGCAAAATTTGCATCTTGCACAACTCCAACATGTGATCAATGTATGTACATAGTTTTATTTCTTAGGAGTAAAATTGTAGGAAAATTTTGAGACACAAATTACTTGAAAAGGCTATGCCTATAAAAAAGTGTCTGAAACAAAGAAGAGTTTGTTTTTCTTCCTCTACTTGGATACCCCAAATGGTGTCTTGCAAACTTTAAAGATTGATTATGTATGCAAAGAGATATATTACTATTCAAGCAGAATTCTAGGAGACGTTCTTGACAAAACTTGATTTTTTTTCTGTGAAATATGAAAAATTGTCTAAGTTCAAGGACGGACAATTTTACTGCCAGGGGAAGTTGAGACTTGAAAATGCGTCTTGCAAAACTTCAATATATGATTTATTTAGGTATACAATTTTATTTGAGCAAAATTGTAGGAGTTCGCGACACAAAATTACATTTAATTATTATGTAAATGAAAAAAGTGTCTAAGTTCAAGGGCAGATATTCTGCCAGAGGGAGTTGATGCTTCAAAATTCTGTCGTGCAAAGCTTCAAATGAAATTTAGGTATGTATTAGCTTTATTACTTTTGAAGCAAATATCAAGGAGGAGTTTACGCCAGAGAATTACTTAAGTTATTTAGGTATGCAATTTTATTACTTTGAGCAAAATTGTAGGAGTTCGCGACACAAAATTACATTTAATTATTATGTAAAATATGAAAAAGTGTCTGAAAAATACTTTTGGAGCAAAATTCAACAACACATTTATATTCAAAGTAGAGACTTTTACTTGAAATCAGGGCTATACCCTTGAGTATGACCTCATAGATATACTGTTCAATATGTTTGTCAAAGAAAAAAAAATAAATGTATTCCTAATGACATCAAATTACAATTTAAAGCATTTACAGTTACATGGTGGATATATACAAATCGATTGTTTTGTAAATAAACACAAACGTTTATTCAATCCGTTTTATTACATCTGAATCATTAATAAGCTATTTCTATGGATAGACTCTGTTTTGAAATTAAACGTAAGCTATTCTCCGGCAAGTTTTTTGTCTCATCTAGCAACAAAATATTTTTCTTAAATGATTACGTTTATTACATTATAATTGAACGTGATTCATTTTCTTTCTTTAAACGATATATCCCTAAAACGAGAAATCTAAATGAATATAATTATCAAAATAAAGACTATAATTAAAAAATATTTCAGGAAAGGTAGTCTGAATATTTCTTATGCCATAGTGTATAAAAACACAGATACATCGCGGGATTCACTCACAACAGCTGTTTTAAGTTTATCTCAAAACGCCTCTCTGGAACTTTTCAATGAAACAGTCTATCCACAAGCTTTAACTGTCGACAAAATTAAAGGTATGTTTTCATCAAACTATTCCTGTATCCGTTATTAATTCATGTCTGATTAGTAGCCCTTTTTCAAACTATCAGGAACTTTATTGAGGTTTTAAACATGTAGACAAGAACAAGTAAATTGTTTTTCTCATCGAGATAAATCATAACAGAGCATATTTGCCCTATATACGCTTACTATCTATTTCAAGCTTACATGATTTTCTTTTACAATTTCATTAAAAAACCAATGTATTTAAGTTTCTACGATATCACTCTTGCGTTATCAAGCAAAGTGCTTACAAACAAAAACAGACACTTTACTTCACTGATCGTCATAACTCAACAATACGATGGTCTAGATATATCGAAGTGCACTAACTCACATATATATCTATATTAAGAGGATAACGTCGCTTTAAAATGGGATGTCATGGGTTCGATCACGGCGGCGGCACATATCCTTTCCGACTTTTGTCTCTCACCAATGGGTGGATAATCGTAAACTTAAGTGGGATAGCAGCTTGAGGCTAGTAGTGTGTAGAGGATGTAGTGGTAGTACTGGTGTGAGAAATACCAGAAATCCATTGTTAGGTGCTCCAGCCACCGCGATATGACTGAAATACTGTTAAAGATCGTTAAACCCAATTCAATCATAAAACCGTCTTGCTGTCAAATTTTTATCACCATACTCTCTTAATATCATCGTTATACTCTGGCGTTCTCATCATTTTACTCTCGTATTCTCATCATCATACTCTCGCATTCCCAACATCATACCTTCGCGCTATCACCTCACTCTCCTTTTCTCGATATCATACTCTTGTGTCTCTTCAACACTCTCCCGCGTTCTCACCGTTTTGCTGTCGCATTCTTATTACCATACTCTATTAATATCATCATTATACTCTCGCCATTTCATCATAATACTCTCGTGTTCTCCTCATCTGACTCAGGTTTTCGGCATCATACACGTTCTCTACCTAATACTATTGTCTTATCGAAATCGTACTTTCACGTTCGTATCGTCATATTCTCAGGTACTCATCATAATACTCTGGCGTTCTCGATATCCTACTCTCGCGTTCTCTCCGTTCTAACTCAATCTCACCATCGTACTCCGGAACCTCTGGTTATAGATCACTCATAATTTTAGGACTGGCATCGTATCCTCTTGTCCTCGTTGTCGTAGTTTCACACGCTAACGTAATTTTTGTCTTATTCAAATTCACACTTATATAAAACTTTAACAACAAAGAGAATTTATTTGACGGAATCAACATGAATCAAGCCCATTTATTTGGAAGACAGGATACAGGTGTTGGTTTATTTGTATATCTCGGTATCTACGTACAATACTGGATAGTTGAAAAAAATCCTTGTCGAAACATTATGTTTTCTATACATTAAGCCCAATGACCACGAATGACATGTTAACCTATGAAAAAATTTAGACCATTTGACTACGCTGGCTTTTTTATCTTAAATGAAGGAGTCTGATTCATACATCTGCACATTAACAACTAAAGTTGCGACGGTATATGAAGTATTGACAAGGGAGAACTGATATATAAGAAATATCTAATTTTACCTAACCTTACCTGTGCTCACCAAGACGGGAGCGTATGGAATATTTTGAAATTCACCACCTAGAGAGAGGAGGTACCAGTAAGATCAAATTTTTTTCGGACTTCCTTCGCACATGTCTATAAGCCATTAAAAGCAATGGTCATTAAAGTGCTACACCGCAATTATGCTTCTTTAACTAAACATTTGCTTCGCTCGTGTATCCAACTAAATCATGAGATCACTATAATATTCTATCTTAACTCTTAACTCAATTTTTTTAAAAGTTTTAATTTCAAAGCAAGTTTCCTTATTTGTGTATTGATTTGAGCCTTTGTATTACATCTTATACTTTTACTCTTCAACAACTTAGTATGATATATATTTCTCGGCCACCGTCATTGCTCAGTCGGTAGCGCGTCAGACTCCCAATCTTCAATTATGTCATGGGTTCGATCCCAGGCGGCGGCACATATCCTTCCGACATTTGTCTCTCACCAATGGATGGATAATTGTAAACCTAAGTGGGATAGGCTAGGAAAGGATGTAGTGGTAGTACTGTGAGAAATACCAGGAATCCATTATTAGGTGCTCAAGTCGGCGCGATATGTCTGAAATACTGTTAAAAGCGGCGTTAAACCCCATTCAACCAATCAATTAAATTGGTTTTCTAACTATTGGTGGAAATATTGAAATCATATTAATATATAGCACCTAACAACATTCACGTCATTCAAATTTCCTATTTCTTACCTGGATCAAAATATAAGGGTATGGTTTAAAACCTTTTTTACCCAAAATATGTAGGTATCTGGCGCCAAGCGATCTACATCTCAAGTTGGCGAATAGAAATGAAAAATAAAGACAAATTCTTCTTTGCAATGTCTTGTCTAATTCTCTTGCACTCGGTTCATTCACCTCTGTAAAGGGCTCAGTAGTTCGGTGGTTTAAAGGTGAATTATATAGTTTTAATGCCCATATAGTGTATCTTGAACCATAATTATTTTGTCCTTAAAGTTTTGTTTCTTGCCAAACAAAAGAAAAGTATTATATACTTCATTCCTTGGCTTGACAATAATCTTGTCATTTAGCCCACCGCTGAGGTGTTTGGTGAGAGTAACGAACGACAACTCTTCTTCAAGACTAGTCTCGTCCTCTTACAATTATCAGATTATCATTGAGAGAGCTTTGTGCATGGTTTATCATATTTTAACATATTTAATTAACATCGATTTGAAATCAAGCTTTTACAGTCTAGATTTGTGTATTTCATTTTTTCCTTCTAGATAATGAAGCCGTAATCATAGGACGTAGGATTATGAGAACATATTTCTTCAGCACTTTGGGCACAGATAAGCTAAAATGAGTTACTGATAACTCTTTGTCAATTATTTTCCATTTTCAACTATTCGAATATATTGTCAGAGATTGTTTTGCATATGGAAGGGTACTCTTGAATAATGGTAAATATCAATGCCCATTGTAGGGATAATCATATAACAATCAAACAGACATTTACAGCCAAAAGGGCAAAAGTTCCTGATAATGTCGATTAAACAATACGTTTTGAAAAAGCTTGCGACTGACGAACCATGCAAGTATACATATCAGATTTTAAGCTCGACTTGAAACCCGGACCTTCCAATTCTAAGGAGGTACAGATGACCTTGCAATTCAAGTAATTACAGAATGTTTAGGTAACTTTATTTTTGACTTTATGTTTTCAGTCAACACTAATTCGACTTCTTGCCAGTTGTCAGCCATTTTACAAAAATGCCATTCGGATTTTGAATGCGAAGGCGGAAAGGCTATGTGCAAGTAGGTTTTTAAAAAATGATTTGCATTTCATCGCTTCTGCTTATTACATAGAATCTCTTACCGACAAAGGCGAATAGTAATTTAGGTTTGCGATCTGTCCGTTTGTCCGCCGAATGTCCGGTTAATTAATTTCATGTTTTGTTTTTGTTTTTTTCAAATGTAGAGCTAGTTTTGGTGTAAGAGCCTTCAATCGTAAGAAGAGATTAAATCTATTCACGTCAATTGAGTTTGTTTCTTTACGAATTCTGTATTTGAAATTTTCACTAAATAACAGTTTTCCGGACTTTATTCTAAACAAAAAAAGATATTAAGCTTATTTGTAGTGTAGGTTTCGGCAATCTTACAGATCAAGTTCCATTTTCGTTCCTTAAATGAAAATTTGGAAGTTGGACTTCACTGAAATCCAATATTTCCCTGCTTTTCTTTTTTCTTAAGCTTATTTAGCTTTATTAGTATTAAGAGTCTGGAATCTTAAGGTGAGAGTTTCTTTCCGCTCGATTGATTGTTTTCTTAAAACCGATGTTCAATTCAGAAAATTATATCTAAATCCAAGTTTGCCAAATTCATTATTCCACCATCCAGATATTGAGCTGATTTTTGTTTTGCTATTAAGTAGATATGGCTTATATTTAACAAGTTTACTTATCACACAGCTGTTTGGACGAAAATATTACGCATATTTACTAAGAGTCGATAGGGGACTTGGTATTAGCATGAAAAGCTTAATGCTGATTTTTTTGTAATATAAAGCCATTCTTTCCTCACTTGGTGTATAAAACCAATGTTGGTAAAGATATGCATGTTGTTTATATTAGCAAACATGTTAAAGCCAGAGTTTTATAGTTATTTCGGTAGGCCAGAAATGTAAAACGATTTAAATATTGTTCTTTTTATGTTTGGTTAATGTAAGTATTCTAATATAGTGATACGAAGGTGATTATACCGAATGCGTACATTGTAGTGTATGTATGATTCGAAATCAAACAGCATATTTCACTACTTGAAAATATTTCTCTCTTGTATTGCATGTAACAGGAATGAAGGCTTCATAGAGATATTCTAACAAACAGATATTAGCCAGAAGTTATGAATAAAAATGGTAATGTTACAATTTTCTATTGTACATGTTCGAACTTTGCATATTTCAGACTTACTTCAGAGCCAGACAACTTTGGACTCGTCGTTGGGTTAGGAATAGGGCTCTCAATGTTGCTTCTTGTAGTATGTTTGGCTCTGGTAGTCGTGTCTTACGTACGACGAGCGAGAAAGGCAACATTTAGAAAGGCAGATACACGGGAGAGGTTGGTTTATTGGTTTACAGAAATTAAATAAGCTCTTTGTTGCCGACAATATAGCGTTTCAGACTTCATTTATCATTGTGTGGTCTTAATGTAGTTATACAAGAAAACATTTTTTCTGTGTATTTTAAGATTTAACTTTTGCATCTTATGCAGAAGACTACAGACATCTGTTCATACTTTTCTCTAAATATTAGGTATTCAATAAGTAGAAAAGACAGTTTAACTCTATATTATTTTACAATTTATTTATTAGCCGATATTGATGTTTTGGCTAACGACTTATTTAGAAAGTATAGATTTCAAATCCAATCAAATATTGTCTCTTAAAACACGAATCAGCAAAAGTCGAATCAACAATACATAGATATGAATACAAATTTCAATTGGTGAATAAGAGCAAAGAGAATAATATATTGAAAACTTTTTCAGAAATCAGAGAGAACAAACTTGTGTGAGAGGAATTGCCACAAGATACAATTCTTATAGTAGACGAGGGCCTCTTTACGGGGGTGATTTGTATGATGATGTGTCATCAAATGGGAGTTATGACATGATGGATCGCGATTACCGAGGAAGATGGGAAATCGGCGATTCTTCCAGAAATTGTAAACGATTTCGTAATCATGATATTTCATTTACACCCGATCGTGTTTAAAATAAATTCCAGTTGTAGCTATTGAAAGATAGAGCTTCCAAACAAAAACACTTTGATGTAAACATCTCAAAATGAAAAGCGTTAGCTCACTTAATATATAAAACATAGTGCTAGTTGGTCTTAAACAATAAAGTTAAAGATTGCGTTTTTTAGGTGTAGTAATATGAAGGCAGCTATGTATCATTTATAACAACTGGCGAATTACATACTGTTCTGAATGTCTTTAATGTGAAAAGATACTTCGAACAGTAGTTCATACATAAAAAAGTTCTCGGACCCGATACAAATTAAAACTATTTCAAGAAGACTCGAATAGCCTCTAACACATACACATTATTGTAAAACATTTGGTTCTATTATAAGGGATATAAAGTGAATAATGTTTCCGTAAATCAATTAAGACGAACGAATGAGAAATAATGGCATTGGTTTGAAATTCAATTCAAACTATTGTTTAAGCTTGTAGTCTTTTACTATTTTTAGACGACGGATATCAACTGCAGTCTAACTTTTCGTGGGACTTTCTTTACAATTACCTTGGACCAAATGAAAAGGTAGGGATTTATTCGATAATGATCTTAAAAGCTTTTGGAATGAATGTTTGTTTATCTAGAAGATGTAATGAAATCAAAATATTTCTTCATTAAAAAGGATTGGAATTCTATCTAGTACTTTGTAGTTACATCGAAACAATCACTACTAATTTCTGAGAAAGATCGCCTTTCGATGTTTTGGTAAGTTTTAGGCCAGTTGAACATTTCAATTTTATCACGGCGAAGTTCGCCTATTCATTTGCTTTCCTAATATTGACACTAAATACCTTGTCTTAGATATACCCATGTTGATAGTGTTGCGCTTTGGGAACCGAACTCGCTATCTTTCATTTCTCTTAGATTCTGAATCCGCCTCCCTGACATATTCGAGACACCGATTGTCTATAAGCCTTGTCTATTTTCGCTTCTCTAGAGAAGTTCGGTACGTCACTGCCTCCCAATGACATGTCTTTAACGCTTAATTACAATGCTGAAAACTACTTTAAGGAAAATTGACGAATCGCGACTGTCAATCAAGGAATAAATCGCCCATTTAAATCTTTTATTTGAACCGGCAGTAGACTTTGATCCCCAAAATTGATCGACATTAATGTCAACCATTTTGGGGGGTGCGACTGAAATACCGAAACGACGGCTCATTCAAGCTGAAACTACTAACTATAAGTAGCCAAACGAACCATTTCACTTTTTATACGTTTTACTGTCGGAGTCAGTTAGCGTAGTTGGCGGAGTAAGTGTGCGGGACCAGCGATCCGTCATTTACCATCAGCTCTTTAGTATTTATCCTATAAAGGGGAGAGTGACTTTGAATCACGTCCAGTGTGGTTATTTGCAGTAATCCAAATATTACGAATTGGTTGTGTCTTTGGGATCGATTCCTAAAAATCTTCCGAATGGCAGATAAGTTGTTGAAAATGATAGAGAAGTTGTTCAATGAAAGTATATGTGCTATTTTTCTTTCTTACAGTATGAAATACAGAGACCTAGAGTTGACCCAACAGTAAATCCAATTTATGACGTGAGTATTGAAGTCCCATTAACACACAAATTGTCTCCTTAAAAAGTGTTGTCTCAAAATGATGATTCAATTGCTTGTAACTTTTATATTTATATTCAATTTTTGATTACGTATTTAGTCAAAACATCCAATTTTTGTCTTTTGACGGGCATATATCATTAGAGTTTTCAATGTTAATGACTTTTGAAAAATAATGATACAGATTAAATATTGTAGAAAAATGGTTAAATTCAGCAGGATTTAAAGTTTTTTTCTTTCTTCTGATTATTTCGTTTATGTTATCGGGACTTAATAGGCTCCTCTTTTTCTCCATTTTCATAGAAGTGTCGGCCACACTCAAAATATAAATCCTAGAGATTTGATAACTACTGAACAAAAAGATTAAAGCTTAAAAACCGATTTTTGTAATTATGAAGTAATCCTTTCTTCACACTCTTTGGTGAAGGTTAGAAGAAAAAATTTACACACTGATAACATTATTTTCCTTTCATTATACGATTTACCTAGGTAAAACTTGTATTAAGGGGACAAGACGTCTTTATTAAAATACCTTTATAGCAGCAGACTCGTCCTATAAAAATACCACATCGGAGCCTTGAAATTAGCATCGATACGCGGTATATCGCTTTTAGCACTGACGTAATAAACAAAATTCATAGAAGATTCGCATTAAGCGTGACGAACAGACTTGTATACCAAATTTGAAATTGCGCATGTGTTAAGAAATTTGTCAAATTTTCTTAGTATTTCCAGGCCATTGAAATGTGCTTTTTGAATCTATCATATATTAACACTTTATGCCGTTTGATTATAGGTCTTCATATAGCTTTGCCTTTGTAAAAATGTGAACACTCTTTGTTATGTTAAAGTATATTGATGTTCCAAATGAAATAAGTCATTAAGCTAGTTTGAAACTCTTGTTTTTATGAATTCAATTAAGCTAAACCTAAGTTAGATAGAAGCTGAGGCAAGGAAGGGGTGAAGTGGTAGAACTGGTGTGAGATATACCAGAAATCTACTGTTAAGTGCTCCAGCCGCCGCGATGTGTCTGAAATACTGTTAAAGTGGCTTTAAACCCCATTCAATCAATCAATCAAACTAAAGCATATTTACATATTTACACAACTTTCTTTACAGTGTAATTCCCCAGTAACGCCAAGATGATAGTTATGGACAGGTTCTCTCAGACTGTTGACAAAATGTTTAAAAATAAGATGTGTACAGCGATTGTGACAAGATATGAATATGTATAGCCCAATGATATGTTCATATTATTACTATTGTAGCGGTTTTTCAAAAGATTTGAGTGTTTTTTTGTGTTTAATTGTATTTAGAACCAGTAATATTCATTGTCATTATTTCATGTAGGTGTTCTAGACTGTCATAAATACGTATACGTAGCCCTCATAAACTCAAAATATGGTTTAAAAAAAAAGTCATTATTTTACGTTATTGTTTAAGCTATTTGTATTTTTGGTTTATCTAAATAGCCCAACTTAATGTATCTATTATTCATTTGAATTCTCATTTCCGTTTATATAGAGCACATTTGTTCATCTAAGAGTATACCAAAGGAATAAGGAGAAAAGAATCCTATCGACACAAATGTGAATTATATTTTCTCACCTTGAGATTGTCACATATATGCAAGTTTTATCTGGTTGCAGAGAAGAGTCTTGTATAAATTCGAATGAGAAAATAAAAAACGTATTTTACAATCTAGTGTTCTATAATTTGTAATGTGGTGAGTGTATGAGTACAAAGGTTAATTATACACACAAAACTCTGCTTGTGGGTATAGAAGAGTCAACTAGACAGTCGATCAATCAGTCTGTCGGTCGGTTTGTTGGTAGGTCGGGCGGTCCATCTGTAGGTTTTTCCTTGTCTCCTGAATTTCTCAGCAACTCCAACTTCAAACTTTAAAGATGGATTCAGTGTCAAGTATAGGTGTGCATATGATATTTAAGGTGCGCTCTTTTTACTTTTTACAGAGTTATGGCACTTTGATGAACATTTTTGTCAACTCATTTCTCTTCAACAACTGGATGAACTTCAACTCAAATTTCACATGTGCACCTTGTATCAACCGAAGATGTGCCTGTTCCATTTTGGTTACGTCAATTGACTTTACTTTCGGTTATGGTTCATTGTTAATTAAAAGGGCTCTATTCAACTTATAGTTTTTTTCTGACATGGAGCCGTCGGGGGTATTAATCACATTCAGTAATAAGTCTTTCATTTCATCTCAAGAGATTATGAGGGAAATATATCATTATCACAAGCTTTATTCTTTTAGCTGTTCCATGATTTTTGCCGTAGAAAGTAATTGATTGAAAGTTATTTTTATCCTTAGAGTAGTTTTACATACATGCAATGCATTCATTGAATAAATCATTTATTACTACACACAACTTTATTATTATACCCCCCCCCCGGCTGCACTTTTCCTTTCCGACATATGTCTCTCACAAATGGATGGATAATCGTAAGCCTAATTGGGATTACACATGGGGACTAGTAAAGAATGTAGTGGTAATACTGGTGTGAGAATTACCAGGAATCCATTGTTTGGTGCTCCAGTCGCCGCGGTATGACTGAAATTATTTTTAATGCGGCGTTTTACCCAATTCGATCTATCATATAATGTTACATATGTTATTCAAAACGTTCGGGAACAGTATTCCTTGCTTCAGCATCATTACCGACTAATACTGTAACATAGATACTTCTACTTGAAACACTATTGCTAATTAGTAGGATCTTATTATGTATTTATGAATATGCTCCTGTCTACATCATTACTAGTAAAATGAATTTAATACTAGCTCAAATATTTCTTTAGCATCTGACTTTTTAAACATACATTTAACCTAATTTTATGCACTGTACTCTGGTAATAACTGAAGATGAGGTGAATACAAATAGCAATTTTTATACGTTCATTTCGATTAAATTGTATTAAATAGTTTGCATATATTGATAACACGATCAGGTTTACAAAGACATGTTTTTAAATTTACAACTCTGTATGTTTATCACATTTTTAAGTCGATACACCTACGTCAAACCTTTTTTCAACCGTTCAAACGTACTTGATTACATTGCTCATACTTTGAAGTCTCTGAATTTCTAGAAATCCACTTCATATAACTAACGAACCATTTTCTTTAACTAGATTTAATGGACAAAATGGACAAAACTATGAATGAGTTGTTTGGGTCTTGAAGTCACGTCCTTTGATTTAGTTTTGACTTTAATACTTGACAAATTCGATCAAACTCAACGCATTTGTAAAACTATTTGTAGTTACATCATACAGAATTATTCTGTAAAATGGTTTGTGGTTTTTTCTGATTTCAAAACATGACATAGTTCGTCCAAACGATTTTTTATATAATCATATTTTGTACATCAAAGTATTGTTTTACATTATTCAGAATCTTTATATTCAATAAATGAATGTGTAGTTCCTTTCAATTTTGTCTTTCTTTCGTTTTTATAAGGCCAAATACTAAAATTGAGTTTCTCTAAAGCTTCTCTAGAGCATGTCTCCTGTTTTAATGGATGGATTCAAATTACTTTGCACAATTGTTCTCAATTGCCTGTAATGCGCCAATTAAGAATAAATTCCTAGTTAGCTCAAAAGTCAAAGTCACATCTCAAAAAGAATATTTGATGGGCTTGACTTATTGTCCCAGGACATCATTCTACCTTAATCTGTACATTTGTATGTTTTGTGTGTATAATTTTTTGTTGTTCAGTGTTGTGTTTTATTTTGTTGTTTGTGTCGTCGTCGGGGGTTTTGTGTGTGTATGTGTGTGTGTGCGTGCGTGCGTTCGTGCGCGCGCGCCAATCTCTTTTGAATAAATACAAGTTGATGTAAATAATCATATATAATCAGGTGTTTGATATAAAATTCTTGGAGATTATTTCCAAAATATGTATCTGGTCTCTGGCTACACAATAATTTATCATATAATCAAAATTTAATTATCTATCATCAAGCCTCAGCTGGATTTGTTGCAAAAATGAACTTTATTCGGTACCCGTTACGATTTATGTTCACAATAGTCAAGGCAGTAGATATTTTAAGAAAATCAGCACAAATGATATAGAAGACAGGGTTGTCGCGTCAGTATAGGATTTGACAATATCCGCAATGTACGCAAAATTCCTTTGATATCGGAAGGTACCCAAAATCGATACTAACATCAATATAAAATCTATTCAATTAAATAGGAAGTTAATATTTGATATTAATATTTGATATTAAGATTTGAAAATATATTTTACTTCGGTTATTCTGACCATGCTTGTCGTATGCCAACATTTTATATTACTACTTTCTATTCAATAAGACATTTAAAAAAGACATATATAAAACCTATAGGCATCAATTGAGTATAGATGTCCAAGTAATTACACGTGATATCAAATAATATTGTTTCATTACAAACTGTGTTTAGCTACTGGAATATCAGTGCCGCAACATAAGGTGGACTCAGTACTTTGAATAATGTAACCTTTTCATTTCACAAATAACTTTTTCAGTAATTTCAGTGCTTATGAATGTCACGTACCGGCTAAATGAGCCTATATCTAAGATTAGATATTCGTAATGCCCCTTTTAAACTTATAATAGACTGATTCAGCTGGCCATTTATTGCAATATTTATTTAATTGACCAAGAAAAGATCAGGATGACCCAAAAGGCCAGAATTTGAAAAAAAAGATAAATTAAAAGAAAATGTGAAAAATATTACAATTTCCATTTACCCTTTTTATACGCCCGTTGAAAAACGGGACGTATTATGGGATCACCCGTGGTGTCCGGGCGTCCGGGTGCACAAAGACCATAACTATACCTGGCTTATATTTTTAGTTATTGCCATTCGTTGTTTTTCATACTTCGATCTTTTCCAGAGCATACCTCTAAAAGTATAAAAGCTATGATAATGAAACTCCATGGGTAGATAGATCGAATGCTATAACGGAACTATCCAGGTCCGTTCTGATAATTGACCCCTGGTTTTCGCAAAGCAATTTTTCAAAATATTTTATTAAAATTGTGTATGAAAGAGAATGAGAACAAAAAAAATCTGTGACACGAAAAAACATCGATACCTATCTTTAGATATGGTGTACAGATTGGGGTAATTTGACTTCAATTGTTGAGGGGCTTCAGGCTGAGATGAGCACACAGTAAGTACTTCCGGCATCACCTACGGTTGCATCAGTTCTAACCTAACCTTATTCGTATATTCGACTTCCAATAGACTAATCGCTGGGTCCGCCAATTATATTTCGAGTAGCCATGCCCATTTACAACAACAGGATGTCCCGATTTGATTTTTGACGGCGTTATTTTGAAAAAAAAGTGTCAAGTAGCATGTAACAAATAAGTAGTATTGTTGATTGGCGACCTAAATTCAAGCTGTAGTTATGACGTTTATGTCGCCAAACTAACAAAAAAGTAATAAAAATTGGCGGACAATGACGGATATAAAACTCATTTCTGGTCTAAAAGAATGATTTCATTGGTCGACCGGTTATTTGATTGACGGCTGCGATTGGTCAATTACCAAATCGCAGTCGTCAATCAGGGAACCCATCGACAAACCACAACATGCATTACGACTTGCAATGAACGTAATTGGCCGACATTTTAGCGAAGCATTTTGTTGGCTCGGGGACTCAAAAGTCGTTACTACAGCTATAGCTACGACGTTTATGTCATCAACCAACCATATTACTAATTTGCTACATGGTTCTGGTCATAATATTATTATTGAAGAGGGACTTCCCCATGGAGTTAGCAGGCGTGGCCGGCGATGCGTCAGTTACCAAGGCGGATGGCTTGGACATGATAGTATACGACTTATCATTACCTAGATGATAAAAAAGTTGGTGCGCGTGTTAAATATATGCGAAATTGAAATTGTTTTATTTTACTTTATTTGTTCTTGGGGCTCTTTTATTACTTTACATCCGTAGAAGGATGCAAATATCGACAAGAAAAGTTGAAGCATTAATCACTCGTCGCAACTGATGAAATATTAGCAAAATATAATAAAAAATAAGTTTGCACAATTATATTTTAACGAATAGGCAGCAGTTCGATGCATATACTATTTCGTTTTCGCAATCCTTCATTAATCTATCTATTCATTTATTGAATAAGTACACGAATCTAAGATCCTTGACTGAGCAAACTAGATCTTAAACAAGATTTCAATTTTAAGTAAGATTATAAGAAATCTAAGTCACTTCTTCGGAAGAATATAGATTTTGGAGAAATGACAAATGTTTCCCATAAATTCAACTACTGTTTTAATGAAGATATTTTCAAGAGAATGTGTCACCTTAAGCAATATAATAAATCAAAGAGAAGTAATTTCAAAAGTATTGCATTTTATTACATAAACACATAATTTTTTTAGAAAGCGAAACTACTGTTACCTCCCGCCAAGTGAAAAAATAATTGTTTTTGATTCGCAGTCATAATTCAAAACCGGAAGTCTGATATGGTCAATACGAACATTTGTTATCAATGCATTTGTGACCCCTTAAATAGGGACAATCCTTAAACTTACACAAAAGACTACAACTATGTTACAGTAGGAAGTGTTTCTGCACGAATGCAGTATTTATCTTTTTATATAGTTCGGATCGTCGGTCTACAACCATACAGAGTTGTTGTTCGTTACTCTCACCAAACACCAGACATAGGGGGTGTACCGCAGTGCAAGAGAGAGACTGGTGAACCTGTCCCATCTAGGCTGCTCTCCGATATTGGTTGTAGCGTTAGATTAGGACAGGCTCCCCAGTCATTGCAAGAGGGTGTATTAATATTTGCGCTCATTTACTTCAATCACTTCAATCAAGCGTCTGAATCCTTTGGTTAATTCCCATTCACCTCCGAAATGTCCGCTAATGCGTCATCAATACCGCGACGGATTTTAATATGAAACCTGGACCATGAATTTCCATTAGCATTTCAAACTGTTTTAACAGAAAGTAGTTCGGTGTTTTATAGGTAAATTATTAAGTTTTTATGCTCATATAATGTATCTTGAACCATAATTATTATGTCCTTAATGATGTATTTCTTATCTAGCAACAGAAATATAATATATATTTCATTCCTTGGTTTGAAAAGAATCTTGTCATTTAGCCCATCGCAGAGGTGTTTAATGAGAGTAACGAACGACAAATCTGCTTCGAGATGGCATCTGAATTGAGTGACAGTTAGATTCAATAGGTCCCCCGTTTCACTTTATTTCCATGAAAAAACTTTTTGCTGTTTGGGCGGTAGAGGAAGACTAGCTCTAAATCATCTTAGACATTTCATATACGTATCTCTCAATATTGGGAATGCTTTTAGCGAGTATTTGATGCTGAAGATGCATTATCATGATTAATGATTTGATGCAATAAAATGAGTAAATTTCGCTGTGATAAATTTCCAATGCAACGAAAGGAAATAGGAAAAATCTAAAATTGATTTTAATTGGCAGAATCAACGACTGGTCGCAAATCATTTGTATTCTTGTACTGGTCGCCTGTAGAACATTTTTTTTGAGAAAGGCTTAAGTGAATTGACTAGTCTTTGGTCCCACCTACTTGCTCCATTGGTCCCGCCAATTGACTCCAAGAAGGAAGTCTCGCTTCGATATTTAACGTCGTTATTTTGGCCAGTATAATCTAGCCAGGTCTTGAGTATATGATTGAAAAATCCTGCTATTTCATTCCATTCGTATTTAAAGCAATACAATATTGCTCAACTTTAGCAATTTTGGTGTTTTGAACGTCTATATGTGTTGGGTTGGTTTGGTTTGAATGGGGTTTTACGCCGCTTTCAACAATCTTTCAGTTATATCGCGGCGGCTTGAGCACCTAACAATGGAATCCTGGTATTTCTCACACCAGTACTACCATTACATCCCTTCCTGGCCTCCAGCTGCTATCTCACATAGGTCTACGATTATCGACCCCTATATGAGTTGGAACATTAGTTATAAATTATTTTTATCAGTTAGTTTGTTCCTTTGGATTACATGTGTATCATTTAAGCTCCACTGGAAGAAAGACCAGCATATCTTCTTTACTGCTCCGATTTCAATTGTACGCCTGTCCATTTGAACGTCCTCGAATGCGATAAATTTTTATTTTAACATGTATCTATTAAACAAAAAGGTTTGTTGGCGACTTAAACGTTGTAACTCGAGCTAAATCAAACTGTAGTTACAATGTCTAGGTCGCAAACTTAACGAATTTCGTTACATGTCACTTGCACTAAATGATTGTCTCTTTAAGGATATTCTTTCGTGTCTTTTGCCGTTATCTTTTTATTTCGGATTGGGTGTTAAAACCTTATCGGTCCGTAACAGTTAATCAAGGTAAAACAGAAGAATCGGTTTATATAGACTACTCTTAAATTTAAGAGATGACGGTTTTTAAGATATATAGCCCAATCGTAAATCTAATGGATTCATAAAAAGGCAATTTCTGTAGTTCTATTACTTTGACGCACTTTGCGATAAATCATGCAAGTAACTTGTCATTTGAAATTGAACATTCAGGGGATCCCATAAAACAAGATAGAATGTAACATAAGTATATCGCGTATTAACTAGGGCATGGCTCGGCTTCAAGTGCTCGATAGTGAACCAAGAATTGACAAATCGCCGGTTCTTCCAACGGATCACCGACAGAAAGTTCTATTGTGAAATTAAAACGGCAAAGAAATGTGTTGTGACTGCTTAGATAAGCTGTAATTACGATGTTCAAGACGCCAATTTGACAAATAATTCACACCCGGTCTAAATGCATGACTTGGCTGGTCGTTTGATTCTTGTTTGACTCAGCTTGTCACTTGTATGCAGACAAAAATCTTTAAGAACACAATATTGGCGACCGTGTTGTCATCATTCAACTATTCAGTGCTCTCGATTTAAAAAAAACTATCAAACTTTAACTTTTTTTACCCGCAACATGTGTGCGTAGACCCAAGTCTGTCTTCGCAAGGAGACACTTAATCGCCGTCGTACAATACAGTGAACGGCAACTTTGTTTAATGTACCCGAAATCGTACACGTGATACCTTGCAGAGCTTTTAGCTCTTGCGTAGAAATGTGTTCAAAGATGGTCTGCTTTTTTCATTGAAATGAGATTAAATTCTCTAACCAAAATGCTTGTGAATAACAATTATTCCGCATACTATCCTGGCATATTTTGATACAAACTTTTCAAGTCAGATTTAAAAAAATCGAAATGAAGGGTTGAACAATTTGAGTGACTTGTTTTGAAGCCATTTCTTTACATTATATTCTCGCTGACATGTTTGTAATATTGAATTTAATCCAATGATTAGAAAGCTTTCATTTTGTTCTTTCCTTATAGTTCAACCGTATTTACTATCACGCATTCAGCGATCTTGCTCGAGCGACCATCTCTATTAAACGACAAAAATCGATATCGTCTGTCTAAAGTTGAATTAAATCTAATAAAAAGTGGTCGTATTTACTAAAAACATATCGTACATAATTCAAATATCATTTGAACTCAGACGGTTCCGACGAGTCCAAACAGCATAGAATTTAAGTTATAATTCTAGAACAAATTATTAATGCAATCGAATCAACCCTTCAAGCATTTCACCTACACAAACACAATTTTTTAAGCGACTTATTACTGGAGCGACTACTTTTTGGTCGCATCCATCTTCGCTAGCCAAGGGTTGTAACTCCACCTTGTTCCTTACGAACGTATTCTCTGATTGATTCATTAATTGATTTATTGATTCATCGAATTGGTTTTAACGCAACTTTTAACAGTAATTCACTCATATCTCGGCGGTTTGAGCACCTATCCATAAATTCCTGGTGTTTCTCACACTTGTACTATACCACAGCTTTACGATAATCCACCAAAGTGGAAGAGAAATGTCGAAAGAGGTATTTGCTGTGGCCGGGGATCGAACCCGGGAACCCATGATTAGGAGTCCTCCTCGCTATCAACTGCCGCGGTGACGTATTTCCTGAAGAAGACGAATATACATGTGCCTCTGAATTGATGGATCGCTGACCACGCCTACTGAGCTCCACTGCGATACTAAATGGACTTAATTTGTAAAAGTCGCTGCCATTAACCTTTAACGAAATACTAAATTGGGTTCGTTGGCGACCTAATCGTCGAAACTGACGATCTAAACTTGAAGCTGTAGTTACCATATTTAAGTCGGTAAACCAACAAAAAAGCGTCACATAAATTTCGGCCAATGTGGGAGTTCAAACCTGCTTCTGATTGAAGGCTCCAATCGGTTAATTATCAATGCTTTAAAAAGGCATATTATGGGCGTTTCTGATTTTTTATATATAAAATTAACAGTAAGTATACCTATTCTTTTAGTCTCGTAATTTAACCCATTTCGCAAGGATTCTTAGCCCTCGCAGACATATTTTTTTTAGCTGTAGTTAAGCGAGTTAGGTAACCCAAAGACAAACTGTGCAAACATTCTCAAGGACTTTCCCTATAACCTTATCTAAGCTGAAATGTTAATCTTCAAAACTAAACAACGGTTAAGATTTACAAATACTTCAAACGCAAGTTTGGCAAATAACATAACATGATTTATTAAGTAATGTAATTCACTTTTCGATACAGCTGTAATTTATTTTCCTAAATTGTGTCGAAAGTGGAAAAAAAATAATTCTATTACAGTGCCCAATAAATATTGTCGATGAGGAAAGATATTTATCGTAAACACAGCTATCGCCAAGCGGTAGTTACGATGCTCGGGACTCCAAATTACTGTTTGCATCCCATTTGCCTTCTCATTATCTACGGATATCTTGCATAGATAGGCCTACCTTTGCCTAAACCGACCATGCCAGTAGAACAGCATTTGATTCCTCGACATCCGTCCATATGTATCAAGGTGGATAACTGAACCCATTTCCAAATCATCCTTCGTTTTACGTACTGAAGAAAAGTTACCAAGGAAAACATTGTCGAAAAAAGATAAAAAAAAAAATACCGATGATCTGCTTATCCTTCTTTTACCACAATATCTCTATCCTACCCTATATAAGGTAAAAAAAATTGACAACATTTGAAATACCGTATAAAATGTCTTTCAATTTGGACCAGTCTTAAATAGTGTCGTGCAGTACCTTTTGCTGAAAATACAACAGCTTTTATCATAAAGCAGATCGCCGTTGACAGTCAAAAGTTCGATTGACCAATGAGATCATTCATTTAGACCGAAGGCGAACTGTAAACTGTGATGTTCATATGTTACGTATTTTGTTGGCTAGAAGATTTAAGCGGACGGCCTTTAACTTCAAGCTTTGGTTACGACCTTTGCCTTTTATTTTATGACCCTGTGAATATATGGTTAGGAAATAATGTCATTTATTACCTCAGTTGACCAATCGTAGCTGTCAATCAAGGAATATATCGACCAATGAGTTAATTAATTTAGACCGAAGGCGAACTTTAAACCGTGATATTCATGTATTACGCATTTTGTTGGCTAGTAGAATAAAGCTTTAAGCTTTTGTTACGACATTTGCCTTTTATTTTATGACCCTGGGAGTATATGTTGCGAAATAATGTCATGTATTACCTCAGTTGATCAATCGCAGCTGTCAATCAAGGAATATATCGACCAATGAGTTCATTCATGTAGACCGAAGGTGACCTTTAAACTGTGGTATTTATGTATTAACCCTTTCTCACACAGTGACGCATTTGGACGCCCCTCAAGAAACACAATTGGGAAAACATTGTGTAAAATGAAGAAATTGCTTGTAACAAGCAATTTCTTCATTTTACACAATGTTTTCTATCCAGAAATTTGAAAAAAAAACACTAAATTTTCATTAACTTTAAATTGTCGTCTACAACACCTTTCAATTTGAACCAGTCTTAAAATTTTGCCGTCGGGTAATGGGTTAAGTATTTTGTTGGCTAGTAGATTTTAGCGGATGAACGAAAGCTTCTAGCTTAAGTTACATGTACGATATTTGTCTTTTATGTTATGTGCTAGGCATATATCTTACGAATTAATGTCATTTATTACCTCAGTTGACTAATCGCGGCTGTCAATCAAGGAATATATCGATCAATCAAATTATTCATTCAGCATGGAATTCAGCTTTAAACTCAGACATCTACCACCATTTCGATTATTCAATCTGTAGTTACGACGTTAATGTCGTCGACCAACCATTCTTATTATTTGTAACATGCTACTTGCCATGATCTTTGCAAAATAACGCCTTTAAAAATCGAAGCAGAACTTCCTGTCGGAGTCAATGAAAGGGACCAAAGGAGTCAGTAGGCGGGGCCAGCGATTGGTCAGTTGAAGTCCCTTGTATGGGGTCAGTAGGGGGGGGGGGGCAAGCGATCCCTTAATTAGACATTGTAGGTACATCAGAAATAGATTGGTATGACCATATTAATGACAAAGTGGTACTAAAATGACCGCGTGTAACTTTTTTGTTAGGAAGCACTTTTCATATTAATTAGAGGAGTTTATAAAACTCGAATAAAAAGTTACTTTATCTTTCAGTTTGATTTATTATTAATGTTTTTTATATTACTATAACTATTCCTCTTTTTCACAAAACGTTTACATTATTACAGCTTGCATTTATCACTTTTCAAGAACAAGTTTCACCTTATCTACTAAAATGTATAAAAGTTTAATAATGTAAAAAGATTTACACCTATGTTTTAGGAAAATAGAACTCAAACATTGACCGAAATTTGTGAGAAGTATCTTTATTGGCTTTGCGACTTAAACGTGGTAACTACAGCTTATACAATCTGTCGTTATGACGTTTTGTTCTCCAACTTACCATTTTACTTTTTTTAATTTACTAGTCAAAGATTTCACAAATTAACGCTGTAACGTGAAAAAAAGGGTAATTCGTGTTGGAGTCAGTAAGCGTGACTAGAAGACTTAGTTGTCGACTCCAAATACTATCAACTATTACTCCCTATCACAAAGAGGCAAGATCAATATTTAAGAAACGAAGGTCATTATTTGCCATTGCAATTCCAGTCAATATAGGAGGGTAAACGTTTTACGATGAAAGGGCGATCAAAACATCCCAACTACAGCTTTTTCAACCTGTAATTACGATAGTTAGGTCATCCTACAACAACATTAATTATCGTGTTATTTCCGTCATACATCTTCTTTGTGTCAATGGTAGGTAAAGTAAGGTAAAGTAAGGTAGAATGACTCTTTATATATTTGATCATGGAATCTTTAAAGAATGGCATTGAGGATGTTAATCGTCATATCGCCGACCCCGCCTGATTGCCTGTTAGCCCAGTCTATTGGCTCCGGCAGGAAGTTGCGCTTGGATTTTAAACTGCGTTATTTTAAAAAATCTATGACCGGTAGCATGTAGTAAAATGTAGTGTAGTTGGTTTGCGACTTAAACGCCGTAACTGCAGCTTGAATAAGCTGTAGTAACGGCGTTTAAGTCGCCAAACCAACAATAAAGTTAAACAAAATGGCGACCAATATCGGCGTTAATAAGCTCAGGACCGGGCTTATTGAATTATTTGATTGGTCGGTTGATTCCTTGATTGACGGCCGCGATTTGTCAATTGTTTACTAGTCCTGTAGATGGTTCTTAATAGGGGATGATATAGAGGTTAGGGTATACAAGTGGATTTAAGGAAGAATGGTTTGAAAGACACGTTGATTATTGAATAAACAAATCTTAGACAAAAAAGGCATTCATGAAACATTTCATAGGATGTTATGCTTTAATTTAGTTTGTATTTCCGTTTATTTATCGTCGCTACCGTAGCACATGCCCATATGAGCGACGCCCCCAGAAGACGGTTAGTTGTTACGGGGGATAGTGCAAGGATACAGGACGAAACTACTGAGAGCCTCGCCTGGTTCTTTAACGTGCTCGATGGATAGCATCGTCACACGGGGCCTCGGTTTAACGTCTCATCCGAAAGACAATTAGTTAGTTAGTTGATATGGTCAGCCCAGGGCTCGATCCCGTGATCTTGAGGTTTGAAGTCAAGTGCTCTACCAACTGAGCTAATCGGGCTGACAAATTTAATTTAGTGTATGCTTTTTTATCTTTTAAGTTTACTGCTTTAGAACGGAAATGGAAACTTTACAAAGCATGGCCAAATAATGTGTGACTCTACATATATATGATTAAGGATACCCAGTCGAATAAATTGATTAAGAAACAAATGAGTTTGATTGTTAAGACAGAGAGAGAGGGGGAAGAGAGGGGGAGAGAGAAAGAGAGAGTGAGACAGTTGGGAAGAGGGGTGAATGAATAGATTTGGAGGGAGCAAAAGACAAAGAGAAGAACAGAGAGAGAGAGACAGACACAGAGATAGAAAGACAGAAAAGCAATAGAGGGAACATATACGAAGAAAAATAACCGTAGATATTATCAAATCTTTCTTAAGGACTTGCCAATTGTGAAAAACTATACCGGAGATGGGTACAAGTGTATTTAAATGGATAAGTTTTTTTCTGAATGGTTACTTTCAATACTTTACCACCTACGGCGTTGACAACATTTTTTTTTAAATATTTGATAAGAGACATTATATAAAAGACGGAGTTCAAAGCTCAGTTCCTGACTAATTGAATGATTTGATTGGTCAATGGATTTTTTTATTGACAGTGGCTAACCGCCAAATGTTTCTAGAATGTCATTTTACAAACGGCCGTCGTCATGGATCCCGTTGCACCAAATGAAGGGTGTCAATGTGGTGATGTGTAGCTACTGAAAAACGGGTCAACCAAATCGAAGGGAAGAGGTAAGAGGCGGCATTAAGGGTATCTTATATTCGTACAAGTTGCGCAGGCGTACTAGGTCCAACTTTTCCGTACCCGCTCTATGTATAAAGAAACGAGACTGTGGCATACACGAATTGAACCCGTTATACACGACTGACAGTTGGAAAAGTTTGAGACCTTTTATCATTTCACACTTTATAGCCAAAAATGTCAATTGGCATAGCACTTAGCTTCAAACCTCGAGGTCCAAAGCTGACCTGACTACGAACTTATTGGCTTCGGACGTGACTTTCACCGAGGCCCAGTATGACTATGCGTCTCCTATCTGTATGATGTACCGTTTGGAGTATAAAGTCAAGTTTAAGTCGTGCACGCTAAAAAGAACGATAATACAGTACACCTGAGAAATGTAAGGGTGCGCGCTCAAAGATTAGCGTTCTAGCCTACAATTGCTATTATCATTTGAGCCTATGCGTGACATTTCAAACCATTTCGCATGTGCGTGACTCACACACATTGAGCACCCTGGACAGTCAATCGGGGCAATAAAACATTCGCTGATTGTTTAAAGAAACTTTGGGTCAGTATCTATCTACAGAGCGCAGAGTGAAGACTCTGATCAGACTGTGCGGATGCACAGGCTGATCCGAGTCTTTACTTGGCGCACATGTGTAATAGTTGGAAATGTCACGCATGCGCTCATTTTGCAATATCTGTTCAACGCATCGTGACCCTCTTTAATATGGATATGGATACATGGACAGTAAGAAACGTATGTGAACATTGTTTTCCATGCTAGTTCTCGTCACGGGTATGGGGCACTATCTTTTAGAAAAAGTAGATCATACAAAGATAGCACAGGTTCCACAGTCAATTTTCTTGGTGGAAAAGCCGCCATATTCTGTTACTGTAGAATGGCCGTTCAAGCTTGGTGCGCTTTGGTTTGTATTCGTCCGTGGACGACCAAAAATTCGTAAACACAATTTGGTTAAAGCTCTATTGACGGTATTTAGTTGCCCATTGAAGATAATTAATTCGCGAAATTCTGAATTTGTTCCTTTTAATGTGCCGTGTCATTTTATTTATTTATTTATTTTTTTTTTTTTTTACTTTAAGAGGAGAGTTATCCTTCTACCCGATGGACTTTCAATATGGGATGATACTTGAAAATTCAACGAGCAGAAAGAGTATCTTAGCGTCTGTGAAATGTCGATGACACTCGGGTTATCCCGCATAATCCACACAGTTTGACAAATGTCGATGATTTCGACATTCGGTTTAGCCTGCACAAGCCATAGAATGGGACATGTACCGGTAGTTTGCGACACTCGAGTTCTCTTCCATATTCCACATAGTCTGGCTAGTGTAGTTTGGTCGGTACAACTCATACATAATCTGCCATATAGGATTTAAATAGGACAATAGGGCAAGGGCAATACAGTAACATATTCGGAGGATATGCATTGTCCTGCTGAAAATTTTTTATCCTTTTTCATTAAATTGGAGTATATCCGCTTTGCATTAACCTTTGTCCTGCTGAACCCGAAATATTCCTATTTTGGCAGGAGGTATAGACAAAGGCTAGCCTGCACGTAAATGAAGTCTGATCCTATTCTACATCGCCTGTGTGTGCCTTTTGATTTGGGGTTGTTTATAAAAGAGTAATTTCGAAAAAAATATTGATATACAAAAAGTGCTTTCAGTTACTTTCGTGTAATTTTGAAGGTTTTTTTTATTTAGCATGACATGGATTAAGATTGCACAGGATTAACATTAGTTAAGTTATTTAGGGCTCCCAATGATACCATCAGATACCTAGACACTGACCTCGCCAAAGCTGGCCCTCTGTTAACCCTTTCCTGTCCAATCTTAAGTTTTTAACGTCCCTATGATATGATCATTGAGAAAACATTGTAGGAAAAGAGGAGATTGCTTGTAACAACCAATTTATCCCTTTCCACAGTATTTTCTATCCTATTCAGTGGGTATTTATTCAAATTAAATCCACTTAAAATTTCATCTGCAAAATTTTGAGTTTGGACAAGTCTAAAATTTCGTGAAACAGGAAAGGGTTACATGAAAAAGTCTACGAGTGGCTCTTGAATCAGGTGGTATAATTTTCACAGAGATGTAAAAGAGTTTTATTATATCTTTTTCATGGCTGTTATTATCTCCTCAGCAGAAGCTGAAATGAAAACTTCAAAAATGAAATACAAATTTACGATTTCTATCATTACAATAGTGGCGTAAATATATTAAATTTGTATACTCTCAAATTGCTGTCTCTCTCTCTCTGTCTTTCTCTCTCTCTATCTCTCTATGTCTCTCTCTTCCTCTCTCTCTCTCTCTCTCTTCCTCTCTCTCTTTCTCTCTTCCTCTATCTCTCTTCTTCTCTCTATCTATCTATCTCTCTCTCTCTCTATCTATCTATCTATCTATCTATCTATCTATCTATCTATCTATCTATCTATTTATCTATCTATCAATCAGTCAATCAATCAATAAATCAATTTATATATCTATCTATCTTGGAAAATTATCAGAGAGCTAGGTCTTATAACATAGCTAATAAAATGTGTAATCTGTGCCTGCAAAGTAAAATAGTCTTTCAATTACATTTACTATTTATCTATCTATCTATTTATCTATCTATCTATTTATCTATCTATCTATTTATCTATCTATCTATTTATCTATCTATCTATCTATCTAACTATCTATCTATCTTTCTATCTATCTATCAATCTATCTATTTATCTATCTATCTATTTCACAAACACCCTCGCTCACCCACTCTCTCACTTTTATCTGTCTTTCCCTTTCTTCTCCACCTCTGTATACATTTTAAACCGAGTTTTCTTTACTCCCTGTTCCTATTGTTTCTTCTATTTTCAAATACAAACTTTGCCATGTCCATTTCAGTCTCTAGGATTACATAGTGTTGGCGTGAATGAGCAACACCGATGACACGAGTAAAAGGAAGATACAAGCCTACAGCTTCTGTTGGCAGAGAGCAAATGATCTCCCAAAAAGGTAAACTCTATGTAAATGCCTAAAATTAGCCATTTGAAATATAAAACTAGTAAATTAGAATTTTTTTTCTTTCTGAAATGAACTTTTGATCTAATAGATTATTTTTATTTAGAATTGTATTTTCAACTTTTGTATAATAATTTAGGGTTTGCTTGTTTTCTCGAAAATGTGGTATTTTTGGGATTTGGTGCGTAATTAAAGATTCCAAGCTGCGCATAAATAAAAAAAAATGTGAAGTAATTATTGCTAAAAGAATGTTCTCCTATTGTAACGATATTTCTTTGATGTTATGTTATGAAATCGAGATATGTAAGGTAGAAAAAGGAATAAGAAATAATGCTCAATGATTAAAAGGTAGTCTCCTTTCACATTTTTTTTCAAAACCCCTTTTCAGTATATCCATTGACATCCAAAAGATATAGGCTTGGATGCTTCAAATTGTTCTAACAATCCGTGGAATGAATAATTCGGACAGGCCCGACGGTCTTTTACAAAAGTGATACGTTAATGCATGTATACTTATATGATTAAACACCCAATAAAAATCTGTTCAAGAACCTTATTTAAAGATCGGAGGAAAAGCCACGTCGCAAATACATGTATCTGTACATCGACTTTTAATTGGATGAGACTTTATGTATTTTTAACCAATCGGGTCCTTTGTTGCTGTTTTGCGTCCTTCAAAAATCGGGCTAAAGAAAAAGAAGAAAAATGCTATTGTTCTTGATTTGTCTCGCATGAAACGATCTGTGAGCGTTGTCTCTTATGACATTTCACCAGATTTAGCAAACAATATAATATAAATGATATATTTTGTGTTCAAATATATTCAGAGTCGCCCCCAAACACACACATTGCCCTGGCTTGTGGACTTTTTCTAAATGTTTGGTTGGCTTTGTAACAAGCTATAGCACATGTTTTCATCTGCATTCCTAGGACAAAGTGTATCTTTTAAGAAAAACATCATACACACCTCTGTGATTTTGTCCATGTGCTTTTAACAGCTTGAAATGAAACTGTATTTTTGACGCTAAAATAAAAGAAAACAATCATATCCCGTTCTGTAAAAAATGTGTTGGTCTCATTTGCTCACCCCTCATCATAATATTATGAACTTAAAAACATTTGTGTATTTGACAACTCAAGTGTGAAAAAATGGGGTTTTTTACTTTTCATTCTTCTCTTTTCGTTTTTTTTTTTTTTTTTTTCGGTCCTTTGCCAGGGAAACAGACAAGGACATTACATTTTTGCTCCTAATCTTTAAAGATGTTTCCACAAGTAAACACTAGGTATTGGAGAAATGATGTAGAAAATGCACTCATACGCAAAATATTCATTTTATGCCCTATTTTTTAAACCTCTCGAAATACACATCTATGTGATTGTGACCAAAAAATTATTTAAGGTACAATGCAAAGATAGAAAAGTGTTAAATCAACCCTCGTTCCAATCATTGTCGTTCAAGATCCCTAGCTCAGCATTCCATTCAAACAATTCAATTGAATCATTAAAAACATTCTACAACTACAGTCACATAACAAGAAATATTTCGACTATTTTGCCATTCCATTACTGCGATTAAGATAGTGTCCAAACACACCTGTTACCTTTTCTAATCCTTTCCCACACAAGCCCTCCCCTTTACGCCCCCTGAGAAAAAAGCTTTGGAAATCATTGTGGAAAATAAAGAAATTGCTTGTATCAAGCAAATTCTTCATTATGCACAATGCTTTCTACCAAGAAAAAGTATACCCCGGTGATGGTGGGGCTCGAACTAGTGAGCTCTAAATCACAAGTCAAGCATTTTTACCACTTGGCGAAAGTGTTGGTTAATTGTACCATATGATTATTGTTGTTGTTATTCAGGTTATTCAGGTTCTGAAGTTTGGATATGTATAATATTCTGTCTGCTGGCAAATATTGGACACGGACAAGGTAGGGATGTTTAGATAAACAAAAGTTAGTGAGTGGTCTGTAGTTAGTTTTGTCGGTACCCAGGCAAATTGACCTTAGACCACCCATTACTTATAGAGGATCTATAGAGGAATACTGTTTCGTTGAAGCTCAACAACTTTAGTTGTCATCCATCATTAACTTCTGTTACCCTGTCGAAGAAACAATAACTAGATAGTTGTCCCAGGACAACTGCTGTCGGGCCCGCAAAGTTTTGTAGGCATCATGCTCCGGACAGGCACAATTTTAGTGTTTGACCTTGAACTTTGACCCTTGAAGTTATCCAAAATATTCTCTCAAATGGCACATCTACTCATGATGGAGAATAATTGAGCAAATTTATTTTGAAATCCACCCATAATTGTAGGAGAAATGCTCTTGATAATCACAATTTTATTGTTTGACCTTGAGCTGTGACTTTGACATTAGAACTATCCCAAAATTTCTCTCAAATGGCACATCTATTCATGATGGAGAATAATTGTGCCAAGTTATTTTAAAATCCATGTATAAATGTAGAAGTAATTGTCCGGACAAATTCAGACGGACGGACGGACTAACGGACTAACGTACTAAGGCATATACACAGACTTGTCAAAAAGACAACTATGTCTCGCTCACCGCAAGCGGGCTCGACAACAATCTTTATTTTAAATAAATTATCACAACTTTGTGTCGGTCCTTCCTTCACTACGAAGAAAAATGAACCCGTGAATAGTATATCCATCCATTTCACATTCATGTACGAGACATGCTCGAATTGTGGAGCCTGGACAGCAAACAGTGTGTGTAGAACATTCCCTGTTTTTCTAACGATGGTTTAACCCATTCCCACACAACAAAATTTTAGGCTGATCCAGGTTCAAAGAAGTTGCAGACGACAATTTTTAAGTTGGTGAAATACTAAAAATCTTTGCCTTTTGGGGTAGAAAACATTGTGGATAATGAAGAAATTGCTTGTAAAAAGCAATTTCATCATTTCCTCAATATTTTCTTAAGTTGTTTTCTTGAGGGCATAAAAAGGAGGGATTGTGCTGGAAAGGGTTAAGTTAGTATCTATTATTAGAGCTCAAAGTTAAGATTCTGATGAGACTGGGCGTATTTGCAGGCTGATCTTAGTCTTTAACTACCGCTGGTGTCAAATGGTTTGGAATGACTTACAGAGGCTTAAAAAATCGCAAAATGACAAGTAACAAATCCTGTATACATGCTATTGCTAGATATGTGGACAGCGGAAAAAGGCACTAAGAAAGAATAAGAGTAAAGAATAACATAGGTTGGGCAAGAATGACAAATATCTGAAAAATTAGAATTAAAGTAAAATTGCTCGATGATTTCATTTGGTTTGACACCAGTTTCAACAGTATTTCCGTTGAATTAGACAGCTGATGCCCCTAAACGTGGCTTCATTTCCTTTTCTATATAAGTACTACAACATATTACGAGTATTTCCGCATCACTAGCTATTCACTCCCTTAGGAGAACCAGTCATCATACGTCTATGATTGAGAGACAATTGACGTTTTTGTCAAGCATCTGAAAGGATGTTTGCCCAGCCGCCCGGGAATTTGAGCCCATCATGTAAACGACTGGGCTAACATGTTATGGTGTGGCATCGTAAAATTATTTAACAAAGGAGAGAGACAGAGGGAGAAAGAGAATGAGAAAGAGTGGGAGAATAAATGGATATTGATCTGAAACATCAAAAGGGTATAATTTCGAAAAAAAAATCAAAAGCAGCTGTACTGTTTTAATGAATACACAAGCAACTTTAAATAGTAGACATTAATCGATGTAGTTTTAGGTTTGCCTCTAAAGCAACATTAGATAAGTATTAAGTGGGTGGAACTCTCTTTTATCAATTGTAAAGGATTATTGCTACTAATTATACATGTGTTGAAAACGCCGTTTCCACAGTAATATGTCTAAATGAAGATGATTTCAGAATTTGTCATTATTCAAATAAGTATATTTGTTTCTTATATTATTACATGTATTAATAACAAAATCTGTTTTCAAAATGAAATAAGTCTGGAATCTAGAATAAACGAGTTATAGATATTTGATATCTAAAATCTTTCAAATACTTCTCCGGAATTAGATGACCAAGAACAAACATAAACAAATTCTGTTTATATGATATCCCTCTGGTTATGTTTTGACACAGCCCGAACGCACTAACTTCACTATTGAAATGAGAGAATTAAATCGTTAAAATCATCTCCCAAAACAGATATTTTGTATGTAGCATCTCTTTAGGTAGCTTCTATTGGGTTCGTTCATGAGGTATTCCCGTGATCATATTTAGGCTCCGTCAGGTGTTGTTCATAACGTAAAAAGCGGATTAATTTAATTTTTAGTTTCGTCTATCAAAAACGAGAGTTCTGATTGTCCGAAAAGATATTCATGCCTCCATGAACAGCATCTTGAGCACGTAGCTATTTTGTATGCTTGCGCAGAAAATAAGTTCTGTACAAATGTATCAAAACTGATAAGTTTTTTTCACTTGATATCGCGTATTCATACAATGTGATTTTTTTTTTTCGTTTCATACCTCCATGAAAACATAAAAAGATTCTCTTCATCTCTTAAATAAGCAGTGAGCCAAATATTTTACCTTGATAAGTAAATTACTTCTACTGAATCTCAGTCAAGCGTTTCATTCGTTTTAAAAGTCTAAGAAGCTACCGAACAAATTTTACACATAAATTTCTTTTAGCTTGACTTAATTTCTTTATGGTGAAATTACAAAACAATTATTTTTCAAAGAATATTTGATGAGCTAATTGTATTATAATGTCGGCATTTTCTCCTGTTTCTATTATGTTTCTTATTAGTGATTGATAGTGGATAAACGATAACTCCAAACTTCTGTTTACATCATACAATATTTAATACTTCTAAACTACTCTGGGAGCATAAGCCCCAATTAGTCATATACGTGATCTATCCAATTTCAAGTTCTCGACTCTTCACCCTTCGACTCTTCATTTGGCCATGTTTCTTGCGCATTTGCTTCCCTAATCATATGGGACCAAAATACTACATGTCAACAAAGTAAATATCTTGTTTCGCATCTTCCTCTTAAACATGTTCATTCAAGAGAGTATTTGTAGCAGATGGGCTTGTTTATCTTCGATCCATTAACATATTATCAAGTATTGATTTAATGGATTCGGACAGTGGCTACTCTGTTTATTCCTTCATAAAAGAAATATATGAGTTTCCACACTAGACTCGAATCATGGATTGCGTTACATAACTCTGACCAGATCAATAAATTCAAAAAGGTAGGGGTTACAGTAGTTAGTGCTTAGATCTTTACGGCGACGATAAATGCATTCTTTTATGACCCTTCTCTTGTTAGGTATGAAGCACAATAAACGGCGAGGGTAAATTGGAAGATATCAGACTGTTAGTGGACAAACATTTCCATTCACATTATTCATTTAGACAAGGAATGAACTTTAAAAATCAACAATTATCAATTTTTATTGCTCATAGTTTTTACTGCATGTTACCGACAATAGAATTTACATAATAGCGCCGTTTAATATCCCAGTCTTTCTTTAAGATTTTGGAGTCTGATCTTTCTACGTTGTATATTGCGTTTATAGGCATTACCTCTCCGATTCTAAAATCAAGGATATTTGTTCTTAAGTTCTCCTCTAGTACGAAAATTTACGTTTACGTTTAATACGAGGGCACAATTTGTATATTGAACATATGTCAATATTTCCATCTAGAAGCGACCATAATTCTATCGACACCTCGTGTAAAACCATTTTGTCGGCGACAGAACGGTGTAAATTTATCTAACTTTATATTCTTTTGTTTGTCATCAGCGACCAATAAACGTATGTTTGTTATAGAATCTCAGAAATGCGGCCTTTTGGAATTTGCGTATTTGAGTATTATGACCATGTTTCAGGCTCGACACATACTACAAACACCACACTCAATCTATCTGAAACAGATACAACATTGATCGTGAGTCAATCTCGAGCTATGAGTACAAATTCGTTCACTGCTGCCAATCCAATGAATTCTACGATTGATACAACCACTACTTCAACCAGTTCTATGACCCCAACCACTACTACAAACCCAACTACAATTACCAGTTCAACTACTGATTTCATTCCAACATCTTCTACAACATCAAAAGCTATAAACGAACTCATTACTACTAGCCAAACCACAACTACCAATGAAACAACTACCACTCCGTTATTCAATACTACCGAAGGTTTAACTGAAACCCAAACAACAACTACGATTCCAAATACTTCTACCACACAGTCGACTGTATCCACTTCAAATGACACTACCATTCCAGACAGTACTGCAAATCAAAATAACAGTACTAGCCAAAGTACTACAACTCACTCACTTTATACTGCTCCAATTACTATTTTAGCTTCTTCTTCAACTAAATCTACAAATGCAATTCAAAGCAAAAGTGCCACTCAAACCAATGCAACTACTGCGCAAGATACTAGCAGTCAAGCCACTACTCCCAATCCATCTACTATTTCCAGTATTTCCAGTTCAACTACCAGTATTTTTTCGAAAACTTCTACAACGTCAGGAATTATAACAACACAAACCCCTACGAATTCTAATACTACTACCAATACAACAACTACTCCTTTATCAACTTCTATCCAAAGTATTGCTCCAAATCAAACAATAACAACAAGTGTAACTGCATCCACTCAACTCGACTCCACAATTCTAATAACTCCTGCAAATACAACCATCATTTCTTCCAGCAAAACTACTACTAGCATTGCAACAACTACAACTCAATCTTTACCAAAGCAAACTCTTACCAAATCATCACTTCAAAGTTCTCTTAAAACGAGTTCAAATTTACCAACAATATCAAATACATCTACCACTTCAACTCTAACCATTTCAACCAATGTGGCAGACGCAACTAGTAACTCTACGACCAGTCAAACACATGCTACTCAACCTCCCTCATCAACTCAAACAGCCGCTACAAGTTCTATAACAAATTCTACTAATGTGGCTACAACCAACACTTCAACTCCAACAACCACTGTCAAACCAATAAAAATGACCAGTTTAACTATAACAAGCATTCCAAAAACTCCTGCAATATCAACTACAGTAACTATAACCAAACCTACCATTTCTACTAGTAAAACAACAATATTTTCATCATTAATTAATACGAGAGGTACAAATACAACCCAAACGACACCTACCAGTCAAACAACTACTTCCATACAACCAACTACATCCATGCCACCAGACGCTACCATTCTAAACACTTCTACAAATCCAACAACCGCTACAAGACAAACGTCTACCGCGTCCTCAACAACTGTTAATACAATTACAACTTCAACTTCGCCAACTATTATTTCAACTCAAACAACAACTACAAGTCCAATCTCTACAAACGCTCAATCGACCAAAACGACTCATTTTCACACAAACACTCCAATCACTTCTTCAAATCCAACTTCAATAACCAGTTCAACTTCTACAAGCATTCCAACATCTACTACAATTTCTTCAACTATAACCAATTCTACTACTATAAATCCAGCGACTACTAACAGTAAAACAACTACAACATTAATATCAACTTCTAACCAAAGTGTTACTCCAACTCAAACAACATCTACAAGTCAACATACTACTAGCACGCAATCAACTACATTCACTCCTGTCGACACTAAATTTTTAAATAATATTACAAATCCAACAACCACAACCATCCAAAATAGTATGATTTCATCATCACAGAATAATCCGTATGCTTCTTCCACCTCGCCAACAAAACCAAGTCCATCTACTACTTCCACTTTAACCACTTCAACCAATGCGGCAGACATAACAAGTCACACCACGACTAGTCAAAAGCCTTCTACTCCAACGCCTTCTTCAACTCAACCAACAACTACAGGTCCAATCACTACGTCTACTCATACGTATACAACCGTCAATACCACTCCTACAACTACTACAAAGCCAAAAACAATTGCCAGTTCAACTATAACAAGTAATCCAAGAACAACAAGATCTACTACAGAAAGTATTACTTATTCTACAACTATGGATCCAACAACTTCAACTAGTAAACGAGCTTCTAATTCAACATCAACTGTTAAAGGAAGTGTTCCTGCAGCCCAGACACTACCAACAAGTCAAACAGTTACTTCCACGCAATCAACTACATCCATGCCACCAGACGCTACCATTCTAAACACTTCTACAAATCCAACAACCGCTACAAGACAAACGTCTACCGCGTCCTCAACAGCTGTTAGTGCAATTACAACTTCAACCTCGCCAACTATTATTTCAACTCAAACAACAACTACAAGTCCAATCTCTTCAACTGCTCAATCGACCAAAACGACTCAAATTCACACAAACACTCCAATCACTTCTTCAAAACCAACTTCAATAACCAGTTCAATTTCTACAAGCATTCCAACATCTACTACAATTTCTTCAACTATAACCAATTCTACTACTATAAATCCAGCGACTACTAACAGTAAAACAACTACCACGCTAATATCGACTTCTAACTTAAGTGTTACTCCAACTCAAACAACATCGACTAGTCCACATAATATTAGCATGCAATCAACTACATTCACTCCTGACGACACTAAATTTTCAAATAATATTACAAATCCAACCACCACAACCATCCAAAATAGTATCATATCATCATTACAGAATAATCCGTATGCTACTTCCACCTCGCCAACAATATCAAGTCCATCTACTACTTCCACTTTAACCACTTCAACCAATTCGGCAGACATAACAAGTCACACCACGACTAGTCAAAAGCCTTCTTCTCCAACGCCTTCTTCAACTCAACTAACAACTACAGGTCCAATCTCTACGTCCACTCATACGTATACAACCGTCAATACCGCTCCTACAACTACTATAAAACCAGAAACAATTGCCAGTTCAACTATAACAAGTAATCCAAGAACAACAAGATCTACTACAGAAACTATTACTTATTCTACAACTATGGATCCAACTACTTCTACTAGTAAACGAGCTACTAATTCAACATCAACTGTTACAGGAAGTATTCCTACAGCCCAGACACTACCAACAAGTCAAACAGCTACTTCCACGCAATCAGCTACATCCATGCCACCAGACGCTACCATTCTAAACACTTCTACAAATCCAACAACCGCTACAAGACAAACGTCTACCGAGTCCTCAACAACTGTTACTGCAATTACAGTTTCACCCTCGCCAACTATTATTTCAACTCAAACAACAACAACAAGTCCAATCTCTACAACCGCTCAAACGACCAAAACGACTCATATTCACACAAACACTCCAATCACTTCTTCAAATCCAAATTCAATAACCAGTTCAACTTCTACAAGCATTCCAACATCTACTACAATTTCTTCAACTATAACCAATTCTACTACTATAAATCCAGCAACTACTAACAGTAAAACAACTACCACATTAATATCAACTTCTAACCAAAGTGTTACTCTAGCTCAAACAACATCTACAAGTCAACATACTACTAGCACGCAATCAACTACATTCACTCCTGTCGACACTAAATTTTCAAATAATATTACAAATCCAACAACCACAACCATCCAAAATAGTATCATTTCATCAGCACAGAATAATCCGTATGCTTCTTCCACCTCGACAACAAAACCAAGTCCATCTACTACTTCCACTTTAGCCACTTCAACCAATGCGGCAGACATAACAAGTCACACCACGACTAGTCAAAAGACATCTACTCCAACGCCTTCTTCAACTCAAACAACAACTACAGGACCAATCACTACGTCTACTCATACGTATACAACCGTAAATACAACTACTACAAAGCCAAAAACAATTGCCATTTCAACTATAACAAGTAACCCAAGAACAACAAGATCTACTACAGAAACTATAACTTATTCTACAACTATAAATCCAACTACATCTACTAGTAAACGAGCTACTAATTCAACATCAACTGTTACAGGAAGTATTCCTACAGCCCAGACACTACCAACCAGTCAAACAGCTACTTCCACGCAATCAATTACATCCATGCCACCAGACGCTACCATTCTAAACACTTCTACAAATCCAACAACCGCTACAAGACAAACGTCTACCGCGTCCTCAGCAACTGTTACTGCAATTACAACTTCAACCTCGCCAACTATTATTTCAACTCAAACAACAACTACAAGTCCAATCTCTAGAACCGCTCAATCGACCAAAACGACTCAAATTCACACAAACACTCCAATCACATCTTCAAATCCAACTTCAATAACCAGTTTAAATTCTACAAGCATTCCAACATCTACTACAATTTCTTCAACTATAACCAATTCTACTACTATAAATCCAGCGACTACTAACAGTAAAACAACTACCACATTAATATCAACTTCTAACCAAAGTGTTACTCCAACTCAAACAACATCTACAAGTCAACATACTACTAGCACGCAATCAACTACATTCACTCCTGTCGACACTAAATTTTCAAATAATATTACAAATCCAACCACCACAACCATCCAAAATAGTACCCAATCATCATCACAGAATAATCCGTATGCTACTTCCACCTCGCCAACAAAACCAAGTCCATCTACTATTTCCACTTTAACCACTTCAACCAATTCGGCAGACATAACAAGTCACACCACGACTAGTCAAAAGCCTACTACTCCAACGCCTTCTTCAACTCAACCAACAACTACAGGTCCAATCACTACGTCTACTCATACGTATACAACCGTCAATACAACTCCTACAACTACTACAAAGCCAAAAACAATTGCCAGTTCAACTATAACAAGTAACCCAAGAACAACAAGTTCTACTACAGAAAGTATTACTTATTCTACAACTATGGATCCAACTACTTCTACTAGTAAACGAGCTACTAATTCGATATCAACTGTTACAGGAAGTATTCCTACAGCCCAGACACTACCAACCAGTCAAACAGCTACTTCCACGCAATCAATTACATCCATGCCACCAGACGCTACCATTCTAAACACATCTACAAATCCAACAACCGCTACAAGACAAACGTCTACCGCGTCCTCAACAACTGTTACTGCAATTACAACTTCAACCTCGCCAACTATTATTTCAACTCAAACAACAACTACAAGTCCAATCTCTACAACCGCTCAATCGACCAAAACGACTCAAATTCATACAAACACTCCAATCACTTCTTCAAATCCAACTTCAATAACCAGTTCAACTTCTACAAGCATTCCAACATCTACTACAATTTCTTCAACTATAACCAATTCTACTACTATAAATCCAGCGACTACTAACAGTAAAACAACTACCACATTAATATCAACTTCTAACCAAAGTGTGACTCCAACTCAAACAACATCTACAAGTCAACATACAACTAGCACGCAATCAACTACAATCACTCCTGTCGACACTAAATTTTCAAATAATATTACAAATCCAACAACCACAACCATCAAAAATAGTATCATATCATCATCACAGAATAATCCGTATGCTACTTCCACCTCGCCAACAAAACCAAGTCCATCTACTATTTCAACTTTAACCACTTCAACCAATGCGGCAGACATAACAAGTCACACCACGACAAGTCAAAAGCCTACTACTCCAACGCCTTCTTCAACTCAACCAACAACTACAGGTCCAATCACTACGTCTACTCATACGTATACAACCGTCAATACAACTCCTACAACTACTACAAAGCCAAAAACAATTGCCAGTTCAACTATAACAAGTAACCCAAGAACAACAAGATCTACTACAGAAACTATTACTTATTCTACAACTATGGATCCAACTACTTCTACTAGTAAACGAGCTACTAATTTAACATCAACTGTTACAGGAAGTATTCCTACAGCCAAGACACTACCAATCAGTCAAACAGCTACTTCCACGCAATCAACTACATCCATGCCACCAGACGCTACCATTCTAAACAATTCTACAAATCCAACAACCGCTATAAGACAAACGTCTACCGCGTCCTCAACAACTGTTACTGCAATTACAACTTCAACCTCGCCAACTATTATTTCAACTCAAACAACAACTACAAGTCCAATCTCTACAACCGCTCAATCGACCAAAACGACTCAAATTCACACAAACACTCCAAGCACATCTTCAAATCCAACTTCAATAACCAGTTTAACTTCTACAAGCATTCCAACATCTACTACAATTTCTTCAACTATAACCAATTCTACTACTATAAATCCAGCGACTACTAACAGTAAAACAACTACCACATTAATATCAACTTCTAACCAAAGTGTTACTCCAACTCAAATAACATCTACAAGTCAACATACTACTAGCACGCAATCAACTACAATCACTCCTGTCGACACTAAATTTTCAAATAATATTACAAATCCAACAACCACAACCATCAAAAATAGTATCATATCATCATCACAGAATAATCCGTATGCTACTTCCACCTCGCCAACAAAACCAAGTCCATCTACTATTTCCACTTTAACCACTTCAACCAATGCGGCAGACGTAACAAGTCACACCACGACTAGTCAAAAGCCTACTACTCCAACGCCTTCTTCAACTCAACCAACAACTACAGGTCCAATTACTACGTCTATTCATACGTATACAACCGTCAATACAACTCCTACAACTACTACAAAGCCAAAAACAATTGCCAGTTCAACTATAACAAGTAACCCAAGAACAACAAGATCTACTACAGAAACTATAACTTATTCTACAACTATAAATCCAACTACTTCTACTAGTAAACGAGCTACTAATTCGATATCAACTGTTACAGGAAGTATTCCTACAGCCCAGACACTACCAACCAGTCAAACAGCTACTTCAACGCAATCAACTACATCCATGCCACCAAACGCTACCATTCTAAACAATTCTACAAATCCAACAACCGCTACAAGACAAACGTCTACCGCGTCCTCAACAACTGTTACTGCAATTACAACTTCAACCTCGCCAACTATTATTTCAACTCAAACAACAACTACAAGTCCAATCTCTACAACCGCTCAATCGACCAAAACGACTCAAATTCATACAAACACTCCAATCACTTCTTCAAATCCAACTTCAATAACCAGTTCAACTTCTACAAGCATTCCAACATCTACTACAAATTCTTCAACTATAACCAATTCTACTACTATAAATCCAGCGACTACTAACAGTAAAACAACTACCACATTAATATCAACTTCTAACCAAAGTGTTACTCCAACTCAAACAACATCTACAAGTCAACATACTTCTAGCACGCAATCAACTACAATCACTCCTGTCGACACTAAATTTTCAAATAATATTACAAATCCAACAACCACAACCATCAAAAATAGTATCATATCATCATCACAGAATAATCCGTATGCTACTTCCACCTCGCCAACAAAACCAAGTCCATCTACTATTTCCACTTTAACCACTTCATCCAATGCGGCAGACATAACAAGTCACACCACGACTAGTCAAAAGCCTACTACTCCAACGCCTTCTTCAACTCAACCAAAAACTACAGGTCCAATCACTACGTCTACTCATACGTATACAACCGTCAATACAACTCCTACAACTACTACAAAGCCAAAAACAATTGCCAGTTCAACTATAACAAGTAACCCAAGAACAACAAGATCTACTACAGAAACTATTACTTATTCTACAACTATGGATCCAACTACTTCTACTAGTAAACGAGCTACTAATTCGATATCAACTGTTACAGGAAGTATTCCTACAGCCCAGACACTACCAACCAGTCAAACAGCTACTTCCACGCAATCAACTACATCCATGCCACCAGACGCTACCATTCTAAACACATCTACAAATCCAACAACCGCTACAAGACAAACGTCTACCGCGTCCTCAACAACTGTTACTGCGATTCCAACCTCGACAACAATATCAAGACTATCAACTACTTCAACTCCAACCAGTACAACCAGTCAAGCAAACATTACATATCCAACTATAACCACTAAATCTCATACTGCTACGCCAAATATTACTACAACTCAAACAACAAATGCAAGTCCAAGCACTACATCCATCCATAAGACCACAATTCCTCTAACCGACAAAACCACTCCAGCCTCTTCTTTAAATCCTAATTCAATTACTAGTTCTATCATTTCTGGCATTTCAACATCTACTAAAACATCCACCATTACAACAAACCCAACCTCGCCGAATCCAACCACTACTACCCGTAAAACAAATATAAACTCATCATCAACTACTACACAAAGTATTACACCAACTAAAGTATTAAATTCAAGTCAAACAACTACTACAAAACAATCAACTTCATTGACTCAATCCGACTCTTCCATTCCGACTACATCTACAAAACAATCTACAGTTACCAGTTCAACCAATACTAGCATTCAAACGTCTACTTCCAGTTTAACAAGTAAAACAAAATATGCCACTGTGAATCCAACCGCTATTACTAATATAACATCTACTTATCCTTCATCAACTACTAGCCGAAGCATAGCTTCAACTGAAAAAATATCTAAAATTCCAATTATAACCACATTATCAACTACATCCACTCCAACCGACTCTTCCACTCCAACCACTCATATAAATCCAAGCAACACAATGAGCGAAACTACTAAATCCTCAACACCAACTCCTACTCAAATGACTAGTTCAACATTGCCGACGATATCAGGTCTATCTTCTACTTCCACTCCAACACTTCAACAAATTTGGAAGGTCATACAAGTCCAACGTCGACTAGTCAAACATCTACCATACCAACTCCTCCTTCAACTCCAGGAACAACTTCTAGTCAAACAACTACCATTACTCAAACAACTACAGCTACTCCGTCCGAAGCTACAACTCCGACCACCACCTCAACTCAAATTACAATTACCAATTCAACAACTACAAGCATTTCAACAACTAACACAAGCTCAACTACAATAACAAAATATACCAATATGAATCCAACTACTACTGCTTATAAAACAATTATCACTTCGAAATCAAATACTACCCTAAGTTTTACTCCAACTCAAACAACAACTACAAGTCCAACTTCTGCTACCATGCAGTACACTACATCCACTCCAACCGACTCTATCATTCCAACTGTTTCTGAAACTCAAATGACTTCAACTACTTCAACCATCTTTTCAATGCCAATCTCAACGACGACTCACGTCAATACTACGACCCCAACTACTATTATGACGTCACGCACTACAATGACTTCACATTCATCTAATTCTGGAACAACTTTCCCTCCACGTCTTCTGCGCCAATAGCAATTACAACGCTAACAACGCCAAAATCAACATTAACTTCCACAGCGATGACCAACCAATCGACTGGTTCTACTTCACCAACCATTTACATAACAACGACACTATCTACCTCTACTTGTGGTTAGTTCTCTCCTTGCTATTTTTACTTTGCAATAAAATTCTATTGACCATTCGCGGCTGTCAATCAAGGAATCAACCGACCAATCAAATCTTTTATTCAGCCCGGACCTGAGCTTCCCACTCCGACATTGGCAGCGATTTTTTTACCCATTTCTGTTGATTGGCGACTTAACCGTCGTAACAGCAGCTGTTTCAAGTCGTTGTTACGGCGTTTAAGTCGCCAATCAACTATGTATTCTACTTTGTTTTACATGCTACTGGTCATAGATTTTGCAAAATAACACCGCTTAAAATAGAAGCGCGACTTCCTGTTCGAGTAAATGGGCGTGGCCAAAAGAGAAAGTGAGCGGGGATAGCTATTGGTAAATTATTTGACGGGTATTTAAGGGCTATTATTAATGAAGGTTATTATAAACTGTATTCAGATCATTCGATTCATAAAGAAGTGAGTCGAGATTTCGGATGTCGATTGACTGATTGATTGAATGGAGTTTAACGCCACTTTTAACAGTATTTTAGTTATATCGTAGCGGTTTGAGCACCTAACTGTGTATTCCTGGTATTTTGTTCACACAAGTACAACTACGACTCCCTTTCCGAGACCCCAGCTGCTCATCTCACGCAGATGTCGAGGGGTGAGTACAAGACTATAAAAAGGTGTAAATGAAATCTATAGACACTAAATACAGTTTAACACCCTTATATCGAAGACAGAGAGGCAAATATTTTTTCACAGGAACTCAGTTGGTTACTGAATTATCAGGCTGTTGTGTATTGTAAAATTCCGCAAATAGCCAGAAGTTTTAGCCCACCCTTAAGTCCCGATCCCTGACCCACCCACCCCGAACGCCATCTTTAACATTTTCGAAGAAACAAATATATTTTCCAAGAGTACAACAATTGGGAGGTCAGTATTTAATCAAACTAGCCGGTATTAGATGATACATTTCAGAGTTTAAAAAGAGTTAATACCAACTTTGTCAACATATCAGAATTTCCAACAAGATCATACAAGGTTGATACAAAAAAAATACTATACTGTACGAAAAATTCATCATAGGCTATTACCTTCCAACATTTGTTTTAATTGTTTCAATTTGAGAATAGACACTGGTTAAAGAAATGAAGTTGAATTTCAGCACAAAAAGCCATTTGTGCTCCCCGGAAAGGCTCTAACCAAGGTTTTATGATGGATCATCAAAAAAACAACCCTCCCAATCGCCGTTTCAATTGACCAACAGCTGGCCCCGCCCACTCTAGTCGTTGGCCACGGCAACCGACTCCGACAAGCAATTCCTTCATTTTCCACAATGTTTTATATCCCTAAAGACGAAAATATTTAAAATTATACCGATTTAAACTTGTCGTCTGCAACCAATTACAATATAGACTATACTAAAAAAACTTGGTTAGATGAATTGGGTTGTTGTCCATCTGTTTGGCTTTACAGTTAAACGTCTGCGACCAATTATTGCAAGCTGACGTTGTTGGCTACGTAAGATAACCTAGTTCGTCCGAGTCTTATGTTAGAAAGTCTCTTTCAATGAGTGTAATCTACGTTTTGTCAATTGATGGATCGCAAGTGTTTATCAAAGAACCAATCGACCAATTAAATTATTCACACTTCATAGTTTCTTTGTTTGAATGGGGTTTTACGCCGCTTTTAACAATCTTTCAGTTATATCGCGGCGGCTGGAGCACCTAACAATGGAATCCTGGTATTTCTCACAACAGTTCTACCATTACATCCTTTCCTAGCCTCCAGCTGCTATCCCACATAGGTCTACGATAATCGACCCATTGGTGAGAGACAAATTCACACTTCATAGACCGGTAGTGCTCTTTGAGCCACGATATCGCCCGACATTCATCTAAATCATTTATGTTGGCTTAAAGACTTGAATGTCGGTACTACAGCTTTTAGGTCGCCAATCAACCATACAACTTTTTGATGCAAGCATGGTACTGGCCATTATTTTGAAAAATAACGCGGTTTGATATCGAAGTGGGACATTCTGTCGGCTTTAATGTCGTAAATACAGCTTATTCAACTGCAGTTAAGGTTGCAGATTAACGCCTTTTACAATCGAGGTTGAATTTGCTGTTGGAAATCAAAGAAAAAACATGGAACAGACTTTGAACATGACGAGAAACTTTCTGTGCAAAGTTAAGACTCAAACAAGCTACTATATCCTCACAGTCTTATTAGAGTCTTCACTATGCGCTCTTTAGAAAGATACTGATCCTTGGATTCTTTGGACGAACAGAGAAAATTCTAAACACCCACAAATTGTCATGGCTGCTAAATATCTGTTCTTCACGCACATGTGGAATGCGTGGAAATGTTACTTAGACATAAAACCACGTTATTTGCAAAATTTATAGACAGTAAAACGTAACAAATGACAAAAATGTTGAATAAGCTTTAGTTACGTTGTTTTAGTCGCTAAAAATGTCGGTCAATGTCGGAGCTCAAATTTCAATTCCAGTCTAAATGAATGATTTGATTGGTGGATTGTGTCTTTGACTTCAAACCGCGATTCGTCAATCATGAAACATAGATGCTGAAAACACCCATAGACGATTGGCCCACACTATCCTTTATACCCTATGAGGATTAGAAATAGTAAATATGGATTAAATCTGGCAATCTAATACAACTCGACAAAAAAATCAATATTCGGCGTGTACCGACATCCGTATTCGTCGAGTACCGTTAAACACGGACTCCTTATTTTTGTATTGACGTTTGGGTTAATCATTTTGGAGAATTTTCTTAATGTCATCTCCTAAAAGGTATATAATAAAAAGGAATATTACAACAGTGCGTTTTTCTATTTGTTGTTATCGTGTTCTCGAATCGTGTGTAGGTAATTTTAATTGGATTCTACCTTCGTTCTCATCCAATAAAAATACCTACACGCGATTCTCGAACACAATAACATTAAATAGAAAAAGACACTGTCGTAGTATTCCATATTTATTGCTTTTTACGTCTTCTCATAACAATTCATATATAATTCAGAAACGAACTTTCCATTTGATTACGGAAAATACATTGACGAAGTGATGCCACCGTCAGATGATGCTTGTCTCGCACAAATATCTGTAGATACGAGAGTTCCTTTCCGGGGTAAACTTATTAAGGACATATTTGTAAGTATCATTTTAGTACGATTGGGTATACTTTAATACTACTTCAAATTAATGAAAAATGTGTGTATAAATGGGAAACAGTATACCTTTAGTGTTGTTGCCTCTAAGTGAAATAGATCAACGTCGCTCTTTATCCAATATCAAACAATGACGCTTTCTGACGCCATAAAGAATTACAATCATAAAAAAACTTCGTGGGAAAAGAAGGAATAGCTTGTAACAAACAATTCCTCCTTTTCTCACAATACTTTATACTCTATTTTATACTTTTTTTCTAATTTAAGCACTATGTGAAATGACGTCTGCAACTTCTTTCAATTTGGACCAGTCTACAATGTTGTCGTCTGGCAATGGGTTAATCTGAAAATACGTTTTCGCCAGGAGTGTAAAAAAGGAGAAAATAATTGAAAATGCTGTAAATAACTCCCTCTTTTTTGTCAGGTTTTGTTGTTGTTGTTGTTAATGTAAATGATTGGTTTTTGTCTTACAATCGTTTCGATACTGAAAGGAAAAACAATCTGTCATATTGTCACGTATCTACAATCGACCAGGTTGTATTTCATATGATTAAATAGATTTACGATTAAATAAGCACATTGATAAAGACCCGGGTCTCTGACTGATAAGGCCAAACCAAACCATTCTCGCACAATTCCGCTTTTTTACGCCTCTTCAGAAAACTACTTTCGAAATCATTGTGGAAAATGAAGAAATTACTTGTTACAAGTAATTTCTTCATTTTCCACAATGATTTCTACCCAAAGAAACAAAAAATTAAGAATTCGAACAACTCGAAATGTCGTCTGCAAAATCTTTGAAATTGGATCAGTCTAAAATTTTGTCATGTGGGAATGGGTTAAGTTAACATTGTGGTATTTCAAGATATTATGTTGTATTACATACTTACCATCTTTCCCCATAAGAGACATTAATTCCACGAGGACAAAATCGTACTCGTAAGAAACATCCATTGACCCCTACGAATACGGTAAGATGACGTTATTTGTCCTCTAGAAAATCAATTTTATTAGGACTACAAAAAGTTTGAACTTAGAAAAAAAACGCGATTTTTTTATACCACGTTCGTTGGTATATAATACATGTAAATAGATAATCTTTTATTCTTCAAAAATTGAATAATACATGATACCATACAAATACTATGAAGATAACATTAATCCAAGTGTAAACTACATCTAAATATATATCTACAGGTCTGCTGCATAAATTATATACATGTAATTGAGTAATGGGAAAATTATACCATTCGATTACCATTGGGGCTTCTTCCTTTTATTATACTGCAGACGCATCAGACCAGCCTGTAGATACGTGCAGAGCAATGTTAGTCTATAACCTCTGCTTTAAATCATTAAATATCGTGAAAAAATAATTCAAAATATAAGTCTATTTTGTTATTGATTGCCATTTATCAAAAAATATTTTTATAATCTGATTGAGTGTGATTAACATATGTAAAGGCTCAAATTCATAGCCAGTAATTGAATATATTTCATTACTTGCTTGAAATTAAATGTTCGACAAGTAGGACAAGTCAAACGAAAAACAACCCGATAGCAGTTCAATCCATTGTAGATTTAGGGGTAGTTCACCGTATTTTGAAAAATGTTCATGTCCAAGAGTTTTAAGTAGACTAACCCACATTCGTTCATAGTATTTTGAAAAATGTTCATGTCCATGAGTTTTAAGTATACTAACCCACATTCGCTCATGTATGTCTTCGCGAATAGGACAAAACAAAACTAAGTACGTTGATATACATTCTATAGTAATATTACACTGAGTGCATATTATTGGGTATTTGTAAATAAATAATCCACAAAATTCTTTCATAGCAATTTGACAATATATTAGTTTAAACTGAAGATCCATAAATTGCATGGATTGATGTCATTGTGTGCTAGTGTTAAATGCATAAGACTTTGATTATTTACTATTTTTTACATTAACTGATACGTTGTTAAAGTTTTGACCGACCTATATACGATCTGTTTCCAGCAAAACTTGGATGGAAATACTGAAACTTTTAGATAGCTATATAAAACGTTAGTTGAACCACATTTTCCCAAAATACGATATATGTCAGGCATAAATCCGGTTAGACTTCATGGTTTGTCCATAACAACATCAACTTACAAATACTGTTCTCAATTTCTTATCCATGGTGATTTTACATAATTGACCAAACATAATTAGTCGCTTATCATATAAGATTCTTAGACTCCGACACTTGTAAAAATATAGCCTTTGTTCTTCACAAAATGAAAGAAAATCGATCTTAATTTGAAACAAATGATTATCTTCTATATCTTCAAATGTAATCAGCTATTGATCGTTTATTCGCACTATCTTGTCAAATTTAGAGCTTTCATATAAAACCTCATGAAATTAAAAGAGGAAAATATGTTGTTTTGCTGTTGTTTTTTTTTGTGTGTGTGTGTGTTTGTGTTTTGTTTTTTGTTTTGTTTTGTTTTTTTTTTTTTTGTTTTGTTTTTTTGGGGTGTGTGTCACGAAGTGAAAGATAAATCGTTAAAACACAAGAGCAAACGATTATTCTATTCTCTATTAATGTAAACAAAATGGAACCTTTTCTGAGAAAATTTCAAAAATCGCCATTTCGCATGTCAACTACATGACAACCTTATGACGTCATTAGTATCTTTGGTCCTGCCTAGAATACTTTCAATAGCCCATAATGAAAGAAAGCAGGGGTACTTGTTTTATTAGAATTTATAGCTACTGTATTCCATCGGATTGTTTCGACATGTTTGACGGTCGAAGGCTAGTTTTGCGCTCACGTGCAAAATTAGACCTCGATAATCTACATTTTATAGTTATTTAGACCCATGTAAAAATCTACTAAATTATATAAAGTCACTATTATATGAGTATATAGGGGTCTTTTATATACAAAGATATATACGTGTACGTCGTCTTTAGGTGAGTGAATGTCGGGACTACAGTTTGAATAAAGCTGTAGCCGCCACACTTTTGGTCGCCTTTGGACGATCTAAAAGTCTATAGATTGGTGTATATATGTATGTAAAGTACTTTTGTAAATACATGCGAAATTTAAAATATCTGGCCCATTTCTTCGAAAACAAGAAAATGATCAACTTCAGCTCGGTCATTCTTAGCATCTACAGATTTTGGGTGACCCGACTATCAATCAATTACTTCGAACTTATATCAGACTTGGTTTTTCCCGGTATATGTTAACTTTCTTACCCTTATGTTCTGTGCTTTGTATTTTATCTAATATTGGCGTAATCAAACCGCGCTAATATTTCAATCAAAGGACTGAAAGTACTGAAGTTGGAATGGGCTTAAAGGGTCATAACTGTGGAATTCGGTTCAAATACATTTATTACTTTCCGAGTAAGCTTCCCTCCTTTAAACGTAAACCAGCATTCCCATTCGTGTACATATGTGCGCGAATAACGCACAAAAACATAAATACACATACAGAAATAAAAAAACTAGCATTGTCTCAACCCATTACCAGACAGTGACGTTTTTAAACGACCCTCACTATGAAAGCTTTTCAAAACAATGTGGAAAATAAAGAAATTGCAATTTTTTATCCAAAAAGGCCTGGATTTTAAAGATAACATCAATTTACAGTTGTCGTCTGCTACTTCTTTGAAATTGGACTCGTCTAAAATTTTATCGTGTTGGAATGGGTTATAAGCTCGTGTCACGCACAGCAGAATTAGAATTTTCAAGCATAACATTCTCCTTTTGATCAACTGTAATAAGTGAACTCCTTTTAGAATCTTGAAAACAGAGAATAATAGCTTCTACAGTAAGAAATCAACGACCTCTATGATTATTTGACCCTCAACTCGGCCAATTCTGTAACGATCTTACTAAACTCACGTACATTTTCACTTCAAGTTTATGAAGTGGTAATATGCGGAAATGCGCGGAAAATTGTTTCAGGGTGATCGATTAGAAATACCGGTTTAGCCTATTTAGGACTATTTAAATCGTTGTGAGGAAAATTCAAAAGAAAAAAAGACGTCAATGTTGTTGTAACTTTATTGATTGCACATGGTAGTTTTGCCCTTTTCCTAAATCTTTCCTATAATATGATGAAGATAATATCAAATTATCTTCGGCGCTCTGTAGTCGCGCGATTTCCTTATTCGTTATCCGGCTATAGAACCGTAAAAAATCTTAAGAAAAAAGGACCAAGCTGAAAGCTAGAATACACTTGTTAAAGGTTTGATGTGTTATTATTTATTTAAACTTGTAAATAACGACATAATAAAGCGTAATTATTTAGAAAAAAGTAGAAATCGGAAGTTGATATGTTTACATTTTAATTTTCAAAATCTTCTACTTTCGTTTTGCATCTATTTGATTTTTATTGAGTAAAAGCTGTAAATCCCACAATAATCGCGTTTTTTTATGCCTACGATCCCCAATAATCGCTCTAGAATGTTTTAAAGCACTGGGCGGCGTGAATATTGTAAAAATGCATTTGCGACCTGAGCCATATTTGTAAACATTGCCTATCTATGATCACATGACTACCACATGTCACTTGAGATCACGTGATTACCAAACACGGGACGGCTAATCAGAAAAAAACAAATTACTGCTCTGATTATTACCTTATTTTTCAATAATTCAAAGCAAATTACAGCACGTTTAGAAGTCTCTAAACGAATTTTTATATCATCATTTACATGTTCCATATTATTGTCTTCGGCTACAACTAACTGATTGTCCGTAGCAAGTTGAGATGAGAAGTATTCATATCTAAGAGATCACGTGATATGCGTTATCAAGAAACCCGAAATGAAATTGTCTTGTGTTCATTTTGCGTTTTTTTTTTTAAATCTAAGTTGGAATTGCTCCGCATTCCAACTTAAAAATTGACAGGTCGATTCTCTCTCACAATGTTTAGTCTAATTTTATATATTGCTAATATTGTACAAAACATTATACCTTTGAGAATAAAGATTATTTTCTGTTAAACCTACCATAACAGTGAATTTTTCCTTTTTTGTTGTTCTTTTCGGTAAAATTATCGAATAGTTATGTACTGAGAAGGCTTGAAAGAAAGTCATTTATTACATTCTATTTAAACTTAATACAGATATGTCCGAATGGTCTTATTTGTTTTGGTGGAAGACTTCAAACGTATTCCATTCCAAACAATGGTGAAACTGCAAGTCGTTCCTGGTACCATTCGTGCCTAGCCCCATACTTCAGCGACTTAACAACAAACAGAGAGGGGACAATTTACTATCGATACGTAGACGGATTTGACAACTCCACGTTACCTGAAATAAACATCGCGAAGGAAGTTGTTGCAAAAAGTCAGGACGGCTTAGATATAACACCGACTTTTATTTTGATTGCAACTTGGGTAGAGGTTCCTCATCGCACATCTTCGGGGGTAAATAGGCTATTTTTGCAAATCACCTTGTTGTTGCATTCATAATTTAATATACTCATTCTTAATCTAATTTAATTTAAGTCTCGTCTATAAAGATTCGCTGATTTTGATTGGCTGGATTTTTTCATACTTTAATAATTTAATTGTTTGCTTCGTCTATCAAAAACGAACGTTCTGATTGGTAAAAATTTAACTCATACCTCCATGAACACAATTGTGAGCACGCAGCCATTTTGTATGCTTCCGCACAAATAGTTCTATACAAAAAGGTATCAAAACTTGTAAAGTTTTGCTTTTTTCGCTCGATGCTATTAAATTATAAGAAATGAAGGAAATGTTTTTTGTTTTCATGGAGGTATGAACTGAAAAACCTAATCACACTTATGTATGAATCCGCTTCGCGTATTCATACAGTGTGATTAGTTTTTTCGGTTCATACCTCCATGAACAAGAAATATTCTCTTCATCTCTTAAATAAAATTTTTCATCACGTTTCTATTATTTATTCTTGTGCACAAAGTACATGAATTTAAAAGGGACATACCATCGTCATAAGGCAAAACTTATAAAAATGTTAGTAGAAATTCTTTTTGTATTAGGTATGTTTTATTACTTCCGCGTTCATTATTGTAATTTTAGGTGGGGTGAGCATCTTGCGGCTCGGAAAGGATGTATTGGTAGTACTGTTGTGAGAAAGCTAAAGTTAGGCGCTCTTGCCGCCGCGATATTACTAAAATACTCTTAAAATGGGGAAAAAATCATTCAATAAATCAATCATATCCAAAATTAGATGCAACGAAAAATATCCAATCCTAAGGACAATGAGATGACTCTTTTTACCATGCATCGGTTATATTCAATCGATGATCTATTTAAAATATAAAGGGATTGTTCAGATTGAAAGAAATATCTATGTTTTTTCCGCTTTTGTCATAGCATTTAAACATTGTGGTCAAAAAGTCCATAATTTTGCTTTTTCAGACAGCGACCTTCCAAGTTGTATACATAACGGATGGATCCCGGAGTTTCTCGTTCTACTTCTATAAGAACGGTGGCATGACTATTCAGACAGGGAATGTTTTCATTGGTCTCATTTTCAATGGCAGGGCAGAAGGACTTCAAAATAGTAGAGACGGGGGGTTCTTGAGAAGACCCGACATAAATTTATCCGCACGAGGTTCGTTTAACATTTTATGGTCCAGTTGAAAACTGGGTGTAATTTGAAATGAAATCATCCTTTATGGTAGATACTATTGTTGGAAAAAAATTGCTTGTTACACGCATAACAGGGGACATAATGTTAAGTTGATCAAAGTTTGAAGTAGCTGCATATAACATTTGAAAGAGCTTAGTGATTGAAAAATCTTTGTAACCGAAGCCATCTTGAAAAAATCATGAAAAAATTCATGATATGCTTTTTGTGAATAATTACTATTTTGCCAATACTATTTTCTTATTATTATAAATGTTTTATCCAAACCAGGGACTGTGTGGTCATCGATAGTTCGTTTTGTTTTGTTGTTCTGTTTTTCAAAAAAGATCATAAACATTATTTTGACTGTCACGTGATGTTGTGTATTTGGGCTTTTTTTAAATTATGTTTTAAAAAGAAGAAGACAAAACAATTCATTTACTTTACTGAATATGAAAAAAACCTTCTTTTATATTTAAAATGTAAATTTTCTCAGGATTGCGATTTTACCGACCGCCCGAGGAAGGCCACAAGCTATTTAGCTTATAAACAGAAAACACGTGCAAAGAGACTGATATATGATAACATATGGGATGAAAACAGCCGCCAATGTTATAATTTTAACGGTTTTTGTTTGTAAACAAGTTGACATTTTATCCCCGGCTAGGTAAACACATATTCAAACATTTGTTGAGGGTTCAATGTTATTGTCATACATCTTATTTTCTATAATCCGACGGCGATAATGTGCCACCTGATGAAGAGACTTGTGTCCTCGATCACATATTGCTGGTGAACCCATTCCAACACAATCAAGTTATTTTACGCCACTGAAGAATTGCGTTGAAGAAGACATTATGAGAAAGGATGAATTGCTTGAAACAAGCAATTTCTATTTTCATCACAACGTCTTCTACCCTATCTGGTCCTTAGTTTTCAATGTCCAAGCGATTTGAGTGGCAATCTGTAACTTCTGTCAATTCGGACTATAGTCCAAGACTTTGTCATGTTGTACTAGGTTAAGAAGTCAAAGTTTTATAGCTTATAAACATGAACACGTAAAAAGAGTCCGATATAGGCCTATCGGTTAGGACAACATGATCGCTTGTAAACAAGTAGCACATTATCCGCGGGTAAGTATAATTTTATGATACATTTTTAGAATGTCGCGGACAATATGAATACATTGACACAGAGGGGCAGATCATTGAAGAAAGCCGAATTATCTGCCGAAAATGGCACCAAAGAGAACTCTCACAAAAATCGTACTACCATGGGCAATTTGCACAGATGCCTCAGTGCCCGTGTGTATGGTGGTTCGTCTTCTTCGACAGGCGCTTTCAGTTTGCGCAATGGAATTGGTTGAATTCGGACGGACCAACGTTTACCGCTTATGCCAGACCGACTTGGCGATACAATCCACATGGACTGGTACTACACGCTTTAACCCATTCCCACTCAAGAAAAATTAAGACTGTTCCAAATTGAAAGGAGTTGCAGACGACATTTAAAGTTTATGAAATTGTAGATTTTTTCAACCTCCCGGCTAGAAAACATTGTTTAAAATGAAGAAATTGCTTGTGACAGGCAATTTCTTCATTTTACACAATGTTTTCTCAGTTGTCTTTTCTTGGGGGGCGTCCAAAAGCGTCACCATGTGGGAATGGGTTAACCCATTCCAACTCAAGCCCTCTCTTTTACGCCCTCTAGGAAAAATCTATGGAAAATATTGAAAACAATGAATTTAGAAATTACTTCACTGTTCACAATGTTTTCTACCCTTAAACGCAAGTATTTGGAGTTTTTTTTCTGTAATTTCACAGACCTGAAATTGTCTTCTGCAACCTCTGTCAATTTGGACCAATCTGAAATTCTGTCATGTGGGAATGGGTTAAACACGACCGGTTATTATGGTTTCAGATACGAAAATGCTGAAAGCTCATTAATGACGGATCGCGACAACCAATCAAAGAATCAATCAATTAGTCAAAAAAATCATTTAGACCAGAAGTGAATTTTTAACTCCAACATCAGCCGATATTACCGTGAAACATTTGTGCTGCTTTGGCGATTTCAACGTCGTAGCTGCAGCTTATTCAAGCTGTAGTAACGACGTTTAGGTTGCCAACCAACAATGTTACTTTTTGTTACATGTAACCGGTCCTTGATTTTGCAAAATAAAGACGTTTACATGAGCGCTCACAGGATACGATTTGGTGTACAAATTAGCGGATCGCTAGCCCTGGCAAATCCCACTTAGCTCCAATAGGAAAATCCACTTTGATATTGAACGGCGCACGTTTGTAGAATCCGCGGCAATTAAAATGTAACAAAGGAGCAGAAAGATTGCTTGGGGACCTAAAGGTCGTAACTACAGCTTGAATAAGTTGTAGTTTCAATGTTTAAGTCGTCAAATAAACAAGATTGAAACATCTATTTGACGGAATCATAGAAAGTAAAGATATTCTTATAATTCGATAATGACTAATTTCTGTCAGTTTCTAAATGTGATGGAGGAAAAAAAGAAGTTTTTCATCGAAAAGAAAAACTTTACACTCAGGCTCATAAGTTACGAATTGACGGATCGCTGGCCGCGCAAACAGACCGCCTAACAGGAATTGCGATATTTTGAAATATTTAGGGCCGGTAACATGTAGCGAAAAGGTAACACGGTTAGTTTGCGACCCAAACAACGTAATTATAGCTTGTTCTAGATCTAGTTACGACGTTAAAGGGACCAAAGCAGCAGAAAATGCATCACACATGTGGAGCAATTTCGTTGCTCAAAGTTCGCTTCCGTTCCGAATGAATTATTTGATTTGTCATTTTATTCTTTAAATGACAGTTGCAATCCGTCGATTGTCCCGTACTTGATGTGATTTTCAGCTAGCAAAGCGTCAGCTTTTATAGCTTAAGTAAACAAACCAAATTTTGAGGTAGACATAGAGTTCACATGAGTGCAAACTGCCACTGGAGGCTTAACCACCGAAAACACTGAATGCCTACGCCATAAAAGGTAGTTCTTATGAATTTCAGGAATATTGCAAAATATGAATTAACCTTATTCAAATTGTAGAAAACCGATTCTCACGCAATGCCACTTTTTATGCATCTCAAAAATAAATATAAAATAACAACTTTGGAAAACATTGTTGACAACGAAGAAATAGCTTGCAACAATGTTTTCTATCCTAGTAGGTATGTATAGCTCCGCCAACATGAAATTGTCATGATCTGCAAGTCCTTTCAATTTGAACCAGTCTAAGATGTTTTCGCACTGTAATGGTTAACTCCTGGGTTAACTTTGATAACATAGTTCATTTATCATGATCACCTATGAATAAGAAGATTACCTAACAAAACCATGCTTTGCTAGCTAACAGTACTTTCAGAACTTTGATTACTCCATGGTTCGTACGTGTAGAATGAATTTGCTTTTACTTTTGAAATCTGTTTCAATGAAGGCGTTTCCATTTTGGTAAGACTACAAGCTGTGAATTCGGTAAGATGAACATCAGTTAGTTTTATTTCTGTATTTTTAGACATGTGAATACTCGAAAAGATTTGGCTCGTTTGTTGGATCAGGAAAAGACTCCGGCACATTCTTAAAGTATAATCCAATTACACACCGAGATTTGAACGCGGAGGATCTGTATTTCAAGAAAGTTTGCTGTGACGATTCAAAACCCGATCTTTGCAATCTGTATTTCGATGTTCGACCACAACCGACGTGTTACACAGAGTTTCCATTCCGCTTTTGCAAGTGTTCATTTATTACCCACCCCCCTTTTTTTTGTTCAAAGTCTATCAACTTAGGCCCTTAGAATTCGTCCATATAGAAAGTGCTATATTTATTTGTTTCCGAAACACCTTCATTAAACCAACAGTTAATACGACTTCACACACGTCAAGCTTTACTGTTCAGTGTTACAACGCATGACAGTGTAAATGTCAAGTTTGAATTTATGAAGTCATAACTGTCATTTCCTATCTTTCGTTATAAACCGACCGTAGTGTGAAATTATCAATTTAATCGCATTTTTAGGTGTAATGCGGAGTCAAGATATCTTCAGATTATATATAGAAATAATTTTATTAATTGCCATTTTCATGGCGTTTTTTTTTGGGGGGGGGGTTGTTGTTGTTGTTGACAAAGTTACTGAAGTAAATTGTTTAACGACATAAAGATTTCGAACAACTTTCACGAATTGTAATACATACTAGGTGAGAGAGGCTAAGATATTATTTCGAAATGAGGATTGATATTTACTCCAGATAATCTTTTATTTTATGAATGAATTTCCTTTCAGCCTGGGCATTTGGAGATCCTCACATCACAACACTAGACAACTTAACTTACACATTTAATGGACACGATGAATACATTCTACTCAACGTCACTACCAAAAACTTTCAGATACAATGTCGAACGGATAGAGCTCTGCGTGCCGATAGAAATATCTCATTCGCAACTGTATTTACTGCTTTCGTGGTTTCTGGCGATAATGTCTGGTTACAGGCAGAACTAAATACGAACAGGACAGAAATCGTTATATACGCTGGACAGAACGAGACAAACTTTGACGATTATACTGCTGGTTTCTACAGTGGCCCCTTGCAGATTACCGATAATGATCTAGCTTTAAGACTTGATTTAGAACGATCAAACAACACGCTGATTACTACATTCTCAGACATAGGTAAGATTACCTGTCGGCCTTCTATGCCACTAAGACTAGTTTATCCTTTTAAACCCTTGTCGTGCTGAATAAATCCTTATCTGAATTTGCATTAAAATCGAAGGACTGAAAAAACTTGGAGCACTAGTTAAGGATCGAAATTAATTTTGAAAAAGTATTTTTATAAACAACTCTGGGTTTAAGGAGACAGACAGGAGGCCTAGACTAAGATCGGACTGCACTTATGTGCAGGCTGATCTTAGTCTATACCTACTGCCAAAATAGGAATATTCCGGGTTCAGCATGACAAGGGTTAAATTATTCTGAAGTTGATAGTAAGTGCTTCTTATCGAACACACAGGGACAATATTATAAGCAACGATGAATAAAAAATAAATTATATTGTATTTTTCCTGTTAAAGAGGACGTAACGGTTATTGATTGTATTAAGGTCTCCAAGCATTTATTTTATAAAATTTAGTCGATTGACTGAATGCGGTTAAACGCCACGTTAGCCACTTTAACTGTATGTCAGTCATTTCTCGGCGACCGGAGCACCTAACGATGGATTCCTGGTACTACTCACACCACCACTACTACTACATCCGTTCCTACGCTCCAGCTGCTATCCCCGGTATGTTCACGATTATCCACCTATTCAAGAGAGACAAATGTCGGAAAGAATATGTTCAGTACACACGCAAAAAAAAATTATTGGAGTAAAATTTAAATGAACGACAGAAATAAAGACATACATGCATTTTTTCAGGAATATCTTTCAATGTAACGTTGGGAAAGAAGCTGCTTCAACTTGGTATAAGTCTTCCTGACAACCTAATAGATCAAACTGAGGGCTTGCTTGGTAATTTTAATGGCGATCCGAATGATGACTTTCTACCAAGAAATACCGCCAAGTCGTTACCATCAAACATAACAGACGGGGTTATATTCGAACAGTTCGGTCAAACATGTTAGTAGAAACTTTTATTTTGTTTTCTTCTTAAAGGCTCTACGAGTTTCGAAGGGAAAAAATTCTTACCAAAGGGAATCCTAAAAATTTTCGTTAACCCGAAAGGAAAAGTGTTGGAGAAAAGAAAACAAAAATATATTTCAAAATTATTTAAGTTGCCAACATAAGATCATTTTGAAATCAATTCCCCTTCGCCGTAGCGCCTTTAATTATGCTTATTTTTACAGCATTTTAGGAAATGAATTTTACATGAATTTACAACGTTTGTTTTAATCTTAAAAAGAGGACCATTGGTCCTGGAATGCTCATCTGAGTCAATGACTGCAGAAATAATAATTCCCAAGAGAATAACTTTTCCACAAAAGTGAGCCTTGATCAAATATTGTCTAAGAAAACAAAAACAACAATCTTACAAAGTTTCAAGGTATTTAAGTAGAAAAAGTAACATGTGCATCGCAAATATCAAACTTGACTTTTAAATTGAAACAAACATTCCGACCATTTATCATGTAATTTTAGCCCAAAATTAGGCACCCAGATTGCAAACAAGGTATTTATACCATCTGACCCTTCCTTTGACCTAGTAACCTAGTTTCACCCCATGTGACCCAAATTCAAACACTGTCGAGAGACTATGGGGAGGATCATTTTGACCAAATAGACAGTTACTTGAGCCAAAATTATGGCATCTAGAGTAAAAACAAGGTATTTCTAAGATTTGACCTTTTGACCTAGATTTCGACCGAACTTCGAAGTGAGAAAACAAAGAACAAACATTCTAAAAAAATCTCAAGTTATTTGAGCCAAAAATGTGGCCTCGAGATTGCAAACAAAGTATTTTTTTTATTTGACCTAGTGATATAGTTTTTTATCCCATGTGACCAATACCTGTACTTTGCTAAGATACCATGGAGACAATAATCCTTTCATCCAAACATTTTGGGCTAAAATGTGGCGTCTAGGGTGCAAACAAAGTTCTTCTTTGAGTTGACTTCATTGCCTAGTTTTTTATCGAATGGGACCCAAATTAAAACTTTGCCGAGACAACACAGAGTCAAAGTCATTTGAGCAAAAATATGGCCTCTATAGTGCAAACAAGGAATTTCTTAGATTTGAACATATGCCCTAGTTATAGACCACATGTAACCCAAATTCGAAATTCGCCGAAAGACCTTTGGGACATTCAATCTGACAATGTTTGAAGCCATTTTGGGTAAAAAATGTGGCCTATATAGTGCAAACAAAGATTTTCTAATATTTGGCAAAGTCACAAAGTTTTTTACCCAATGTGAACCAAATTCGAACTTCGCCGAGAGATCATTGGAACAATCATTCTGACCAAGTTTAAAGACATTTGAACAAAACACAGTGCAAACAAGATGTTGCTATACGACGCACGGCGGACGAAAGACGATTGACAGAGCATGATCACAATAGCTCACCTTAAGCACGTTTTCTCAGGTGACCCAGAATGGCACTTTTTTGCGTAATTGATTATGGGGAAATTAAGTCCGAATGAAATAATTTAAGTCTAAAGTACAGGACAATAAACAATAATACTAAAATCTTGTACACGTTTTTGAACCAGTAAAATATTAACATAATGTATTCGTCAAAGACTGCATTATGAGAGAGTATTGTTTTCATAAATATTTCTTGAGATTAGTTCCATGGCTTTGAGTGGTACTTTAAATAATATACATTCATAAAAAATTAATTAAACGTTAAATTTGTCTACCTTTAACCCATCCCTTCGCAATGACACTTTTGATACCCCCCAAGAAAAGCAATAGGGTAAACATCGTAGAAAATGAAGAAATTGCTTGGGACAAGCAATTTTTCTCATTTTCCAGAATGTTTTATTCAAAGAAAGTTGAAACAATCTGTAATTTCAAAACCTTTGAATTGTCGTCTGCAACTCCGCCAATTTGCACCAGTCTAAAATTGTCCCATCTGGTAATGGGTTAAGACATGATTAGTAATCATGATTATAGGGAAGACTACAGAGGGTGAGTCGAGATTCAAATACGATGACGGCTTAACTCGTGCCAACTTCAGTACACATTTTGTGCCGAAATTCATAGAAGATGCAGACCCGGAACTGGTGGCAGAAGCAAAAGTAAAATGTGGCCAAACTAAAGTAGAGTGTATTTTTGATTACGTTTTTACCGGAGATGCGGATATCGCAGAGGAAACCTTGTTAAAACAAACTCGAGCAGATGATGTAACGGAAGGATCCTGTAAGATCTCATATTGATATAAATGCGCTTATGGAAATCGGTAGATATTTGATAACTGACGGATCGCTTGCAAGGCTCACGGACCTTCCACAGAAAGTTGTACTTAGATATTGAATGGTGTTATTTTGCAAATATAATATGTTACATGTAACAAAACAGTATAATTGTTGGTTGGAAACCTTAACGTCGTTACTTAACCTCGAATAAGCTGCAGTTACGATGTTTACGTTGCCAGAACCAAGAAAATGATTATCATAAATATCGGCCCTTGTAGGAGTTAAATGTTCATTTCTTGTCTAAGTGATTAATTTGATTGGTCAATCGACTTTTGATTTAGCAGCGGCGATCCGTCAATTGGAAGTCTACTAAAATATCTTTATAAATATGAAAAAAATGATGATGGAAATTATTTAAACGCAATTTATTGTTACATAATGTATTCATTTTTGTTAAAATGACAATTATTTGTTCTCTTTTTCCTTTTGCCGCCGTTATAGCGGTGTCGGTAGCGCGCTAGACTCCTAATCTTAAATTATGGGATGTCATGGGTTCGATCCCCAGCGGCGGCAAATATCCTTTCCGACATTTGTCTCCTCCCAATGAGTGGATAATCGTAAACCTAATTCGGGTAGCAGCTGGAGGCTAGGAGAGGATGTAGTGGTAGTACTGGTGTGAGAAATACCAGGAATCCACTGTTAGGTGCTCCAGCCGCCGCGATATGGCTGAAATACTGTTAAAAGCGGCGTTAAAACCCATTCAATCAATCAATCACTCTTCCCTTTCAAATATATCACAATTTTCAATCATTGGTGATTTGTTCATCAAACAAATTATGAACTCAAGTTGAAAAGTTTCAATATGATTACACTGGTAGAACCATCATTTGAGCTTATGTTTTCCTTCAGCTAATGAAGCTCCAAGAATTCGTGTCAAATCTGGATTAAAAAGGGTCGATGGTCAGACGTACTTGTATTCAAATCTTAGCCAAAACAGTTCATTTAAAGTTTCTGGAGCAGATGATGGCACATTCACATACCAGTTTTTATTCAAGGATGCTTCAAGCTTTGCGTGGATCTTTCCAGAGACAGACAACAATGCCACTGTAACAGTTCTCGTGAACAGTACACAACCAAGAAATTTGAGGTTTGTACGCAATTAAAAAGGTATGATTTGCGGTTGCAAATATTCTGTTTCAAGTCAAAGCGATTAAACAAAATGTTGGATAATAATGTAAAGAGATCGAAACGCAATTAAATTAAACACTCATCGACTGCAACTTACATGTACTTTAATCTGCGGCTTTTTTTTTTTTTTTTTTTTTTTTTTTTGTTCTATTGATTTTTAGCTTGAGATTGCGTAAGCAATATGAGGCTAAAGTTACTAGGCTAAAAATTCAAACCCATGCAGAGTTTAATGTGAAAACATAATGTAAAAACATCTACCGCAATCAATGTGATCTTCTGTCGCTTGAAAAGTAGATTGGATCTGACCATAAATTAATGCGCCCGATTGAGGCGAGAAGGACGAAGGCGAGATATGACTCATTGAAAGCTGTTGGCTTGATGTATAGTACTTTCGTGTGAGTGTTCTGAATTTGGCAAAATTATCAAAACTTGACGAGTGAATGGAAAGAGAGAAAGGAGATATATAATATATTGGAAATTATTAAACATATATAATCATATCATATTAAGAAAAAATAAGGTGTTTGTTTCATACCAAAATATGACTTATACTTATTATTACTTATTCTAGAGTAACAATGTTAAAACGGTCCGGTTAGACGAAGTTGCTGTATAAAGCTGATAAGCGAAGCTGTCGGTTTTACGCACGATTGGAATGTTTTGTTTAACAAATTAATTGGTCGTTCAAAGGATCATATTCGCACTGTCTGAAAACAGTTTGGTCGTGCTCGGACTTTGTGTCTATATATTTTTACCTCCGAATTCTACCCAAAGGACGCAACGTCTACATACCGCTTTTGAGAGGTGTACATAATCATGTTGACCTGGTAAACTACCGCCCGCCTTCTCTCGCTCTCTTTATCTGGAGATTATAAAGCGCATATTTACATAACGAAATTGGTCTGTGTGGTAGAAAACTCACATCGCATGCAAGAGCCTCCTAGTTCGAACCTGGCTACACGCTCCATTCCCCCATCTATCTCACTCTCTAGCTCTCTCTCGCTAGCTCCACTGGCTGAAAGTGGTGTCCGTCGTCCGTCAGTCTGTCCGTCCGTCAACTTTTACTTTAAAAATCTTCTTCTCAGAAAGTACTGAACATAATTCAACCAAACTCAACCAAAATTCACAGGAAGGATCCTTGGGTGGCCTTTATTAGATCCCTTCAAAGCATTTTGATCGGGTGAAAAATATGTAACGATATATACATGTAAATATGTCGTTACAATACCTCAACGGGATGAAAATTATTGCGGGCAGGCTGTGTCCCCTAGCGCACACATTGGCAGATCTGCGCATAATCGACGGTAGATTTGGGTAGAAAGTGGCTTTCAGCGCTTTCATCGCTTTGATTAATGTGATATTATTAAAATAATATTAGTAATAGTCCGCATATGAAATGTAGGGTTTTAAGCACCCAAAGAAATCTACAAAAAATAAACTGCAACAAAATTATCAGTTTTACGGTTTACCAAGTGAATGTTAAAGATGTTTACCTTTCCTGTTAAATCCCTGTCTTTACATTCCGGTGATTTTATCATTGAGAAAACTTTGTAGAAAAAGAAGAAATTGATCGTAAAAATCAATTTCTCCTGTTTCCAGAATATTTTCTATCAAACTGGATGTTGTTAGTTTTTTAGGTCACCTGACCGAATGGTCATGGTGACCTATTGCAATCATCGTTTGTCCGTCGTCGTGCGTCGTGCGTCGTACGTCGTGCGTCGTGCGTCGTCCGTCGTCCGTCGTCCGTTAACTTTTAAACATTTTCATCTTCTTCTCAAGAACTACTAGGCGGATTTCAACCAAACTTGGTAGAAAGCATCATTGGGGGATGCCAATTCAAGTTTGTGAAAATAGGGGTTCTGGGGGTCATAGGGGCCCAAATAGGGGCCAAAAAGGTGTAATTTTTGGTACTTCTTTAAAAATCTTCTTCTAATAAACCGTTAATGCCAGAGCTTAAATATTCTGTGTGCATGACAACTAGGACAGGTATATTATAAATTGTGAAATTCATGCCCCTGGGGTTATGTATGGGGCCACACCCAGAGGTCAAAGTTCATCATGTTAAAAAATTCACATTTTCATCTTCTTCTGATGAAGTACAAAGCCAATTTCAAACTAACTTGGTGTAAAAGATTCATTTGGTAATGGTAATTCCGATTTGTGAAAATAAAAAGGCTGGGGGGTCAGGGGTGCCTAAAATGGGGACCAAAAGGGGGTAATTTTCGGTAACTTTTAAATATTTCATCTTCTTCTCAAGAACTACTGGGCGGATTTCAACCAAACTTGGTAGAAAGCATCATTGGGGGATGCCAATTCAAGTTTGTGAAAATAGGGGTTCTGGGGGTCAAAGGGACCCAAATAGGGGGCAAAAAGGGGTAATTTTTGGTACTTCTTTAAAAATCTTCTTCTAATAAACCGTTAATGCCAGAGCTTAAATATTCTGTGTGCATGACAACTAGGACAGGTATATTATAAATTGTGAAATTCATGTCCCTGGGGTCATGTATGGGGCCACACCCAGAGGTCAAAGTTCATCATGTTAAAAAATTCACATTTTCACCTTCTGATGATGAATACAAAGCCAATTTCAAACTAACTTGGTGAAACCTTCTTTGGGTACTGATTATACAGATTTGTGAAAATTAAAAGGCTGGAGGTCAGGGGTGCCTAAAATGGGGACCAAAAGGGGGTAATTTTCGGTAACTTTTAAATATTTCATCTTCTTCTCAAGATCTACTGGGCGGATTTCAACCAAACTTGGTAGAAAGCATCATTGGGGGATGCCAATTCAAGTTTGTGAAAATAGGGGTTCTGGGGGTAAAAGGGGCCCAAATAGGGGGCAAAAAGGGGTAATTTTTGGTACTTCTTTAAAAATCTTCTTCTAACAAACCGTTAATGCCAGAGCTTAAATATTCTGTGTGCATGACAACTAGGACAGGTATATTATAAATTGTGAAATTCATGTCCCTGGGGTCATGTATGGGGCCACACCCAGAGGTCAAAGTTCATCATGTTAAAAATTCACATTTTCACCTTCTGATGATGAAGTACAAAGCCAATTTCAAACTAACTTGGTGAAAAGCATCTTTGGGTACTGATTATACAGATTTGTGAAAATTAAAAGGCTGGGGGGTCAGGGGTGCCTAAAATTGGGACCAAAAGGGGGTAATTTTTGGTAACTTTTAAATATTTCATCTTCTTCTCAAGAACTACTGGACGGATTTCAACCAAACTTGGTAGAAAGCATCATTGGGGGATGCCAATTCAAGTTTGTTAAAATAGGGGTTCTGGGGGTCAAAGGGGCCCAAATAGGGGGCAAAAAGGGGTAATTTTTGGTACTTCTTTAAAAATCTTCTTCTAATAAACCGTTAATGCCAGAGCTTAAATATTCTGTGTGCATGACAACTAAGACAGATATATTATAAATTGTGAAATTCATGTCCCTGGGGTCATGTATGGGGCCACACCCAGAGGTCAAAGTTCACCATGTTAAAAAATTCACATTTTCACCTTCTGATGATGAAGTACAAAGCCAATTTCAAACTAACTTGGTGAAAAGCATCATTTGGTACTGATTATACAGATTTGTGAAAATTAAAAGGCTGGAGGTCAGGGGTGCCTAAAATGGGGACCAAAAGGGGGTAATTTTCGGTAACTTTTAAATATTTCATCTTCTTCTCAAGAACTACTGAGGGGATTTCAACCAAACCTTTTTCTAATTCTTTCAAACAAAATCACTTGTCTTGGTGCTCTTTTACTCAGGTGACCGTTAAGGCCCACTGGGCCTCTTGTTTTATATTGAGTTAAATCAAATTCAAATTTGCCTAGGTCTAAAAATTTGAAAAAAAAAACAACAACAAAAATCAAAAGAAATTAACACGATAATCTAATTTCAGATATAATAATCATCATCATTGTTTAGTCAACAGATAAAAAACACCGCATTCAAACTTGAAATATTCAATTAATCATTTTTTTCTTTTATCCCTAAAAACATTATCTTAGCGCGACATCATCTCAAAGACGTTGTAGCAAATTTAACGTGCCTTTTACTCGACACAATTTATGACATTGACATTTGCATGGATTTTTGTCTTTACGTAAACTTATAAATGAGCCTAAGCATGACATTTCCAACCATTTCGCATGTGCTTGACTCGCACACATTGAGCACCCTGGACAGATATTCGTGGTAATTAGAATATTTGCTGATTGTTTAAAGAAGCTTTGGGTCAGTATCTGTTTACAGAGCGCAGAGTGAAGACTCTGATCAGACTTACGGATGCACAGGCTGATTTGAGTCTTTACTTTGCACACATGTGTAATGGTTGGAAATGTCACGCATAGGCTCAAAATGCTATTAGCTCGGCTTTATGTGGATTAAATGCCTTTCCTTTTTTCGTAGTATAACAGCGGTAGACAACCAAGGTGTTTATGCTGAAGCAATAGATGTGATAATTGTTTTATGTACTGGTTGTTCATTGCAAGGAGAATGTGATTTTACCCGATTCAGGGAGAATAACGAATCAACAAATACGTTTAAATTAGCAACTTGTGTCTGTGAGACATACTGGGAAGGTATGTTTTCTTTACTATCTCACTTGTATGAACAATTCAGATGAAAAATATATGTGGTTGAGTATTATCTTTTAAAAGTGAAAATATTCTAACGTGAGGCAAATAGTTACCGGCGAGATTATATATCATGCTCACAGAGGGATAATCAAAGTACTGAAAGTTCTGTAAGCTTGCAAAGTATGGTTTGGCTACGTTATCTTCTTTGTCAAAGGTTATCATAATTCAATAACCCAGGAGTTAACCCATTACACCATGGCACAATCTGAGACTGGTTTCAGTTGAAAGTAGTTGCAGACGACAATTTCAAGATGGTGGAATTAAAAAAAGCTTTGTATGGTAGAAAATATTGTGGACATTGAAGACATTGCTGCAGGAATTTCTTCATTGTCCACAATGTTTTCCAAAGTGTTGTTGTTGTTTTTTTTTTTTGGTTTTTTTTTCTGAAGATGCTTAAAAAGCTAGACTGAGTGGGAATGGGTTAGAAAGCATGTTTATGAAGGAAATTCATAAGAGCTGCTTTTTACTTTTATTGCGTTCAATGGATTTAGTGGTTAAGTCTCCAGTGGCAGTTTGCACTAGTTGAACTCAAAGAAGACCTCAAATTTTTGTCTGTAACTTTAAGCTATCAAAGGTGACGCTTAAACATATTTTCGTGTTACGCTTCACTTTGGATAACATCAGCGACGAACAATTTCTAAAAATAAGTAAAACAAATAGAATTTGAATTTATAGATATTACCATTCAATCACATAGGTGATGATTGTGAGAAAGACTTTGATGGCTGTCAGGATGACCCTTGTGCAGCGGGACGTAATTGTACAGACAAGACTGCAACAGATCACAAAATTGATGTAGAAACACGTAACATTACACGTCCATACAGCTGCAGTGAATGCCCTGTAGGATTCAATACAGATGAAACCGAGAAATGTGACGGTAATCAATCTTACTTTATGTTACCCGTTAGGAGCAGACTAACCAGGGTCGATATTTTTTTTTACTTTTGATAGATTTTATTAAACTACAAATGTGTTTTTAAATCACTATTGCTTTATCTTCGAAAATCAATATCTACTTATAATTACTTATGGTAGATCTTTCCTTCTTTTTCAGGGGGGGGGGGGGTATTTTTTTAGGAATACCCGAGAGACCTTTTACATCCAAGAGGTCATCCAAAGTAATATCGATAGAATTCTGGTATTTTGTAAAAGTACACGCGAGCACAATTGGACACCAGAGTAATAAGTTTAACAGAGAGCAAAGTGTGGTTCCAAATATGGATATATTTGGTGGACTCATTAGCTCGGCTGTTTTTGGAGTAGAGTTCGAGATATTTCTACAGTATTGTCCAAGTCAGTGTCTCTGTCGCCGTCATCGTATTTGAAACGTTAACATCTTCGACATATAAAAATATATCTGAAATGTTTTGCCCATTTCTCATAATGTGAATTTTTTTCGCGTCTTGTTGAGAGCATTTTAGCAGCGCTTGATTGAGGCTTGTACTTCTGAGGTCGAGGTCGCAACAGAAAATCAATTGTCCTATTTCGACCTTTCCATAATCTCAAGGCCTATGGACGGATTCTCATAATACTTTACATACTTGTATATATTTTAGACATCAGTTACTGCGTTGCACTTTATTCAACTACCTGTTTTTCAAGGTCAATGACACATGAGAATATCAAATAACAAATTTAAGGGTCAAAGTAATCGCTAAAGGTCAAGCTTTGACCATGGGGTATATGTCTTTATCCTATGGCCCTATATCATGTCGTACCACTTTAGTCACTTAAACATCTTATTCCAGACGAAGTCAAGCATATTTTGTTTGATTAAGGCTCATCTAATCAACATCAAGGTCTTACCCAAAAGTAAAAAGTCCAAATTTTGCTTTGTCTATAAATATCTACCTTGAAGTATGATTCTCATAATAGCTAACACACTTGTTGATGAGAGAAATAAAGAGTGATGGTTTTCATTTTGACTGCAACTCCTTAGGACAAAATTCGACTCTATGACCCAATTCTTGCTACACTATCCGATTACTGCATCCGGGATTTCGTAGCAGTGTGTGGTAACTTTTTTTCCATACAAAATATTATGATTAGCTTAATAATCTGCATCACTACACTGTAAAAAAAGTGTGTTAAGTTACACCAAAAAAGGTTGACAGCAACACCATTATTCGTGTAACATTTCTCTACACCAAAGTAAGTGTGAATTCGAACTTTCTGAGAATAGTGACCTCAACTTTGGTGTTAAATAACACGAACAAAAGTGTATAATAAGCAATGAACATTTGGTGTTACTTTACTCTTTTAATGGTGAAACTTCAAACTATTTTGGGTGTAAACTTTCCCTTTACACTAATTTACACTAGTTTACACTATTAGTGTAACTATACGCTAAATTCAAAGAAAATTTACTCTTTCAGTGGTGAAACTTCACATAATTTTGGGTGTAAACTTTCCCTAAACACTAGTTTACCATAATTTTCACTATTCAGAGGAACTTTACTCTTTCAGGGGTGTAACCTCAATCCATTTTGGGTGTAAACTTTCCCTTTACGCTAGTTTACAATAGTTTACACTATCAATGTAACAATTCGCTAAATTCAGAGATACCTTACTCTTACAATAGTGAAACTTCACACCATTTTGGGTGTAAACTCTCCCTACACACTAGCTTACAATAGTTTACACTATACAGAGGAACTCTACTCTTCCTTCGGTGAAACCTTAATCTATTTTTGGTGTAAACAATCTTTTCGCAATAGTTTACACCGCAAGTGTTACCTAACGCTTAATTCAGAGAAACTTTACTCTTTCAATGTTGAAACTTCAAACCATTTTGAGTGTTTACTTTCCTTTTACACTAGTTAACAACTGTTTACTCCATTAAGTGTTACTATAGGCATAATTCAGAGAGACTTAACTCTTTAATTGGTGGAACTTCGCTCCATTTTGGGTGTAATTTTTTTTTAAACTAGATCGCAATGGTCTTAACCATTAGTGTAACTATACGCTATATTCAGGGAAACTTATGGGTGCCCTGTGTTACTGAGGTTGCTAGAGTCACTTCCGCGGTGAAGATTGCTGCGCTTATTACCATGAATGCATCCGTATGAGATTTTGGTGCATTTTGGAGACACTGGGGATTCTACTGCAGTCGTTTAAGCAGTACAGATAGCGCTAAGGTAAATAAACGTCATTTCACTTTTCATATCCACAATATAGACATGCAGTGTGGCTTTTGTTGAAAGGAAGTTATAATGATGTTGATTATATCAGTCACGTTTCCATAAAGCATAGAAGTGACACTATTTTCTTTATTAGTTGCGGGATAGATGGTTGTCCGTCTACGTCTCATATAGCCACATTGTCTAGCGATGTGTGGATCTGATTTTGAAAACGAATAACTATCAATTTGAGTGTAAATAAATGTCGAGGGTTGTTCGTGTTCCAAGCCTTCTAGTCTATGAGTCTACCAGTCTAATAGTATAATTTTGAATTCGGTGGCGCCATGTTGTTTTTCGGTGAGCAAAACGAACGAGTTTGAGTATCCCTTCAATCGAATGATGTGCATAGGGTAATGATGGCTGACATAATTAAGTCTTAATATTCTCTTAGTTAAGGACCTGTTACATGCATCCATATCTAATGATTGAAAGTGTTTAGCCTTTGTCGGTTTACTAAAATTATTGGGTGGAGTTATCACCTTTATGTTCTTATAGATATTTTTGGCCTTGACTTTTGATTCTTAGGGTAGACATGCATCTAGTTTAGTGCTAAATTCAATAAGATAGGCCTACAAGTAATTAAATGCTTAAGTTTGGTTTGTCGAGAAATAGTACAGTGATATCGAAGTTTAGATTCGCAGATATTGTGGACTCTGGTCGTTCAGCACATGTTGTTCAGGTTGAACAATGGCTTCACTTTCTATATTTAAAATACAAGTTAGGTAGATAATCGATTTACCACTAAATTCATAATTCTATTTGCAAATTTTTGACCTAATAAAGTCGTCAGATTATGATGTCAAGCATAATGGGGCAATTCAGTCCGTATCTTATTTTACAAACTGTCTGTCATTTAAATACAGCCACATGCATACTTCTGCTATTTCCATGGGTAAAGCTAACTTTTTGTGGTACCTAAAGAGAATTTGAAGCAATTTGCTTGTTGTTGTTTGGATGAACATTTCGTCTTGTTCTAGTCTCTGTGTTGGTTGCATCATAGTAGTGAATATTCACTTGTTTACGGTCACGTTGCAACAATTTACCCTGTGTTGTCCCTATGCTGTGGGTACTTGATTTAGAGGTTATACGTCAAGATAGTTCGAGATATGGATATATTCTAAGGAATTTTTGTATTTGTATTTCAGTTGGCATGGGAAAACAGTATCTAATCATTTTATCACGTTGAGTGCCATTACAGTAAGAAACCTGCACCTAAAGCACTTTGAATCAGAGTTAAAATCCTATAAAGATGTGAACAAGGCTGCACCAGTAAAGGAAGATTCATATTTATTGAAGACATAGGTACCACAGCTAGAGATCGTGTGAGGAGTGGACTGATAAGGGTGAACAACTATTAAATGAAAATGTGCAGCACTTCAGACGGAAATTGATAAATTTGAGAGAGAATATTGATAGATAGTTGATATCATGTACCTTTTAAGAGAGAAAGAAAATGACTTATGAAAGGAGGAATCCTTTAATGCATCATGTTATTTGGAAAAGATTGATTTGGTTTTAGAAAAGAAAGACAAAGAGTCACCAAAGGGTTCAGAGGCTTCCAGGGTGTCTGTGATATCAACAAAACTAGCTAGCTGGGGAGATTGAACTTCTTGATGATCAAAAGAACATTGCCTCTAAAGAGGCAGAAGTAGAAGAACTCGAAAGGTCACTCCAAAGATCTGAGATAAATCTGTAGTGTAAACTGAATTTGACAGTTCTACCTTTGACTTCCGTTGAGAAAACAGAATGTTTCATAAATTTATTACCTAAAGTCGATGATTAACTGATTAGTGTTCCTTTCCTGTTTTTCAAAATTCTATACTGGTCCTATTTGAAAGGAGTTGCAGACGACAATAAAAGTGGGTGCAATTTGAAAAGAAACCAACCTACTGGTTAGAAAATATTGTGGTAAAAGAAGAAATTGCTTGTTACAAGCAATTTCTTCTTTTTCAATAATGTTTTCTCAAGTATTAAACCATAGAGACGTAAAACAAGGGATTGTACAGGAAAGGGTTAAGGGTAGAACCCGATAAATTTGTGTTGTCAGAAACAAGTGTAAACAAGCAACCAGACCAAGTCACATTCATTTAATCTACTCCCACATAGTGGTGCCTTAGGACGCCCCTCAATATAAAAAAATTGGGAAAACATTGTGTTAAACTAACAAATTGCTTGTGACAAGCAATCTCTTCATTTTCCATAATGTTTTCTACCTGGAAAGTTTAAAAGAATCTAATATTTCATAATCTTTAAAATGTCATCTGCAACTCTTTTCAATAAGGACCAGTCTAAAACTTTGCTGTCTGGTAATGGGTTGAGAAAGATCTACTTCTTAATAGATTAGTTGAGTTTGATGATATTCCATAATTTTTTACACTCTTGAGAGCAACTTTCCTGAGTGTTGTTACTGGGCTATGTTTGCAGCTTGGAAAGAAATTAACCTTTTTATTAAATATTTTGGGACTATTTCAAGTTAACCCTTTCCTTTTCAATCCCTGGTTTTTACTTCCCTGTAAATTCATAATTAAGAAAAAATTGTAGAAAAAGAAGAATATGCTTGTAACAAGCAATTTCTTCTTTTTCCACAATATTTTATACCCTTTGAATTTGGACAAGTCTAAAATTTTGCAAAACAGGTAAGGGTTAACAAGCCTTGACTACACACAGCTTCAATGCAAATTTTCCCGGAAGAAGTTTAGCAAAAATTTGGGATAGGTTGGAAGATAATTTTTGAGCCCCTGAAATTGTGCATCATTCCTCAACTAAAAGAGTAGAAAATTTTCCTAGTTAGGTTAGGATTTGAAAAAAACTCTATAACTTGGCCGATGTTGAGAGTTAGAAAGAGGACCCAAAGTTTGCCCCCTTCTTGCATATTACGACTCATTGTCTGGTATCAAATTGCCATACAAAGTTCAAGAAAAATGGACAAATTCTGCATGTAGTTTTAAGAAGCAATTTAGTGTTGCATTTATGTTCACAATTTCATTTAATCATCACTTGTGCACTTTTGCACTCATCAGAAGACCTGGTTTTGACGTCCTTTTTATAAAAAAAGCTTGGGAAAACAATGAGGCAAAAGAGAAGAATGCTGACAACCTGCATTTTCTCCTTTTTATACCCTGCCGTTTTGGCGAAGGGGATAATAGTAATGCTCTCTGTCCGTTATTCTGTCACTAAGCCTATCCAGATCATCTCCTAAAGTATAAATGCAGTGCACAAGAACCACAACTCTTGCTTGCATTATTTTGGAGTTATTGCCCTTTGTTATTTTTAAGACTTAGATTTTGTCCGGTGCATATCTCTGAAAGTATAATAGCTATCAACTTGAAACTTCATAGGTGGATAGATCTCATGGAGGAGAAGTGCAGAGTACAAGAATCACAACTCAGTTTACTATCAAGCTTTTACAGCAGGGGATGGCCATGTCTGACATGGCTCTTGTCCCTCTATATTTTCTGTGATATAAAACAAATCCAATCTTTATCAAACCCTTTTTAGCTAGCAAAGCGACAGCTTTGATAGCTTAAGTTAACAAACGAAATTTGGAGGTCGTCTCAAAGTTCAACGAATGCAAACTGCCATTGGAGGCTTAACCACTAAATCTGTTAAATACGTACGCCATTACAATTAGTTCTTATGTATTTCAGGAATATTGCAACCTGTATTCAAACTGTAGTGAAGTCTGTCAAAAGCACGCTATTTAACCCATTCCCAATCAATTCCACATTTGGAAAAAGGCTTTGGAAAACATTGTGGACAATGAAGAAATTGCTTGTACAAGCAATTTCTTCAATGTCCACAATGTTTTCTACCCAACAATGGAAAGTTTTCTAAATTCAACCATGCTTTGCTAGCTTACAGTACTTTCAGTACTTTGATTTCTCATCTGCAGACACTTTCAAATTGAAACATTCTAAATTTAAACCTTTTCCATGCAATAAAATATTACACCTCTTCAATTTCAAAGCTGCTGCAATAAAACAAAATTCACCAAATTGAAAATTAAACTTGTGTACAAAATGGTAGAAAGGGAAAGAATTGCTGGTTATTGGCATTTTCCTCCATGTTTCGAAAGCATTTTCTGCTTGGGATATCAAAACCAGTCATTGCTTTCCATAGTGTTGATAATAATCTTTATTTATTTTAAAGTCGTCTCAATCTTGTCTATTTCCAAATTTGGATAACCCCTTCCCAAATACAAAGAATTAGACTAGGCAGAATTCGAAAATGCTGCAGAAGACAAAATGGATGTTATTAAATTTAGAAATAATTGAAGTTCAGAAAATATTGGAGAAAAAGGAGAAAATGTTAATTATTGGCATTTTCTTCATTTTTCTAAATGTTTTCCAAAGCTTACTATAAGGGACGTCAAAACCAGGTCTTGTTTGGGGAAAAGGTTTAGAATAAAAAATACTTTTTCTAATCCGGTGGTGGACTCCTGTATTGCATCGCAATGCAACATCCACTTGTTAATACTGAAATGTGTAAGAAATTGAATTGCCTTGGCAGTTAAATAATAAAGAATCATACTGTTTCTTACTGTCAATTAGATATTTCACACAATTTCTCGATGGCTCAGGGTGAAACATTTGTAACTGTCTATATGTTTATAGGGAGATACAACATTTTCACTCTGAGCTATTGACTTGAGCTCATACTTTCACAATGAGTAAGTCTAAATAGATCAGGGGTATATAAATTCTTGTCCTATCTGTTCATCTAAAAGATAACTATAATAAATCTTTTAGATTTTAAATAAAATTAAAGGTTGATTATAGTTATTCAATGTTAAATACTAACACTTGGTAAAACCCAAACTTGGGCCATCAGACAAGGTCATGATCATTTCTCAGGGTCATCTCTATCAAAATAGAATTCTTCAACACCTGCCATAATTTTAGCCCTACTGACCGAAGGTCAGAAGAGCTATATCAATGGCGTTGTTCCCGTCCGTCTATCCATAAAAAACTCTAATTTACGTGATGAAGCCCACAAATATAATCAGAATTCCTTGCAACTTTCCGAGGATGATTTTGGGATCACAAGGAAGGTTTCTTTTGAAAATTGGGCTAATTTTTGGAAAACACTGAAAACAGAGCCTTACGGATTTTTTACTCAAAATATTCTTTCTCGTTAATGTGATAAGTCTACAAATATTATCAGATTTCCTTGAAACTTTCACAGGATGATTGTAGGGTCATAAGGAAGGTTCCTTTCAAAAATGGGGTAGATCTGTGAAAAGGGGCTTTATGGATTTTTACTCAAAATATTCTTGTGTACGCAATAGTCCACAATTATCTCGGGTTTATCAAGCAATTTCTTCATATATCACAATATTTTCTTAAGTATAAAATTGTATGTACGTAAAAACCAGTGATTATACAGGAAAGAGTTAAGAAACTCATCTTTTATGTTACTGCAATTAGATTTTTTTTTGAAAGAGATACTATCACAATTTTCCAGGAAAGACAAAAGATTTCCTTTTCCCCCACCGGTTACTGGTTGGGGGACAATAGATTTGCTGGATTGAGTCCATCTGCCCGTCGGTCACACTTTTGTCTGGATCATGTCTCCCAAACCATAAGTGCTAGCAGCTTCAAACTAGATACACTTATAGATTACAATGTGGAGAAGTGTCATGTACAAGAACTGTTACTTTATCCTGCTCATTTTTTCAAGTTATTGTCCTTTGTTGTTTTAACCTGTACATTTCTTTTTGAACATATCCCCTAAACCATAAGTGCTAGTAACTTCAAAGTTTGCCATGCCCTTTTTTGAGTTGTTGTCCTTTGATATGTCTAATTTTACATTTTCAACATATAACAACCATGATAAGTGGATGTGCCTAGAACATCATTAAGTTTGACAATTTCATTTGATCATTACTTGTGCGCTTTTACACTCATCTTCTTTGTTTATTGTCTTTTCTATCTTGCCTACGTTTATATCTCCAAATTTGGTTAACCCTTTCCTAAAGGCAAAAATTTAGACTAGGCCAAATTTAAAGCTTCTGCTGTTGACAAAATGAATTTTATTTAATAATGAAATAATGAACATAATAGATGCTAATATTTGTTATGTAGATACCGGTAAGTCTCAACAAGGTGCAACTGAGGAAGGTCATTTCATCAAGGTCAAGGTCAAAATTTTAACCCTTTTCCTTTAAAGAAACTACCCATAAAAATCACCCATTTCTAAAGAATTCCTGTTGTGGGGGCATGGTGTTTCACAAACACATCTTGTTCTTCTTCAAAACTTCCTGAGTAGTCAATTTTAGACCACTCAAATCAATAATGATTTATGAAGGAATAAGAAAAGGAAAAAGTTCAATTCCACAGTCACCAAAGTTTTTGTTTTCAGACTTTTCTAAAAAAAGCTGTATGCATACACAGTGGGTCTTAAACAACCCATAAATTGTCAATACTATTGACAATAATAATATGTAGTAGATGTACTGATCAATTTTCAATAACAGCAATAAATGATCAATACTAGTGTCAATCCTGTAGACTGACAATATTATTGACCCTGTATTGGTGATCAATACTCTGATTCAATGTATATTGGCAAGTCTGCAAGTACATGTGTCCTTCTTTGATTCCTGAACTGAAATAGGGCACAAATATTGACAAAGGAAATCATGCTTCCAGAGATTCAAATTTGATAGTTGTGTGAAACTTCTTTTATAAGAAATCTATTTTATATTAATTCAATATTACTGTCAATAATACTCTAGCGTATGGACCATATACTTTAATAACTGAAATTAGTTATTTCAATTACCATGTGTAGACAAATGTTCTTGGATGCTTACTTGGGCAGTTTGGTCATTGTTTAATAAATGTTAATCTTTACATATGTTTTGATTTTATTATCTTTGCTGTTTTATATTCTCAATTACTTAGACTTCACCCCATTACCAGGTAACAGAATTTAAGACTGGTCCAAATTCAAACGAGTTGTGGACGACAATGTATAGTTGATGAGATTTTGAAAAAACTGTCTTTCAGGTTAGAAACCATTTTGGACATATGTTGGAACAAACATTTTATCATTGTCCAGAATGTTTTCTAAACTCTTTCTTCGTGGGTGTCATAAAGCCGGACTGGGTTAAATGAAAAATTGATAAAGATTTATTGGACAAACCCTGGGTTCCTGTCAGGTTTAATTTCCATAGATCTGCAGTCCATAACAAGTCCTTTTCCTCTGTCTTTTAGTGTTACGTAACACTAATTATGGCGTTAACAAAGTCTCATAGCGATGAAAAGAAACACCAATATTGGTGGCAACTCTGCTGCCACCATTAATGGTGTAACATTTTCTTCTGCCTATATGTGTTAAACAACACTAATTATGGTGTTAATGAACTCTTACCATGGTGTAAAGGTACACCAATATTGGTGGCAACTCTGCTGCCACCAAAATTGGTGTAATATTTTCTCTGTTAATCGGTGTCAATAACATCTATTATGGTGTTAATGAACTCTTACAATGGTGTAAAGGTACACCAATATTGGTGGCAACTCTGCTGCCACCAATATTGGTGTAATGTTTTTATCTGTCCGTCGGTGTTAAGAAACGCTTACAAAAGTGTAAAGCTACACCAATATTGGTGGCAACTCTGCTGCCACCAATATTGGTGTAGTGTTTTTTTTCTGTCCGTCGGTGTTAAGTTACTCTTACAATGGTGTAAATTTACACCAATATTGGTGGCAACTCTGCTGCCACCAATATTGGTGTAATGTTTTTTACTGTTTGGCAGTGTTACTTTACACTTAACACAGATATATCGTACACTATTTTTAGTGTGACTTTTCCCGTTTTAAAACAGGTGTAAAGTTACACCATTATTGGTGGCAGCAAAGTTGCCACCAATATTGGTGTTAAGTGCCGAATTATTTTTAACAGTGTAGAGCTGCAAAGCAGAAAGAATGTAGCAGAGAAATACCGATCTTCACACTTATATACACAGTTTATATATAAGAAACTGAGTTTTAAGAAATGATCGCGATTTCATGAGTAATCGACCTTCGTTCTGGTGAAAATAATTTTTTCTAGCAGTTCATATCAAGGGAAACATGCAGTATCAAATTCTCGCATCGCTACTCGTTGAACTGAAAACTCATGGTAATTCAGTAATATTAGCTCATGCTATCATTATTTTTCAGATATTGACGAGTGTAACGCAGCGAATGGAAATTGCAGTCAAATTTGTACAAATACAGATGGTAGCTTTTTCTGCTCATGTAACCAAACTTACAGATTATCGACTGATGGAAAATCATGCATAGGTAAAATTTGTTATTGCTAAGCTTTACGTAGATCTATCAGATTGAAATGAAGAAAATGTTCAATAAATTTGTAAATACTATATACAACATATTAACTTAAGTTCTGAAATAAATTTGATAAGAAAATTAAATTAGGTAGGCATAAATTAACTAGCCTTTCCTCGTGTATATGAACAAATATCCGAGCAACTCTTCCTGCAATCAGTATCTGCAATAGGCGTTTAATTGATAAAATGTAAAAGCCTATAAGTCATATCCTCCTGCAAATCACACAACAGAATTAATAAGAAAACTATACTCCGGTCTCAAAGGCAGGAACAATTATGAAGATTGAAATTGTAAGATGAAACGCGGAAAGCCTACTATTTATGGAATTCGTTTCGATATTGCCACAATTTATGAATTGTTAACATAAATCTATGACGTCAGTGATGAAGTTTAAAATTTCGCTATTCAATCAGATAATCTACTGGGTCACGGAGATCGTCTGTAAAGTTAAATCGTAAGCACCTTATTATATAAGGCAATGCCGAAAGTTAGAGATCATTTCCGGCGAAGAATCAGTTGCATTTGTCTCAATCTCAAAAGGTAAACAAACTAGTATTAAAATTGATACGAAAAACACAAAATACTCATTATAGAGAACTTCACTCGTACCTTCTTTTAGCATTTGGGTATCAAGAAGGCTCTTGTTTGCTTTAGTGACCAAATAAAATATATTGTTTAAACTGTTTTCCTTCCTCCGAGGGAACATGTTGCCTTTATTAGATATAAAGTGTTGCAAACAAAATAGAAATATTTGTTTGTTTGATTTTATTGCGTTCCGCCATTGTTGTTGTTGTTGTCATCGGACGCAAATGGTTTTCTCATGGATGATAATTTTAACGTCCAGCGTAGAAATAAATAAGAAGTGAAAGAAACAATCTTCTCAGTCAAACGATGATTGATAACACCAGGATTACACAAATCCGCGCTTCCTACTGTCGTGTTGCATCTTGAAACACGAAAGTACGATCGAATTCATTGATGATCTAACGTAAAATCTTAAAGTCACGATAAGAATGATAAATTTCTAAAGTAGCCGTTAAGTGAGTGTCCTATCTTTCACTGCATTGTTGTGACAACGGTCCGCGCTCGTATGTTCAGCCTCTTAGTTCGACGTGATCACGATGGTCACTCGTTATTGGACTGTAGATCACTGAGTATCCCTAAAAATCGAGTAAATAACACACCAACAACAAAGAAAAAGACTCGAATGTCACTCATTAGACCATATGAAGGGGACGCCGTTCGCCATTGGCTGATTGCCTATTTAACCTAACCATTTTGTACCTAACCATTGTTAAGGGAACAGCATAATCGACATCCCCGAGAAAGGGATCAAGAAGGGGTTTGCAGATAAAACTATTTATTTCAAATAAATTATCATTTGTAAGATTAGGTACACTTTTGTTTTATATATATATATGTATATTCTCTTTTTTACAGATATAAATGAATGTGATGAAGCTTCAAGTGGTTGTGATCAGATTTGTAATAATACTGTTGGAGGGTTCATATGTGACTGTTTTAAAGGGTACAGATACAATACAAGTCGTTTGATGTGTGATAAAAGTAAGACATTTCTGCTCTTTAATATGTCATTCTTTTAAACCGAGGGAGGCATTGAAAAGCTCACCAAACTCTCGCTACCTGTTAAAAACTATACTACACAAATGCTTTGAATTGTTTATCGATTACATATTGCAAAAGAAGTGCAACTTACGATACCGTCTTTCACGGAAGAGGTCAAACTAATTGATCAAAACACGAAAGGTTGTTACATATATGTATTAATACAGGCATGTTTAAACTACTTTGTTCATACTATATTTAATGTTTTTCATTAAATATCTTTGATATCTTAAATAAGCTAAATAAAACCTTTTCAGTAACAACGTTTTCATATAAGAACAATCGATTTTCATCTTAATGTACAAAATGCCCGTTTTCGCATTACAAGATATTTATCTGAGTGAAACAACAAAAAAGACATTAAGAATTATCTCTCTTTACATCATTTCTTTCTCTTCTGTTAATTTGAGTGTTTTCTTGGCTGTCTATTCCCTTTTATTAGCGATTTTGGAAGTTAAAATGCGTTTACTACTATTTGATTCCTTTCACAGAAATTTCTTATCTCTCGACTTTCTGAAGAGTAAAGTATGCGTATGCCAGTATGAAAAAGAGGTCACCGATTCCGTATTTATATAAAGTGTCTCTGATAATCATAAGCACTAGGCGGGCTTTTTTACGTTTAAATGGCTTAAGTTTTTCGATATGATGTTATAATCTAACGTAGTTTATTCACCGTTTTTATTACACCGAAATCACACTCTTATACACCGCGAGCGATATAATGAGGGTTTGTCTTATGATATTTCCAAGTATGTGTTTATAGTATAAAAATAATTTCATTTTGAATTTATTTTATTTTGGGGAGAAAAACGAAAATGAACTCACGAACGTGTAATTTTTTTTAGTTTTCTGGGAAAGCAGTTCCATACAGGGGTTTATTCATTTTTTATTTTCACTGCGTATAGTTCATTATATATTCATAAAAAATAGTCAGAAAAAATACGAAGTCATCGTGTTAGCTTTTGAAAAAAAAAACGTGTTTCTTCGATCACGCAGTTAGCGATGACGGAAGGGGTAGAAATTTGTACAACTTTATATTTTTGTTAAATCTCCGGTCATAAAAATTCTAAAACATATTTGTAATGCAATTAGGCTTGGAATAAAGCTAGAACAAGCGGTAATAAAACTGAAGTGAAGATCAGACGTTCTAAATAACGTTATGTTTTTAATAACTTCCCGTCGTGATATCCTTTGGGTTGCTTCGAAACTGTTGCAATATTTTTTTTTAATTTATTATATCTTTTTATATATGTGTTTATAACTTTACTCATGTACCCATTTATTAAGTTAATGGTGCTCAAAAAAATGACGGTAACATAAACCCCGATTAAGAATCGTCCTTCATTTACCGTCAAAGACAAACACTCAGCAATTGCTTCAATTTTCCCTGACGATAAAGTAAAAAGAAACACAAACACATATACTATAATCTGATCCCAAATATCGATAAAAAAACAAGATCAGCCCTATTTTGGTTTATCGGCAATTTTCGTAGCAAAAAAGAAATATTTCATTGTTGTCGTCTGTGTCGTTGCTGTTATGCAAAAAATTAAGCACTTTGTAATGACTCTATCGCAAATGATTCGATTTCCATACTGTTTCACACATCTGTAGATTATTTGGACTCTTATTCTAAAAGTCGAGGTTACAAAATAAGGTCAATATCCATTTATGTCCCTTCTTCTATCTCTTGATCCCATGGTTTGCTCCTTTTAATATGTCATACAAATCACGGATCGTAGGTTCCGCCTGTTTAATCCGCTGGCCGCACACACTGACTCCGATAGAAAGTTCCACATCGATATTAAACGGTAATATTTTGCAAGGATATTTGGCCATTTACATGCAACAAAATAATTATACGGTAAGCGACCGAAACATCATAACTGAAGCTCAATTCAAATGTAGGTGTGACGTTAAAATCGATAAAATTTCAAAAATGTTCCACAAAATTGATGTCAATGATGGAGTTCAACGTTCACTTCCGGTTTAAATTAATTATTTGATTGGTAGATTGATTTCTTCGATTGACAGCTGCGATTGGTCTATTGTACATCTGAGAGAGGAAGTACACTGTGCTTTATTTCAGTTTCCACTCGAGGTTACATTAGGAGGTAAAATGTCAAATTTTGAATTTGCCTACGTCTCTTGATCCTATGGTTTTAGTCTCGTGATATTTTGCAAACATGTGCATCGTTACGAGAGCGACTTTGCGTACCCGATTCAGGCTTTAACTTTGAAGGTCAACGTCACAGTAGAAGGTCAAAGGCCAAATTTTGACTTAATAATTCCCTTGGCCCAAAAGTTTGAATATATTACATACTGGTACATCCGGATGAAAACCGGTGTACTACACTTGATTCAGACTCCTAGTTTTACGGATATAGGTCAAATTATAATCCTGTCTATATCTCATTATCCTGTGGTCTTATTCTCATAATATCGTAAAATTTCAAAAGATTTTTCAACTTGTTAAGAGCATAAGTTCTCGCTTGAATCATCATCCTACTTCACCCAAACAAAGATGCTCACTTTGAAAATTGCTCTCCAACTGTTTAAAACTACAAGTGGCATCCACAATTTTTACGACTTAAACGTACACACAACGTTCGTTTATTTATGTACGAACTAAGTTTTTTCTGTGTCTTTTGTTAAAGGTTTTTTGGGTGGGTGGGGGGTTGTTTGGTTTTTTTTTTTTGGTTTTTTTTTGCCTTTTTTTGTTGGTATTATTGGGTTGGTTTTTTTGTTTTTGTTTTTGTTTTGTTTTGGTTTTTTTTTTTTTTTTTTTTTTTTGGCTTGTTGGTTTGTTGGTAAATGTTGTTGTTGTTGTCGTTTGTTGAAGCTGTTGTTGTTAAGGATTTTGCTACTCACAAATGAACGAATGAAAGTTATTGCTATTAGAATACATGCAATATATAATAAATATTGTTAAGTATATTAAGAGTATCATAACATATGAAATCTCTATGTAAACATTTTTGACAATGATGACCATTAACAGCTTTGGAAATAGAAAATTCTAACACTTTTGTACAATTCATCTGTTCCAGAATGATTATCGATTGTTTGCTTAGAACAAAAATCTGGACGCAGAGTACAGTACTTTGGAAAACAAGCTGGTAATAATAAGCCTTATTTCAAATGACCGATACAGGAATAATTACTTTAAAGTAATTTTGGATCGAAAAAGATTTCGGAGTAGTTCTATATTCATTTATTTCAGTCGATATCCTGGGTGAAAAGTGTAGCAGTGTCAATTGTTCAGAGGCGAATGGATGTACATTGAATATTACTGACGATGCGGTTTGCTTTTGTAACTCTGGTTATGAACTAAGTTCAAGCAACAAATGTTTAGGTAAGCTAAAACCTATGGCGTTCTCATTTTAGCTGGGCCGTTTTCCGTAAGGCTGAGGTTTTTCTGTAACTTTGTTGTTGACTCCTTGCATACCATTTGATATGCTGTTTAATTTTTGTTATGAATAACTCAATCTTTTTAAGAGAATATTTTTTGTTCTCATGAAGGAGTGAAACGAAAAACTTGATCACACAATGGTTGAATCTGCTTCGCGCATTCACACTTTTGTGATTAGGTTTTTCGTTTCATACCCCTGTGAAAATAAAACAATATTCTCTCCGTCTCTTAAATTTAGGAAATGACTTGAAACTAGTAAAATAGTAACATTATTAAAATAGCATTTCATGCTTTCTAGACGGATAATTCAAATGGTTGTTTTCAGGAATTAACCCCCCCCCCCCTCTTCGCTTTACGCTCAAGTAAGCTATTGTCCAAGTGTCATGTATCTACAAGTGGTGCTTCTTTTAAGCCTTTTCTTCGTGCTTTAAAACATTTCTTCAATAACATTTTGTCTTAAAGATAAGTTAAGTTCACATCGATCGATTTATTTGAAAACAGTATTTTAACCATTTTGTTTTTATTGATATCTAACATCTTGAATTCTTTAATCAAGTCTTTTCATATATATTAATATCTTCATCACACAAGAGGCAAAAAGAGTAAGTTAAAGAAATCCCCGCTAAGATTCCCGCGACAAAGACACATGAGATAATATCAATTTACAAAACTTTACCTTTAAGATTCTAAAAGTCTGATTTAGTGTAGAATGTTACAATTACATGCTTAATATTTGTCATTTTATTTCTTTGATTGTTTAGATGTCGACGAATGTACCCAGAACGTTTGTTCACAAGATTGTGAGAATACTGATGGCAGCTTTTTATGCAGTTGTTTTGCAGGATTTCAACTGAACCCAGATACAGTTACTTGTGATGGTACATATTATACACTAATTCGGTTTTGCATAAAACAATCACGAGTCCTAGATAACGAAAAAACGAGTAACGTTTAAGATGAGTACCTATGAGGAATAATTTATAGAATTGTAGACTTCCCTTATACTTTTAATGCAAAAAGTATATATTTTCTAACACTGAGAATAACGCCATCATTTATAGACCAGCATAAGATGTTTCATCTTGTTGTGTTCTCTACTTTGGTCTTGCTTTGGCAGATTAGGGAAAATAGTTTTACACAAACATGCACACACACACTCACGCACATACACATACATACACAAATACACACACAATGTCACATTAGTCATAACTTTTCAATGGTAAGTACAGGACCTTGGTATAGCATAGTTGCCATCATAGCGCCGAAAGTAACGCACCAGACTCCCAATATTCACTCATGTAGTGTCATGGGTTCGATCCCCTGCGGCGGCACATATCCTTTCCGACATTTTTCTCTCACCAATTGGCGAACTATCGTAAACCTAAGTAGGATAGCAGCTGGAGGCTAGGAAATGATGTAATGGTGGTACTGGTGCGAGGCATACCAGGAATCCATTGTTAGGTGCTCCAGCCGCCGCGATATGACTGAAATTATTAAAAGAGGACCTTGATTGTCCTAAATCGCTCCCCTGAGCATGATGGTTCATGGCTTTAAGATATAAACGAAATAGCAAAGCCCTCTGTCTAATAATTTTTGAGAAGATGTTTAAGGATTTCTCTTTAAATCCTAGGTATTTTAATGATCCCACTAATTTCTAGCACTACTTTTCTGAATATAGTAATGCTTTGAAGTATAGATATCACTACATACCAAGTATAAAAGCTCTAGGCATAATGGTTTGGGAGAAGAAAGTTTTCAAAGATATCATTATTTATTCCAATCAAAAATAATGGATCGCACAGAAAAGGGCTAATTTTCACAATACGGTAATTCTTTACAGTAAAGTGGTAGAGGGTCAATAGATGATGATATGTACCAAATAACAAAGCTCTCGGCCTAATGGTTTGGGAGAAGAAGATTTTCAAAGATTTCCTTCTTTATTCCTTTGTAAAATCAGAGATTGCACAGTAAAGGGCTAATTTTCAGAATACAGTTATTCTTTGAAGTATTTTGGTAGAGGGTCAATAGTTGATGATATGTACCAAATGACAAAGCTCTAGGCCTAATGATTTGGGAGAAGAAGATTTTCAAAGATTTCCTTCTTTATTTCTTTGTAAAATGCTCCAGCCGCCGCGATATAACTGAAAGAATGTTGAAAGCGGCGTAAAACCCCATTCAAACAAACAAACAAAATTCCTTTGTAAAATCAGGGATCGCACAGAAAAGGGCTAATTTTCAGAATACAGTTATTCTATGAAGTAGTTTGGTAGAGGGCCAATAGATAATGATATGTACCAAATAACAAAGCTCTAGGACTAATGGTTCAGGAGAAGAAGGTTTTCAAAGATTTCCTTCTTTATTCCTTTGTAAAATCGGAGATCCCACAGAAAAGGGCTAATTTTCAGAATACGGTAATTCTTCGAAGTATTTTGGAATATGTATCAAATATCAAAGCTCTAGACCGTGTGGTTTAGGAGGAGAAGATTTTTTAATAATTGTTTACGCGACGGACAGACGGACGCCGGACAATTACCGATCTCAATAGCTCACCTTGAGCACTTTGTGCTCAGGTGAGCTAAAAAATCGTTTAACATATGTGTATTTCTTTCGGTAAGACATTTCTGTTCACATTAAGTGCAATGTTATATGCCAGGGTCCAGATTATCTTAACGTCAAAATAATGTTCAAAAAATAATATTCACCATTACATCAGAATAAGTGGTAGTGCCTTCATATTTCTCTTGTGTTTGTTATGGTAAAGGCTTTCTTTACATACTAAGTTTGGGGTAATCTTACAAATTCAAAGTCTTTTTCTTTCAATACACGTATTCAAAACAAAAACATCCAATCAACAACTTTAAATAGTTAGTGATACGGCTTTCATATTTCGAGGGGGCATTTATAGTGACAAGGCATTATAATGGTCCAAGAATAAAGGTTGTCTGTCATAGTGAAGGACTTCTATCAACGAAAGATTCCGAAAAGAATAATATTTACGGGACACTCGTGTGAGAGTTCTTGCTCTTTTTTAATCTTGATTTTGTCGAGATATACTTTTATCTTAAAATGTGAGGATGAGTTGTTTGAGAGAATTCTTTATTTTATTTAAAGCAAATCAAAGGTATATTGTTATAATAGAACGTCATCAACTTATTCAATACTTTCGATTAACTTGTAGACCACATTCATGTGTTCTTGAAAAAAAGGAACGTTTCTGTTTTCAGAATGCGATTTTCCATATTATGGCGAAAGCTGTAATAAAACATGTAGAATGGGTAGTGGTTTTGGTAGTTTCGATTCTGTCCGAGGATGTATTTGTAAGGACGGATGGACTGGTACTGACTGTAACACAGATGTTAATGAATGCGAAAACGCTAATGCATGTGGTGATATCAATAAAAAATGTTTCAACAGTCCTGGATCTTACACATGTCAATGTAGAGACGGCTTTTCGCTTCAAACAGACAGTACTTGCTCAGGTAAACACATTTTAATGTTAACATAGGCATATCCTGTAAAGTACAGAGGACATATTTAATGACTGGTTAGATTGTAATGAGATCCCGATACTAATGACAGCGTTTAAATTCAAATTTTGTGCATGGTGATACATATATTGATATCTCTTCATGATAAAAATCTGTGTTAATTCGAATGTTAACCGATGCTTTCTTCCGTGATCTTGATACCTTAAACAAAAATTAGATCGGATTTTCCTATCTATGAGACCGATAATCTACTATAATGCTAAAATATGTGTATTGTTAAATGAAAAAATATCGTTTTTCACTTTACACATGGAATAAAACTATACATGAACTCTCGCTGTCTCATTTATATTTTGATCTTCTTAGTTAACATGTTAAGCTATTGTACTAACCTATATTACTTTCATTTTTTGTCATTGTTTCAGATACTAATGAGTGCACCGACTCGTCGCTGAACAACTGCAGTCATTATTGTCTAAATACCGAGGGTGGTTTTACTTGTGGTTGTAAATACGGATTTACTATTGATTCCACTGATTTTACTAAATGCAATGGTAAGTTATAGATTCTTAGATCTACATGATGAATTCTTTGGGTGAAAATGCCGTTGCTCTTTGCCCGTCATGCGCCCGTCCGTCCGTGAATGTGTAATTTGTTCCTCTAAACATTTAATACATGTAATCTAGAAACAGTTCTAAAATTTATCCGTCAAAGCACAGTTGGTTACGCATCAGACTCCTAATCTTCAATCATGGGAAGTCATGGGTTTGATCCCTGGTGGCGGCACATACTCTTTCCGACATTTGTCTCTCACCAATGAGTGGATAATGGTAAACCTAAGTGGGACAATAGCTGGAGGCTAGGAAAGGATGTATGGTGGTACTGGTGCTAATATACCAGGAATCAATTGTTTGGTTTTCAGCCGCTGCGATATGACTGAAAAAGTGTTAAAAGCGGCGTTACACCATTTTAAAACAGACAAATCCAAAATCTACACGGATGGGACCTATTCTCTTCGATTCGTTCGGAGAAAAACTTCAAATTCGAATATTTGTATCTTTTTTACAGAGCCAGGGCATAATTTACTCATATTTTTGATATATATTTATGAATAAATGAAATAATTAAAAAAATTTAAGTCGATTTTGAATGATATTATCTTCAATCTTCTACAGTATACAAGAATCAAGGCATTTGAAAAATCAACAGTTATGATTGTTAACAAATCACATCTACATTGATTATTGACCCCCGTTGTCAACTGTCATCCACAACTTTATTAGTCAATTTTATTTATTTTCTTTTTAATGTTTTATATCTAATGCACTGGATAAAAAAAAACAAACAAATATGGAAAATCTTGTTTTTAGTGGATGGGAAAGGCACTTTTCGTGCCTTCTATATACTTTTAAGAAAACATTTCTTAATATTCTTCTTCTACAGTAAAACGATGATAAGATTAGAATCAAGTATGCTTCTATAGCTGGTCGGCATTTTATTTCATCATCGTATTCTGAAACTTGAAATAAGTACGACCTCAAATAGCGCCGGCCGATGAATTGTCGACGTTTGAAACAATAATACATACTTATGTCTAAAATTCTTCAGGTTTCGGTCAGTATAAAGCGGTTTGGCGTATGCAAAGTCTGGAGCCACGAATTAAACAGGGTGTTTCGAATAATCAAAACGAATATTCTAATGTCACTTTTGATATTCCTTCCAATTCCTAGGTGAACAATTTATACAAACGACACCCACCTTCTCTGAATTAAGACCTTGATTACCTTTGATTTTTCAAAGGAAAATTACTTGTGCATACCTTTAGTAAACCTCAATTAGCACACGCAAAAGTATAGACAAGGACCGAACACTAACGTTATTTCTTTGCTGATTTGAGTTCATGTCTGTTACGATCAGCTGCAATCATGTTAAAGATCTTATAAAACTCATAAAAATACTTTTGATAATGCCATTTTATAATCATCGACGGTTGACCAAATTGCAGCAAATATACAAAACACAATATGAAATAAAGATGCATTCAAGGATATGTGTAATAGTAAGTCGCGGATAAGCACGTCTGTCTTACAGAGAGCAAAGGTATTTTAGATATAAAAGTTCATAAGTAATAACATATTTCTTTTAGAGGAATCCCAGTATTGAGCGAGCTTAGAATACTCCAGAATACACCAAACACGGATATGATTTATAGGTTTTAAAGATGTTTTATCTTTTATATAAAAAAATCTTCAAGTCAAGTTTTTGTTTATTTTTCCTGCATGTAAAATAAAGTTTGATAATAATCAAATAGAAAAACGTTATATTCAGTCTTGGATATATTTGAATTTCCCCAGGAATGTTACTTGGGTGAGCTCTATAATATTTGTAAAGATATTTGATTTAGCTAAAATATTAGTACTTGAAGTGAGACAGGGTTATAATCGGATGCATCAAGATGGGCTAATCAGCACAATATAGAACATAAACTTAAGTCTTAAAGCAACTAACTTGTCTGGAAATATTCAATCAGTTTGTGTGTTTGGGAGGCATTTCTCCTTGGATAAACGCCTGCCAGATTGTATGAAAAACTTGATTTGGCACATTTGGAATGCTACTAGCAGGGCTATTCTCAACAATATTTAAAATATAGTGAAGTATCTTATCGGCAAATACTCATTCCCTTTTGTTAGTTTTTTGATAGGCAGAAGTGTTCCTTTAGTAGACTTGTTTAAAGTCTCGAAGTCTCAAAGTCTCAAATTATAACCGGACAATTACGCGTTATTGATTGGACTTTTCAACGCCATATTAAACATAAAATAAAGGACTAATAGTCCCGAGAGTTGTCCGGTATATACGTTAGTGAACACGTTTTGACCTTTTATTCAACTTGCCGGAGACAAAACTTCTGGCAATGTGTGAAAAACCGATAGATCGAAGAACGCACGTAAAGATTTGTTTCTGATATTCAATCTGTTAACTCAATTTTATCCAAAAACTTGTCCATGGCTGTGTTATACAGATTGATATTGTGACTAAATTCATCCTTTTTTTTTTCTTTTTTAATTTTGACTGATTTTTCTTATTAGTTCGAAAACGTATAACCCCATGACTATATACCGACATGACTTGACTGGGATATTAAAAGTAAAAATACTCTCGTTATACTTTTAAACAAAGCAAACTGTAACCTCTATCTTGGTAATATTTCAAAACAAAGAAAATGTAGCCTCTATCTTGGTAATATTTTAAAACAAAGAAAATGTAGCCCCTTGGGTGGACAATCATGACAAAGGACAGATACCATATGCTGCTTGATCACAAAGACTGATACTGAGCACTACGTGCTCAATTGAAAAAGCATCAAACTTTTCATTTACAGCGAATTATTTTAGGCTTGGCTGTTTTCGGAGAAAATCCTATTTATTGCTAAAGCCAGGGCGACGTCTTCGTCTGCGACCTCGTCATCCTCGTCGTTTTTTGATATTTTGTATAATCTCTGATTTAACTGAACAAATTCTCCTGAAACTCGGAATATATCTTCATTGTCAAAAAAGGAGTCTATATCACTCTAAATGCATTTTTAGCAAATATTTACTAAGAAATTTTGCAATATCTCTTCTATTTAATTTCTATCATTTACCCACTATCAAGAACTTGAACAGCCTAGCGTCAACATCCGTTTGAGTACGACATGGCGACTCAAAAAAAAATATTATCTGAAACTGCATATTGGAAACAAGTTTTTTAAACGAATTTTTCTCATATTTACAGAAGAAAACTGAAGAGTAAAAAGCGAAAAGTCAGGGGGTAAGGTCATGGGGTTATCAGCATCATAAGGGAAATAAATTGAACTCAAGCTATAACACAAAATCGTTTTCATGCAATTTCTATGAGAGTATTGAAAAGCTAATTTGTCCGTTTCCGATATCTTGGTTGGAGTTTTATCAAAGGGTATAGGAAAAGACTCAAAATAAAACAAATGTTTTATTGACCACAAGCACATATTTTGGAAAAAGAAAATTTTCGAACGACACTTTTGTGCTTGACATAAGGTTCTTTTTTGTTAGCTGAGTCTGCACCTTTTTTTACCACAATCTTTCCTTTAAACGCAGTCTTCAAAAAAAACAAGTGACAAGACCTTTTTTAGCTCACCTGAGCACAAAGTGCTCATGTGAGCTATTGTGATCACCCTTCGTCGGGCGTCCGTCAACAATTTCTTTAAACAACATCTCACCCAAACCACCCGGCAAATTTGAACCAAATTTGACAAAAACGTTCTTTAGATTGTTCCCTTTAAAACTAGCTACAGAAATTGAATCTGTTAAACACTCTGGTTGCCATGGCAACAAAAGTGATATTTTAAAAAAAAATCTCTAAAATTTTTCTTCTCCTGATCCGGAAGGCGTAGAGCCTTCATATTTTGCATGAAACATCTGTATATTGACATCTTTCAAAAAAGCTAAAATCATGACCCTCTGGTACTCAGGGGCGGAGCGCTTGGAGGCTGGAATATATATGGAAATAAAGAACGAGGTCTTGAACGACATCTCCTCCCCACTGAATTTTTTAGATAGTCTTAAAAAATCTTCTCCTCCTGATCCAGGAGGCGAGGAGCCTTGACATTTTAAATGAAACATAAGTATATTGACCTCTTTCAAAATAGCTAAATCGTGACCCTTGGATCCCCAGGGGCGGAGCACCAGCGGTCGGGGTTTATATAGAAATAAGGAACGATTTTTTAAACGACATCTCCTCACAAATCAATAGGCCAATTTGAACCAAATTTGACAGAAATGTTCCTTAGGTGGTCCAATTTAAAAATAGCTTAAAGCATTGAAATCCATTGAAAACTCTGGTTGACCTGGCAACACTACTGAAATTTTAAAATAATCTTAAAAATCTTCTTCTCATGACCCACAGGGCGTAGAGCCTTGATATTTTGCACGAAGCATCAGTATAGTGACCTCTTTCAAAATAGCTAAAATCATGAGCCTCAGGTCCCAAAGGGAGGAGGCATTTGGGGAGTTGCATGCATCAAGCATCGGTTGACTGATTTCTTCCTGAAATTATAACACATGGATCAAGAGGGAGGAAAAAGTTTGCTCCTTCTTTCAAATTTGCCCTTAAGCCTTGGAATTTGTAATTCAGACTTTTGGATCCCCAGGTACAGAGCCTATATATGTATAAAGTATTGCCCACTTATATCATAATCCTAACCTCAACATGAAATTAGACTGTTGAAAGAAAAAGAGACTTTATCTCAGGTGACACCCCATGCCAACGACCCTCTTGTTTTTGTGTGTGTGTTGTTGTTTTTCGGGGGAGTTTTGCTGGATCGTTCAGTATTTGTATGTTTGAAAGTAGTTAACCTGTTGAAAATAATATTTAAATGACGATTTCTAGAATTAAATCCATTTAAGAAATCACCTTTTTATTAATTTGTAGATTAAGATATACCGAACCAAAATATACAAACAAAAAAGGGATTCGCCGAATCATATATAAAACGACGCCGACTATAATAGGGGTCCAACTTTTTTCTATTTCCTTGCATTTTTATGACATTATCGAAATATTAGGATACTCATTTTTTAAAAACAAACATACTAGTTGTTTCTTTACATCTCCTTCTTATACACCCACAGATGTATAATAAGTCACCTGGCTAAAATTTCTGTCGTATTAAGGTCACTAGTGCATCAAAAGCCCATTTTCCTGCCCTATGACTTTTTCTTTTCAACAAATATTGCAGAATGAAAAAAATCAAGGTACCTTTCCATGCTAAGTTTAGGTCAGAGTACTTTACTTTCAGTGGAATCGCTTAATTTGGCTTTACATTATCTTCGATGTTAAAGACTTTATCCGTGAAAAATGTGTAGACTTGTAATCTATAGCTATTTTAACACAAAGTGATACGAATGAAAAAACAATACAAAATACAATCAAATAATGATATGTCAAAGCTGAATAATGCAACAAGTTATTTGAATTTCCATTGTCTTATTTCTGAATTTAAAAAAAACGCATGATGATTGTTTCTTGTTTTCAAATATTTTAAGATTTTACCCTAAACTTCACATGCAAACATTCACATTCCCTACATACTTTGAAACAGGTGAGCCATTGTCACTAAAGCGCTCACCTGAAATAAAGCTTACGAGTTTTAGACACAGGGTCATTATCGAAAATAGACAGCAGTTTGATCCCATATGTTGTATGATTTTTTTACTTCTAAAAGATTTTCTTCTTGGTTTCTATATAAGTTAATGCGTTCTCTGGATGAATCCAAAATAGTTTTATTAACATTTTTCTATTAGTTTCTGTGAAATAGTAAGGGCGCTAAAGGCGCATTATATGCACAAATCTTGTAAAGTTTACTTGAAGAGTCTACATACCCAATAAATGTGTTCCTTTTTTTTTGTTTCAATGTTAAATAGGGTGTGCCCAGTCAGAGCCCTAATATGACCCAAAGCATATCACAATAACAATATTCGCTTGGAGATTCATGATCCTAAATATCAATACTCTAGGCTTTCTGACATCAGCGAAGAAGAATTTTATTTAAGATTCCCTTCTGGCTTTCTATGTTGCAATAGGATTAACCCGGGCGGAGCCCAAAAATGAACCACCGGGCATCATATTAACAAACTTGACAGAATTACTGACACGAAATATCAATGTTCTAGGCTTTCTAATTTAGACAAAAAGATTTTCAAAGTTTCCCTTCTTCGTTTCAATGTAAAATTGGCTGCACCCGGATGGAGCCCAATATGACCAAAGGGGCAATATTTGAACAAACTTAATAGATGTCCCCTTGGAGATACTGCATACAAAATATCAAATCTCTGAGTTTTCTAGTTTCAGGGAAAAAGTTTTATTTAAACATTTCATTAATTTCTTCTTTATGTCAACATGGCAACCAGAGCTAAGCGTGGATTCCAATTACATGTATTTAAACAATTTTAAAAGAACTTTACTCAAGGAACATCCCTGCTAAGTTTCATCAAGATTGGTTCACTGGTTGAGGAGGAGAACATGTTTAATGAAATTTTTGACAGATGCATTTCGATGACGCACGACGACGACACCGGACGCCGGACATTGGGCGATCACAAAAGCTCACATTGAACACGAAGTGCTAAGTAGGCCTAATAAGGGTTAAAATGTATGTGCACTTTAATTTTCTTCTATAGTTCTAAATTATGATGCTGGTGTATGTTGGACGTCTTTCTGGTGATTTTAATATCATTCAATTCGGTAAAATGCATCATTTTGTAAATATAAAAGGAGTTCAATTGAAGCCGCTCTCCGCCCGAAAGGTTTGTTTCCCCATCTATAAACGCAAATACTTTCTTGGTTGTATTTCCACTAAGCATCATTCTCTCTTACCCCTTCCATATTGCAGCGTAAATGCATGGAATTAATGGTTATCTACACCCTCATGCAACAGAAGTCCGCTATTGAATGGACAAATTTCCTCTATCAATAAATGTATGTAGAGTTAGAGAAGACAAATTATTACAGTTATTATATTTTCAGACAATTTAACTCAATTATTGTATTTCTTTAACTTTAAAACGCGAAATAAGAGGCGTATAATATTGACTGGTGTGAAACAATCGACGTTATTTATGATGCCATTACTACGTGATGGCGCCATGGCAACTTTATTCAGAAGGTATCTTATCCTATTTCGGATTTGACGTCAATACATCAGTTCCTTTAAATAATCCTTAAAAATAAAGTCACCTGGTCTCTCGCCTCCCTAACCTTGATTTTGTGTTTGATTTATTCTATATCGATCTTTATCAGATATTGACGAGTGCAATATTTGAGTTTCAGCCTGTGAACAAAACTGTATGAATACAATAGGAAGTCATAGATGTGAATGTTATTCTGGTTATCTGCTTAAAGATGATAGAAAAACATGTACCAAAAGTAAGGGCGAATATTAATTCACCTTTGTTTTGTTCGTTTCTTTGTTCATTACTTTGAATTTTTAAATGTTTGTTTTAAAACAAAATGTGTCATAAATGTCGATTAGCACTTCTTAGCCTTGAGTTTAATTTTACATGTCTTTGCAGTAAAAGTGTCATCGAGTAAAGATGGTTTGCGTCAATTAATCGTGTTATTCCATTAGTGTTAATGTTTTCTATCAGTATCCTGATTATTCATTTATGAAAAAGTGTTTTACCAAGAATGCTAAAGCTGTATGTGTTATTCAATATATTTTAGTGGTTTTATTATCTCGGTTTTGTTGTTGTTGTTGATGGAGACTTTTTTCAAAAGTGTTTGTTTATTCATTGATTAGTAATGAAGCATTCTCTGTTTACTGCAGTATCAGACCCATGTACACTCTTCCCAGATATAAATTGCTCCGACATTTGTAGGGTTATTGATCAACGAGCTGTCTGTTCGTGTAATGTTGGGTATCAGTTGGGAGTCAATAATCAGTCATGTATAGGTTTGTAATCATTTCATAATATTTTTTAACTGTGTCCTCTCGAGACTCTTCAATTTCCGTAAGGTTTTATGCATATTTTAGCCACCGGGTTTTTATGCATAGAATTGAAACTCTATTTGATTTGCATAGCCTCTATGAGTAAAATAAAATAAAGTAGCAAGTCTAGCCAAGGTAAAATAAACAAACCTTCAATGTAGTCATTAAGTTAATTTCTTTCGTCATTTAAGGTGAAACCATGAACTTATTTTATTATTCCTGGCAGGCAGGAACATCGTTAATTAATCGTCATTTAATAAGCAGATTAATTTGCAGTGGTTTATAATAAACTAACTTTCATTTCATTCTGAACATTCATGCCCAAAACTATTCACGTTGTCAATGTCAAGATGTTCTTACATGTACACCACTTTACACATACAAATCTAGATTATTTTCAATGAGAATAACGAGAAAAACAGTTAAGTATCTCGGGTGCATCTATTTTCTCTTCTAATAAATACTGTAAAATATATAATATTCCTTCCTTAGCGAATTTAAAACTTCAAATTACCATTCAGAGAATCTTGACGATAACTTGATCATTGTTTTTCTCAATTTTACTTTTCGAACTTTCACCATGTTCGCACCTAACTTATATCTTTAGATATTGATGAATGCGAAGACGGAGTTGGATTCAACCTTTGTTCAGAAAAGGACAGTTGTACGAATACTAAAGGATCATACACATGTTCCTGTAGTATAGGTTATAAATTAGAAACAGACGGACGTAGCTGTACGGGTGAGTTAGATAAAATTATTAATTCAAAGTATAAAGGTGTTATTTTAATACGTTGAAGAGCTGTGTGGTGATCTTTTTCTTTTGGTGATTCTTTGGACGAGTGCCAGATTGCATACTTGTTGTAAAAGGTAGTCTATATGACGGTAACTATTTAGCTCGTAATTAATAAAATTTGCTGATTATCATTAGCTTATAGTGCTGACAATATAGGAATGTCTTAAAAGTTTCAATTGATAGGCTACATTATCGATCACCTTAGTTTGATGGCTCAAAGCATTATGATACACAATATCCAAGCGCTACGCTTAACAGTTTTGTAGAAGATTCTCTCCTTCAGTCCAACGTAAATCCAGGATCCCACAACATAGGGCAATTTTCTTAGAAGAGTCATTCTTTAAAGTATCTTGGTAGAAGGTAAATAAGCAATGATATATTTCAAATATCAGGTCTCTAATTCATATGGTTTTGGAGAAGACATTTTTAAGATTTCCTTTATTCCTGTGTAAATCTGCGATCGTACAGGATAGGGCTAGCTTTTAGGATAGAGGTATTCTTTTGGGTAACTTGGTAGAAGGTCACTAGGTCATGATATATACAATGTGTTAAGGCCCAATTCCCTAAGGTTTGGGGGAAGATTTTAAAAGATGTTCTTAATCAGGGATTGCACAGAAAATGGATAATTTTCAGACTCTTTGAACCAATTTGGTTATTGGCATAGTTTTTTTGCACAAAATATCAAAGTTATATGCTTTACAATTCTATGCATCACGGAGATGAAGATTTCCAAACATTTAATTCTTTATCCCTATGTAAAGTCGGGGATTGAACAGAAAAAGGATAATTTTCAGAGTACTGTAATTCTTTTGGGTGTTTAGTAGAGGGTTAATAGGCTTTGATACATACCATATGTGTCGCGCTCCAGGAAAACCGGCAATTTTGACATCGCGAGAAATTATTGGATAAGCCCATTCAAATTTGACGTTATGTAAAATGTGAGGTTTAAAGCGTGTCTCGTTCAAAATACACTCAAAAAAATTGTTTTCAACATACAATACCAGAGAAATATATTTTCGTAAAAAGATTTTGAAAAATAAAACACTCCTAAGAACATTTTTAAACAAATTTTAATTAAATTACATGCTTTTATTGGCTTTAATCAGTCCCATCGACTTTTGAGTTTTTCTGGCGGACTAGTTTCAAAAATGAAATTGAGGAAGATTTCTTTGGTGTGATTGAATAGATATATTGCTTGTAATAAATGTTCATATTTCAAAATCGACTGAAGACGAAATGAATAAATGAAAACTTGTTGGAGATTCCCTTTATCGTCGTAAAATTAGGATTTTGCATAAAAGAAGCCCCCCCCCCCCCGACGTAGTCGCCCGTATACAAAGCTTTAAAATTGAATGCTTATTTAATATGCTCAGAAATTAGATCCGAAAAAGTCTTAGAATTCACAACGAACGTATAAATCAGTTATTTTTCATTATTTCCCCCACGAGGATCCCAAAAATTGCCTTTCAATGTTGTCTTTTACGGTAGGAAAAATCTGTCTATAAATTACTTTCTGGTCTATAAATAACTCCACGTTTCTATGTAAAACTATTTAAATATTTGAAACTTCTTTTGTTGAAAACGTTTACTTAGTCGAGAGGATACGACAGCCGTTACTTTTTTAGTTTTGATTTATGGATACTGGTTCGGTTCTCCAAATAGACGCGTTTTTTTGTTTGGGTTTTTTTTTTTTTTTTCGTTTTTTTTTTCTTTTTTCTTTCTTTTTTTTACTGTAACAGTAAACACTTCTTGGTCGGCAATAATGTATCGTATTTTTATTTTTTGACATTCACATTTCTTGCACTTTTCACATTTTATCTAACAACGATCGCATAAAGTTGTAGCTACGATATTTTGGTAAACCACCAATTTTGTCGCGTAAAATATTAGAAGAAAACACAAATGGGGAAGAAAAAGAACGGAACAAGAAGATACAGGAATGATGCAATTTGAAATGAAATAATAATTTTCTAGAAACCTAAATTTAAAAAGGGCATACGGAACTAATGATTTGGTTCGAATAGGGTTTTATGCCACAATTAACAGTATTTCGGTCATATAGCGGAAGGTTGAACACCATACCATGGATTCCTCTATATTTTACTATCAGCAAGCCCAGCAAATATATGAAATCAAAATAGAACAAGTTCATTGTACACTTAACCACTTCAATAATCTTTGAGATTCTTGTGTCCACATATAGTTTAAACTGGTATAAACACGGTAGCGTGTTGAATTTACAGCCGGTCGAAGAAATACAGAAAAATATCAAACAAATCCACAAAACTTATTGTTTGTATTTTGAAGAGGGCTGATTACCAAAGGGTTTTTGGATATTACTTCTACCAAAGTCCACAGAACAACGTATTTAGGTGAACCATAACTGGTTCACAAGCATTTGTTTCTAGATCTTGGTAATTTAAGCAAGGAAAACGCGCATACATATAATACTGTACTGTACTGTAACTATGATACAGGCGCCTGTGCTGATCAGGAAAAAAAGGCAAAGGTCTATCAAAGAAGGACAAGATTAGACGACCGTAAAAATGCTAAAATGCTGTTTGATATCGTTTAAACTGCTATAGAATTACCTTGTTACTTAGGTTCAGATTTAACCATTTACAAGAACAGAAGTGATCTTTTACATGTACATGTGAAACGCAAATCTGATCTGTCCAAACCAGTTTTATTTCACGCATTTATATTTTTCTCGACTGCCCATATGAGCAATAACTCTAGCAGATACTCATTCCTTTCGTTAATAAGGAACATGGAATACTACACGGAAAGATTTAGGTAAATCAAGCATTTAGTTTTTATCCTTTATTTAAGCTTGAGAACCTTGGTATGAAATCTCAATTAAAATTTCCTACGGCAGTCAAAATTAGTAACAATAATTTAATAAGGTTATTAGTTGATTTATCAGAGACAGTGCAAGATTGCGGACCAAGAGAATGTTAAAGATAATTGAGTCAGTTGTTCCATATCAAAACTACATTGAAATCAGTCTAATCGAATCAAATCAAAACTAGTCTTTCTCAATTACAAAAGACAATAGTCAATTTTATTTTCCTTAACCCATTCCAACGAAGAGACATTTTAGACCTATCCAAATTGAAAGAAGTTGCAGACGACAATTTCAAGTTGATGGAATTTTCAATTGTTTTGTCTTTTTGGAAAGAAAACATTGTGGATAATGAAGAAATTGCTTAATACAAGCAATTTCTTCATTTTCCACAATGTTTTCCCAAGCTTTTTTCTTGGGAAGCGTAAAAAGGAGGGATCGTGTGGGAATGGGTTAACTATAGAGAAACTTAATTCGGGAGATAATGCGCTTTTTTAATGAAAGGACTGGAACATGAATTTAAGGCTTGAAATCGTTTAAAATAATGAACACTTGGGATTGAACTCGTACATCCAGATTTCAATTTCAGTTACATGCCTTCAGATTGAGGGTACACTTTTGTAAATGATGTTAGACGGCATTTGTAAAAACCTTTCAGTCAATGTAGATGCCAATATGCCTAATTATTGGTTCCTACTACTGTTCTCAAGAGTACAATTATAACATTAAACCCGAGGCACCATTTGCTCATTAACATAACGTGCATTATTAGTAGATCATTAACCAAATAGTATCGGAAAGATTTTTTAAATGAAATTAGAGTCCGCGACCAGAAGATTGTCAGTGCAGTGTGTTACAGACGACACAGCGCCTATAAAGTTTAAAATTCTATACTGCACAACCTATTGGTTTAGGAATTGATGTATATCAAAACTGTTTATTGGTGGTAATAAACAACAGAGACAACAAAACAGAATAATAAGTTTGATACACCATGTACATATAATATATTCTTAGAGCATAACTAGGACTACTATGGAAGTATCTCCAACACCACATATAAATATGAAAGTTACCTTTACATTAAAACTTAACGTAATCTGAACACTAAGTCATGCACCTAAACAAAAGTCCACCTTCAACAAAGCGTGTACAATAACTCGCGGCTTAAGATAACATATTTGATCTTTTATCTACATTAATTTGACACAAAGCTATCGAAGACAATGGCTGGAACACAAATTCTACGCCAGTTCGAGTCATGCGTCCGCGAATGAAAATAAAGTTACGCCAATGTAACTTTTGTTCTAACAATGAGAGACACAGAGAAATTAAATGAATTTGAGGATTTCTTTGAAATACATGTGTATTACTGTTTACATTTTTACTTGGTAAGTGGGTTATATGATTTTATTAAGGCAACTGTTGCCGACGTAAATTTCACACCTGAGAATAAAGTTTAGAATGTATAAACTTCGAACATTTAAGCAGGTCAACAACTTTTAAACAAAACATAAAATGACAAAAATAAATGAATATTCTTTTTACTTTTCTGTATGTAGATTTTTTATCCTCTCTATAATTGTGTGTTTTTTTATGTGTTCGTTGCCTCGGGTCCTTTTGAAGGGCAATGTACATAGGTATTATTCATCAGAACATTTGACTGAATTACTTCATGGTAATTCAGATAGTATTATCATGGGCTCTTAAAGGTAGAATTCTGTCTTCATTCTTCGTTTCAGCTGCATTTCCGTTCTAGAGGGCTTTTTGATATTGCCGGGGTAAAATGTACGATAATAAAACTTAGATACTCACAGCTTGAGTGTCGTAAACTCTTTACAAAATAATAAATTTGATATTAAAATGAATGATTTTTGTAAGATTATTCAACTACACTTCGTTTGTACTAATTCATTCTGATCATTGTACATTGTAATCATGCTTTGATAATGTAGTCAATTACACTAAACTTGCGTAGCTAACTTTACGGCTCCACGACGTCAAGCGGCAACGTCAACTTGCAATGCCGATTATAACGGAAAACCTGAGAACTTTAAATGTGTCTAGAGCTGTGAATAATCGCGATAGAAATAAACGGTTTTCAGTTTCATGCTAGGTAGGTCTTGAAATTTATGAAACCAGAAAAAACGTTTTTTGAAAATTTTGTCAAAGTGGCCGGTTTTTCTGGAGCGCGACACATATATAAAAGCTCTAGGTTTATGATTTGGTCAAAGAGTTTTTCACAGATTTCCTCTTCATTTCTATATAAAATCAGTGATTGCACTGAAAGGGCCAATTTTCAGAACATGGTTATTCCTAGAAGCAATTCGTTCGAGGATCATTTTTCTCTTGACCTTGTAAAGATTGAATCTTGCTTGATGCAAAAGTAAATTTTCTAAGGCTTTAACACAACGTTTATTTAAAAAGGGCTATGAAATTAAACTGTTGTTGTTGTTGTTTTGTTTTGTGTGTGTGTGTGTAGGCTGTTTTGTTTATTTTTTGTTGTGCATTTATAGTGATTACTTTGGTAGGAAGGTCAATTTGGTCTATACCGTTGCAGGTAAGGAACAAATTTTCAGAAGGCCAAGAGCTAAATTTAAACCGTTTAAACCTTTTACCTCTTATTTTTCGAAAATTAACACGAAATTGCGAATCGAAAAAAGTATTACAAACAACTCTCTCGGTAGAAAAACATTACAAAGACTTTCTTCTTCTTCTGTCTAAGTTATTTTCGTATCTTATCAAAAAGGTATACCTCTTATTGTAACTACAATCATTAATGTTTATCCTATTAGTTTGTTTTACTGCATTTCGACTGTAGCAAAGATATCGTTGTATAATAGCGATCCGTATAAACATTATGGGTACATAAACTATCTAAAAATACTGTTGCATTGCATGGTCTTTTAATTCATGTTTGCCATGAGTTTGAGAAAAGACATAGTGGACAACTTTACAAGTGCATTTCGATTAACCTGATTTTTTTCACATAGAGATCATGATGGGACGAGAGGTATTACCTTACTGCGGTAAATCTTGCCATCAAACCCATCCGATTTGATATTGAACATTGCTTTTTCGGGGCGCATGATCCGTCTCTGGGTCTAAATTATATTGATATGTTCCGTTATCAAGGGATGGAGAATTATAGAGCAATGTGTGGATAGAAATATATGATTAAGTTACGCCCAGTCCGCTCGCCGAGCCGTCTGTCCGCCCAGACGGCCGCCAACAACATTCACCAATTTATTAGCTAGATTTTTCCTTCGGACCACCTTGTCAAAAGGTTATGTTTAATGGTTTTGTGTAAAAACTCCTTCCTTCACAAGCATATAGCACGAAATATAAGGCACAAATTATAATCACATCCAAGGACAAACTCGTATCGCAAGCCTAAAGCGATATTTGCCATTAATGTTATTTACAGTTACATGTAATACTTTTAGGTGTTTGTTGTCCTTGTGTCACAATCTTCAAAATAAATTTGGTTTAAAACTTTGGGATCGAAACAAGGGGATTAAGTAATGAAAAGAGTTCAAGTGTTGTGATGATATTCAGGTTATATAATCACACTTGCATGACTGGTTTCAAGCAGAGTTTGGTATATTGTCAAAAGGTATATTAAATGTCAGTAGTGTATTACTGGTGTAATCATTACATATGAAAATAACCATACCAAAACCAAAACAAAATCTTTAAAGGTAGTCCCTATCACATACTATTTCAATACAATATTCCTAGAAGTACTTTTTAATCAGAGGTCGTTTATCAAAATAAACTAGGTTGTTTCCCTAGTAGTCTCCGTAGGTTGTTCATCTATTTTTAGATTAAGCTGAGACAGTTGCAAAGAATATTGAGTAATTCACGCCGTGCGTATAACCCTTGGAATCCCACATCTATTTTAAATTCGCTCAAACCAACGTCATCTTTACGTCATAAGGAGTTATGTTCGCTAGCTGGTCTGTAAAGATCAGTCCAAAACTGTCATAAGCGTTAATACGAATAGACACTCTTACCGTAGTTTTGCGCTAACCATGTGTTGTGACATGATTTTGGACGTTGGCTGCTCCGCTTGTCTATTTATTACCTTCCGTTGACTTTGGGTACTATGCAAGTGAGGTCATGCGGTTTCGACAACCGAATTCTTTGATATCTTAAATAATCTGGAATTACGCGGACATTCATACCAACCTGCATACCCCAAAAAACAACATTTTAAGCCTATCAGATTACCGCGAAGACAACATCAAACTCAAATTTAACTGTTAAGCGTCTGTTTGAGCGTATTTATGGCAGTTGACAATTTTTTCGTGTCACGGATTCAAAAACATCGATACCTCCCTTTATTACAAACATCAAATTCAGGGAAGCGTGAACTGAGCTATTTCACGTGGTTTTCTTTTTTTTTTTTTTTTTTTTTTTTCAAATTGATCTTCTTTCGCTTGGTTTTCTCAAGAAATGGCTGCTAAGAACTTCTTCTGAACATTTTTATTCAAGTATAAAAGCTATTTCAAATCATCATTTAAACGAAAAAGCGCAAAAATCTTAAAAACCTTAAGGCAAACATCGATATTTAACCTTTGAGCAAGATGATGCACAAATGATATTGTGTTAGATCGAATTATTCCTTGAATTACATTGATGTTTGTTTGCAGTTTCAAAGGCTAGACAGGTTTTTCAAGTTTATTTAAACTTGTGCTTACTTATTTTATTTAAACTTGTGCTTACTTATATTGTAAAGAACACACGTTAAAATGATAACTTATTTCAAGAATTTGTTGACTAAAATCCTCTATACATCTGACGATTCGATAAACAAGATTTTATTTCTTTTTTACAGCTTGTGACAATTATCACTGGGGAAATAGTTGTGCAAATGCCTGTAACTGTGGAGTCGGGGCGACTAAATGCGATCCAGAAATCGGTTGTATATGTAAAACCGGTTGGTTTGGGCCTTTATGTGATATAGACAAAGATGAATGTAATGGCCCAATCAACCCTTGCGTAGGGTTTAACCAGCAGTGTATAAACACACCAGGATCATTTTCATGTAGGTGTTTATCTGGCTTTCAAAATGATACTGAAGGCAATTGCACAAGTAAGTGGGATATCTCAACTTATCGTTTCAAAAACTTTTAAAAGTAAAAATGTTCCTTATAAGGAGCTTTATCAATTCGACTTTTGTCAGCGAAAACTATGGTGCTATATCAGGATCTGACTTGTAGCTCTCCAGGACTGTTTTGACAATTGTGCTCTTCTTATTCATTTTAGACGGTAGGAATGATTTATTGCTTATCCTGCAAAATCAGTTTGTCTTAAAAACATCCTTCTTGAAATATAAAAGAAATTTAATTTTGTGCACATTTTGAGTTTTTTTTTTTTTTTTTTCTTCTTCGAGATAAAGTACTTTATATCGAGAGATTTTTTTCCATAGTGATGTAAGTTCAAGATCTTTCTTAAGTGCTTCAATATAAGTTTTTCATTGATTCATTCTCTGTGGCAAAATGGTTAGAATGCTTCTTCACATACATCTAACCCATTTAAACATTGCCTTATTTTATAATGTTCCAAATTTAAATTCTATACCGTGAAACTATAAAACTTATACTCAAATACAATCTTGTCGTTATTTTTGTCTGCCATTTATATATTTTATTGTAGTAATCCTTATCAGCTCATAAAATAACTTCCATTGTCATATTACGAAAGTTACGTAGGACAAGAAGACGTTTTTATTCGAATTAAATTATCTTTTCTAACTGAATCTTTTTTTGAAAATTCACGAATTTGTCAGTTTTGTTTGTTTTTGGGTTTTGTTTAACGTTTTAACGCAAAAACGATTTATTTCACAGATATCGATGAATGTTCTGATCCGACCTTGAATCTTTGCTCCGGGATCTGCAAAGACTCAATTGGGAGTTATGCGTGCTATTGCCGACCAGGCTTTTTACAAATTGGGACTTCGTGTATTGGTATGACAAATTGATTTCTTGTGTTGTCAAAATGGGTCTTTCCATTAGTAATGGCATTTTTTTCTAATTATTATATGTTAATAGAAATGCATGGATGAATTTCTAACTAAATACGTAATTAGGCGGACCAAGGAAATGTAATAAATTAAAAGGATTAAGTCTCAATTATTGGGTTCTGATAGGCAATAATCGAAGTTGATATTTCTTTTAAGATAAGTTAAAGAAATCGTGGACATAACACGTTGAAATATTTTTCAGATATAAATGAATGTGAAGGACAACATAACTGTTCCCATATATGCTATAACTTACTTGGCAGCTACAGATGTAGTTGTAGAGAAGGATTCAAACTCGACCTAACTGACAGAAAAACATGCATTCGTAAGTTCGTTTTGCATCTAATGTCAGAATTCTTAGTATACGATAATCAAAATCCTGATATTATTCATAAATAAACAATGAAAAACAAAAGAAATAATTTAGGATTGCTAACTCTATATGATAATGATCATTAGAAATCACAATTGAATACTGAAATGACAAGGAAAGAATAGCGTGAAATGTCAAGATTAGAATCACAGGAACCAATCAAATACAACTGTTTATGAGTATCTAGATTTAAAAAGTTTGAGTATCACCAATTTATCTTTTTTTGCAGCTGCTAGCATTTGTACGGACCCATCCCTTTGTGAGGATAATTCAACTTGTATAAGCATCAGTGGTGTAGATACTTGTGACTGTAATAAGGGATTTAAATTTGCTGAAAATTCCAACTCAACTTGTATAGGTAATTTATCCAAAGAGAATTACAAATTATAAAACATAATTGAAATATAGTTTTTTATATCATCGTAAAGCTGAACTTATTGGACAAAATTAGTATATATGGATCCTTTGGATTTCTTTCACTATTCATTTAACAAATAGTGAAAATAGAAAATAGGTTCTTATCGTGTATGAATCACAATATATGTATTGATCTTGAAATACAAGGGTCCTTAGTGTGTCATTGGTTTAAAGCGGCGGACCTTGTGATATAAGGGAATCGAAGTTACTTGGCTCAAATCCCTGCTGCATTACTAATCCTTGGTTATGTCTTTACACAGCTCTTGTCCGGTAATTGTGATAGGATGAAACAAATAAATATTTGAAATTCGCAATTAGGTCAATGGAGAATTATTGAAAGTCTTCGTCTTTTACCTCGATCAAATATCTAAATTTCCCATTAATATTAATCTAAGTAAGATACAAAAAAGACTCTTATTTGAAACAGATATCGAAGAATGCACTGAAAATCCAGACAGATGTTCACAGTTGTGTGTAGAACTGGTAGGGGGATATAAGTGTGTATGTAATGAAACTGGATATGTTTTGGACTCGGACCTATCAACTTGCAAAGGTAACACGAGTATTTCGACTGATACAGTAACTGTTTAAACTCATTGAACATACTATATATAAGTTTTGTTAAGTCTCTTTTGCATGTTCAAATTTATTACTTGTTCAAAACGTACATCTTATTTTCCATCTAGTAATAATAGGGAAATGTTAATAGTTTCCTAGACAATTTGATATCGACAGCATGCTGCATTTTACTTGTAATTGATTTTTTTAATTAACTGGCGGTCATATCCTCACTAGAAAGAAATGAGATACGCGATATCTAATTTCGCTTAGTATCGTTTAGATTCGATATCGAAATCGTTACTTTATGGCAACTATACGTAGCCTTTACGATTTTTTTTCAGTGTGTGATGAAGGATCATTTGGAGATAATTGTACACAGAGTTGTAACTGTTCTGAAACAAACACTGATACGTGTAGTACAGTTAATGGTACATGCAAATGCAAATCAGGCTTGGAAGGAGTTTCGTGCCGTGCCGATAAAGATGAATGTGCAGATAACATCTGTAAAGAAAATGCAAAATGTATTAATCATGCTGGTTCATTCAGCTGTATTTGTGAAACGGGGTTCACGAAAACTGCCGAAGGACTTTGCATAGGTAATACCTCGCTGAAAACTTTCCTAGAAGGAAAATGTAAAAGAAATGCCATAAATGTTTAAACATCTATGACATCGACAGCATTGAGGTAACAAATAAAGTACTCGACTCATTTATTGTGTTATTAATCAATTATTTACTCAATTAACAAGCTAAATCGTACAATCAATGATTATAAGTAAATACTTCAATACTGGATAGTTTGTGTTGATCAAAATTATATTGTAGATTGTAAATATTCAACAGAAAAGAATAAATCAATAATCCTTGAAGCTATATTGGTCTGGATCAAATAAATGTCTTCCGTCAAAACGACAAAAGTATGCAACTATAAAACAGCATTACTGACGTTTTCGAAGCGTTTTATACTAGATTCATATTTCATTCCTTTCTGAACTATTCCGTCATTTCTTCAAACCGCTTTTCAAATAAATAGATTCTGAAATACTTGTACATATCTGTCTCAGTGGGACGATTAAATACTGATAGAAAAGGGCGTGAGCATAACAAAACATGTATTGTGTGTTCATGTTTAAAAACGGATCGGTGGATTTTAATTAAATTGCACCAAAATTCAAATCCGTGGTATAATTGGTAACACAATACCCTGTTAGTACAAGAAGGAAGTTGTATCTTTATCAGAACATGGCGTCACTGCATGAGTTAGGATTTAAAAACAAAACACTAGTTCGTAGGCATAAACTGAACTACCATTATAATATTCGTTTCGCATTTCTTCTTCAGAATGTCCTGGTAATACATACGGAGATGACTGCGCATATTATTGTACATGCACTGAAAACACTGAAAGCCGCGACCATGTAAATGGTAACTGTACGTGTAAAGAAGGATGGAGTGGAGATAACTGTACACAAGATAATGATGAATGTGAAGATCAAACTATTTGTGATGATCCACGAAAATACTGTGTTAATACTATTGGTTCATACTTTTGTACATGCAAACCTGAATACATACTATCAAAAAATGGCAGTTGCGAAGGTATAAAAAGAATGGATTTTTTGTTTTGTTTTGTTTTATTTTGTTTGTTTTTAGACTATAAAAATGAATCAAGCTTGTCCACCTTGTTAAATAGCTGGTAGATTGTTCAACGCGTTGTTAGCTCCATACAAACAATATTAAATTGAAAAACAAACCAAAAAGATAGAGAGAAAAAAGAAATAAAACAATAACACATTATGACTTTGAAAATGTAAAAGTCATGCCGACATGGCCATGCCAGCCGAATCTGTATGATAACGCGGACTAGATGTGCCCGAATAAGTAGGTAATAATGGAACAACAGCTCTTGTAATCTTCTGAAAAATACTAAACGGTTATCTGAAAAACCAAAGACGCCATCTTTTGAACATGATTTCTTTTCAATGAGCTCAATCCAACCGTGTCCAAATGATATCATGTAAACATCCACAGGAAAATATCTGACTACATGTAAACATTCAGAGGCATATGGCTGAAAAAATCCATCTACTAGATGAGATTAATGCATCATTTAGGTTTCAAGTTGATTGCTATTTTTGGAAGTTACCCCTGATCCATTAGTAAAGACAGAGACTTTAAAACAAAAATAATGGAATATTATTTTACACTACATTTCTCCTGAATGAGATCTGTCGTACCATGAAATAATAATGACTATTCTTAAAAGGGTATGCTAAAGACAAAAAAACTAGTTCGCAAAACAAAAGGTAAAAAATATTATAAAGGGCAAGTCGGGATTACGGGTGTTTTTGTACTGTCATCCCTTTCGCTGACAATTACCCATCTATGATTTGTTTCCGACCAATTGGTAGATATCGAATACCTAAGTGGGATGAGTAGCTGGAGGTTCAGAAAGGATGTAGTGGTAGTACTGGTGTGAGAAATACCAAGAACCCATGGCCGGGTGCTAAGCTGCTTTCAATCAATCAATCAACTGAATTCTTATTTCACAGTTCACTATTTTGGAATATGATTTGGACAAAAATGAGCTTTGATAAGAAACCCAAATGCTTTCGGTCGTCTCCATGTGCTAGGTAACAAATATGGCCATTCAGAATTTGACGTTTAGCCATTATCTTTGAGTTTGACTTTTTAGGAATAAGTTTTTACAAGCGCAGTATATTTTCTAAAATTAAATGTAAAATGTAAACGTTTTTGTACGCCAACCATTAAAAGGACAACGACAACAGCCAAAATGAAATAAATAAATAAAAGTAAGCAAACCAGTCCATCCGCACTGTACTTCCTCTCCATATCAAATTATATTTATCCACCAAAGGTTTTAGGTTGAAAGCATTATACTTATAGAAATTAACTGTGGACAATACTAGGCCTGAGACAATAACGGTAAATATTATTTCCTAGTTCACTATACTTTTATTCAATGAGATCCATCTACCAATGACATTAAATAGGTTTCAATTTGATAGTCACATAACCTTCGGGGATAAATTCCGATAAAATTAAAATTAAATGCAATAAAGAGCAATAAGCACGGCTCTTCATCTCATTTAGAATTATCTACTCATGTAATTTAAAATGATAACTACTTTATTTAAAAACCTAAATGTACAGCAGAGCGAACGCTTACTATCACCTTATCTAACCCTGATTTATTTGGACAATGAATAAAAGGCGTTTGGATCAATTAGAATTGAGATGGTATATGGTTGAAATGACCTCAGTATTCGAGGACTAATCAGTGTGATTACTGTAAGGAGTACTATCCATTTATCAAAAATTTTCATCTAGGGAAATTTTAATTCTTTAAGTGAAAGAGGTTTTAAATTACTTCGTCATTAAAAAAAGTTGCTGTTTTATCTTACAATTTAAGGGAGATAATCAAACACTTCCTTCTTTACCCTTGGCAGCTTCAGATGTAATGGAGGTTATCAACTTGGCTCGGCGCATATAATTTGAGATTGATTATTGTTATGAAATAAATCTCAAAAATAACATTATACGAATTCATGTTAGGCTGGCGTCCATTTAGAATCACCCGAAGATTAACATAATTAGTCTCATTTATAGGGAAAATTGTTGGAATGTTATCTGTTTTGATAATGATACTTATGGGCATCGTTTTTGTCAGAGGAAATGTACAAATAAACGAAAATATTTACTTACAGAGTGACTTCCAGTTGAAAATATATTGATACATGAACTTAGGCAAGATCTGAAAACCAATTTATTTTTAGAAAATGGAATTGTTCATATAGATAATCGGACAAGAGCAATAAAGCAAAAGTCTAGCCTAGTCTAGCCTAGTCAAAATTGATAAATGCGGGATGTTTCTGTTCTATTGTCATGATCACGGTAAAACAATTCTAATGCCACAGCATAATTTGTGTAACTTGTATAACTTGTAATGGAAACAAGATCATTGATTTGCCTATCTGTTTAGCTGGTTAATGGTGCAAATTTTAAAGTTGTACATATTTCGTCTGAAAAATTGAGAAGAAGTAATGGTAGAGGGTCCATAACAACATGCGGATAATTAAAAACTACTGTAAGTCACGTTAAACCAATATAAATAACTTAGTGTAACTAGCTTTCAAGTACAGTACTTTTTTTAACTTTCACGAGATGATCCTTGTCCCCTAGAGGTCGATGAGAAATCCAGATATTATTATGAGAAAAATGTACAATACAGGAATAGCAACTCATTCATAAATATTACTTAAAGGAGAAAAATATGAGATTATATACATATTTCAAACCTTCAAATCATGCGGTATCTTTAAACACTGATATACGATTATACAAATAAACATCCGATGAAACTCTTTGAACATATGTGCAACTACCTGAAATTGTGTCCGCTTTGCTATCCGTCTCTGTGTAGTGAAGTATGGCTAATAACCTCCGCGGTATTCATACGGTAAGCTGAGCTGTGAAAATTTGAAATCCCAAAATTGGTAAACGAACCAAATCGCATCTTCTTGGACCCAACGTGTGAAGCGAAGTGAGCTGAAGCGTTCTGAACGACTGGAAAAATACGTAATTTATTTACTGTACAAGGCCAAAGCGCGGCAAAGCAAGTATAAATGGACATAATGTGGCACATTTCAAACTCTGTACAATGAAGAGAGACACCATAAAATGATTATAACAGTGACATAAGTAGTGCCGCGGATTAATGTCCTGAGATGCTGTTATTGTCTGAAACATGACAGGAACTGAGGACAATAGTAACGAATGTCAGGTTGATTTAACTGTTCAAAGTTGTGTTAAACGTCATAAGATTAAAACAAACAAAGGGGAATTATAAAGACTCGATATTTGTAGCCACATGATCTAGCATCTAGGGAAGCCGTTTAAACTGACAAAATATGATGTTTTCGTAGTTTTGCTAAACTTAGCACAACGTGCTCAAAGAATGATTTCAGGATCACCAAGTGTCTGTCGCCCATTGTGCGTCGTGTGCGTCATCCACTGAACATCGTCAACATCTTCTCTTCCTAAACCGTTAGGCTCATGGGGACCCAACTTAGCAGGAATGTTCAAAAACTTGATGGCAATTTTTTTATTCACGATAAAGGGGGTATGGGGGGACATCGCTTATATTTTTAAGATGATTTAAAAAATAATAGATTTGCTTCAGTTTTGTTCCCCAATTTAAAAAGTACAATATAATCAACTTAGATTGTTTTGTAGGCCGATTTAAGAAGATGAATTTATCAACGACAAAAATATGGGCAAACGTCTTGGAAAGGGCAAAGTCACACATATTGCTAAACATGCTTGCTCCTGGGATACATTTCTTTTACAAATGTCGATACCTTGTGAATTATACATTTAGTCTTTTACCGTATTTGAAGCCTTATTTCCTGATTAAAGCAAATTTTGTTTCAGAAGTCTTATAAATAAATTGGTTAGCCTTAAATTAGTGGCGCAACATAAAAAAAAATCCATTATCTTTCTAGATATAAATGAATGCGCCCAGGGAACTGACAACTGTACGTACTACTGTGTTAACTTAGATGGGTCATTTACATGTGACTGCGGTTATGGTTATAGCGGAACCGGAAACGATTGCAATGGTAAGATGAAGTCTTTCAAATAATGCAGTGACACAATGAATACTTTTTCAATATATATATAGAGAGATAGATATAAATATTTGAAATTAAATATATATCAAGGAGATCTTACATTCAAAAGAACAATTACAATTGCAAGCAAGCGATGAAAAATACATTACGATTCAGGGTTGCAATCGCACGTAACTATATACTTTAATGACACATCTTATACAGTCTATAGTTGTTTAATGCGACTTTATCAAATATGTCTTGTATTTTATGAAAACATCGAAATCAAGCAAACTTTTTTATTAACGTATCTAAGATTTTTTATGCGTGCCAGCATTTAAAAAATGAAATGGCTGAAATAATTCCAAATTGTAATAGAATAATCTTGAGAAGTTATGGCACTATCTACCTTCCATTTGGCCAAATTAAAAAATAAGAAATTAAGATTAGTGGCATAGTCTAACTATTAGCCGCCACATTTAGGTTCATAGAATGGTGGAAATCTGATATAATGCAGAAGGACAGGTGACTAGGAACATTCTGTTAGATATTCGTGCAAATCTGTCCAGAAATTTCCAGAATTCTTTTCGTGTCCATGACAAGGTGTTATTATATGAGTGATTTTATCCAATTAGAAGGAAAATCCAGTCTTAATGTAAACTTAACGCCCAAAGCTTGACAAAACTTTGAATGCGTTCCATACTAAGGAACAATTCAAAAGTAAACAAAACTCATTGAAGCTTTTTTTTCTCAAAAATAGTTTGCAGTAACGGTACCTATGGTCGTAACTGCACACAAAACTGTTCCTGCGTCAACGCTACCACAGAAGTTTGTGACTTTATCAGTGGTACTTGTAGTTGTTTGCATGGCTGGGAAGGGAAGAATTGTGAAATAGACATTAATGAGTGTGATAGAAACATCGACAACTGCTCGGCTAATTCGACATGCAGAAATTCTAATGGATCATATGATTGCGTCTGCGAGCCTGGATTTCAGTTGAATGGAGAAAATTGCGAAGGTACAAGCAGGGCAATGAATATAAAATAACACAAATATATATTTGTGTGCGTGTTTGTTGGACGCTAACTATGATTCGGCACGATACCTGAATTGGCCTGCGCAAACTGGGATTTTCTACTTTGTCCGCCGATTCTAGAAGTAAACCGGTCATTTTAGATTTGCTCAAGACGGTTATACCGATTTTGGTTGGATTTAAAAAAGATTTTAATAAATTCAAAGTACTTTACTACACGATATAGAGGTAATATTTTGTTGAATAGAATCTGGGTGTTTGTTTATAAATACTTAAACTGCAGATTTAGAATCAAGAGTAATCGGCATGAGAGTGTAGTTTTGAGTTTTGTGTCATAGAAAATACTTATTCAATTGGTATGATAGATTATGTCTAATTTCTGCCGTTTGGAAAGTGCGTGATGATGCTTTACATCTTTCGGTTTTATCTACCGTACAGTTGTCTGTCTTTAGTCATACATTTTGTCTTTATTCTTCAAACTACATCTACTTCACCGCCCATGTCAATTTATGTCTACAAAGTGCTCAAAGTAAGGTAGTGTAATCGATCAATGTTCGCCATCTATCTATCTGTCCGTTCACAATTTCAAGAAGAAAATCCACCCGAAACTATGTATCAGACTTCAATAAAACTTCACAGAAATGATCCATAGATCATGCTCTTTCAGGCTAAATCGAAGAATTGGAATCAATAAAGAACTCTGGTTGCCATGGCAACCGGAAGAAAAACTTCCCAAACCATACGGTCTAGAGCTTTCAAATGTTGTATGTAATATCATTTTATTATACTCTACCAAAATACTTAAAATTATTACCAAGGGGCCAATATAAATCTCACATTTTGGGTTCTTCGATTTTGCACTGAGATGAAGATGATTATCAGTAATCATTCTATTCATCAGGCTGTAATCGTATATAGATTTTTTTCTTCGTCGGTGTATTTCCTGGGATACCTACAGAAATAACCGAAGTATCATACGGCCGCTTGCGAATTTATTAACTCGCTAAAAAGTCTTCGGGTCCTTCTCAGACAAAAAAAGACGACGCTAAAATTACCCGATTTACAGTAGACCAAAATACTTCAAAATATGTTTACATATTATCTCTAATGGATTCGGGAAGGAATATATAGGAGAGACCAACAATCAAAGCACAGCATGTCTATTAATAGAAAACATAAGAGTCCCATCTGTAAGAATAGTAAGAATGAGGGCACAAGTTGCTGAATGATCCCCGAATCAACCACCCTTTAAATTATTACAATTCTATTAAAAGCAAAAAAAAAAAAAAACAGTATAGTTTTAGGTAGACAATTATAAAAAAATCATTGACAAACATTATATATATATGTATGTATATTCGAGCAAAATAAGCTCTATTGTGTGGGTTCCTCGATTTAACCAATGAAGAATGAAATCTTCTTTTGAAATGTAAGACATAAGGCTTGCAAATTCGGCATGTACCATCTATTGATTCACTAGAAAAACCTTCATATTCTACCTGGAATTAAATAGGGAAATCTTTAAAATTCTTCTCATTTCTAACAAAACTGCTTTCAACGTTTGGGTGCAGAATCCTCTTATGGTATTCTGCAAAAATTCCTCCAAATTATCATTCTGTAATATATTTAGGCCCTATGGTTTGAGTTCCTAGATTTGACCTAGAACTAGAGAAGGAAATCTTGTAACATTTTCCCTTTAACAAATTTTGCAATTAGAATCTACTTATCGTACTCTATCAAAAAAAAATAATCAGACTAGAATCAACATAAGCCCTATGTATTCGTCCCCTTTTTCATATAATGAAATATGGAAACCTCTTTCCTTACGAAATGTAACAAAGTTAATGCATGCAGAATCATCTTAATTTTGTTCAACTTAAATGTATGAAATCGTTGGAGGATGACCATAAGCCCCTAATCTTTTACAAAACGAATTGTCCTAGATTTCTAATTCTGCAGGCAGATGCCCTACAAAAAAGCTTCAATTTGAAGATCTGAACATTAGCCCTGTGTTGTCCGGTCCAAATTTTCACATAAAGGTAAAGCAAGAAATCTTTAGAATTTTTATATCCTAAAGCATAACTCCTATAGATAGTATATTTTGCATTCAGAAGCTTAAATTTCTAGATAGTACTACTTTGAGAACAATATAAAATCTATTTTGGGTTCCTGTACTATATAGATAGAAGAAAATTTTACAAATTCTTATCTCTAAACAAAGTTGCCTTATGATACAAAGTATTACTCTTTGGTCAATATGAGCCTTTGTGTTGGCTTTTGGATATAAAACATAGTTAAAGGTGACAAATGTGTAAAATCTAGAGCTTTTCTCAAACCATAAATCAACCAACATCTTAAAGATATAAGGCATTGTATACCATCACAGTAAAACCTAATGTCATTTTTACGAAAAAGGCATTACCTCTTATATTAGAATAATAGATTTGATCATTCACTTAATTATGCGCATTACAATTCTTTATTCTAAAGAAATATATTAACCATGGATTGTCTGCTGTAGGACCTAATCGAAATGATACAACCAGCAAGGTATATTTTTCTTTGCATTTTCTATCCGACCCTTATCAAAGAAATTAATATTTATGGTGATTCTCTCTTTCTCTCTCACTCTCCCTATCTCTGTCTGTCTCTCTCTGCCTAAGACACATACACAATTGGCCATATTGACTGGCTATTAGCCGATGATTAAATTCTCAATTTCAATAAGGTGTATGCGTGCCCATTTGCTCTTTAAATGAAGGATGTTATGATGAAATACATTTGAATTTTTTAAATTAAACATTATAGACAGTTTAAAGCACTAAAGCAGGGGAGTGTTCCAGGAAAATGATGATCTTGTTTTGGCTGTGGCGGTATTGCAAAATGTCATTGTATCATTTCTGTAATTTTGTATATACATGTTTTTACTTTCAGAATGTTCAAATGATACGTATGGCTATAACTGCAGTCATACGTGCAGTTGTGTTGTTGATAATACAATGTACTTAACTCAAGTATGTGACCATCTGAGTGGAGATTGCTTTTGCAAAGAAACGTGGCAAGGCAAACTTTGTGATGCTGATGTAGATGAATGTGCTAAATTAAATGCACCGTGCAACATATCTAATGGTGGATGTTTCAATTTTGACGGAGGATATGAGTGTCAATGCTACAGTGGATATAAAAATGTATCAAATATTTGTATTGAAGGTAAGACAGAGAACCTGCTTGTTCTTTCATACAAACTGCAACGTTCTAAAAGATGTTTTGTCATCAGTTTTCTTAGCATTTTCGTATGATTATAAGGTCTATGTCTACAATCAATTTGAAGAATACTCATTTGAACACAAGCATATGTATTGTATCTCTCATATTCCTTATATGGAGCTGAACAAAACATTAACTCATCATTTAATTCATCACTCTTGTTTTAATATGTTTATACTTTTGATGTCGTTTCTTAAAGAACAGTTTACCATTATTTGCTTCCGCTTCTACCTTGTTGACAGCAATATTCTTTTGGCAAATGCATCGACAAAATCGCCAATGCTTTGAACATGTGTGTGTTGTTGTGGTTTTTGTTGTTGTTGATGTTGTTGTTTGTTTGTTTTTTCGGTTTTTATTTATTTGTTTGTTGTCGGTATGTATATATATTGGTGAAATAACTTGTTGCAAATAATTGAAATCTTGTTAAACTAGTGTATACTTTAGAATCAGTCATCTTGCAATACATATATTTGGTGGCTAAATTATTATATCGTTTTGCAGAGAGCAGTTTTTCTACAACAACAGTCTCTATTCAAAGTAAGTTCCTTCTAGAAATGATATTTCAAACGCGTGCATTCAAATGTATTTTCTATTTAGCATTTCCTGAATGGTCACTGTAAAAAAGGAAGGTGCGAGAATTAAGCTTGTTTGTAACTCACTATTACAATTAAAATCAATACAGTCGAATACCTATACCTCGAAGTTCAGGGGACTTACGAGAAAACTTCGACGTAGAGATAGTTCGACGTGTAGATAATCGAATATTTTCCATGTACGACCAAAATAGTGGCGAAATACCGTAACTGAATAAGGCCACAAATGATTTGTACTAGTATGATTATCTTATCATACGAAAGATATAACGACGATGTATTTATCGTAATTTCTTACATTAATATTACGATATTATTGTAACTTAAGTTTTGTTTAGACTTCGCTTTTTTGTTGATGTTTTGTTTGTTTGTTTTTCTTCTTCTATTATTGCTTATTCTTCGTGTCGATTGAATAGTTTGAATACATGTATTTTCTCTTTCCTGTCGAAAAACCCAAGTATCCATCTTGGTTACCGGGTTCTTCCTTTAGCTGGTCCCGTCGTTCGAAGTTGCTGGCAATCCCCTTGATCAACCAGGTCCGGCGCATAACAAGTCCTGCGTGGTTTGGGCGTTAGATGCCTCTTTATTCATTGTAAAATTCGTCTGTAACATTGTCTCCACTTCATGCAATATTTGAATCATCAGATCGTAGACAAACAATTAAACAAAATCAAGTTAGCAATCGATATCCGATACTGTAACGCACCTATCTCTTAACTGCGTTGACACGTCGAAATGTGTGAAAAACTTAGTTGATTGTAAAAATCGACCTTTATGATTAAGGTTCGTCTTAAAGAGGTGTGAATATGTGCAAACAATAGTGATGGGACTTTGCTCGCTAAATAACCTCAGTTGTCGATATCGTAAAACCCCATTCATACATTAAATCAAAATTGTTTTATTTTGTCTTAGTTTATAACGTAAACTGTCATATTTTGCTCTCCTTAAGAATCCAGATGGAGCATATAGTCGTCGTAGTCTGTTTTTAACAAAATCATAGGCCAACAGATTTCTTCGGCGATTGCCAAGATAGTGAAAATGAAACCTTGACTCTTCAAAATTTTGAAACAATTTTTTTGAATTAAATGTACTGCTAGGATTGTTTCTTCATTAAGACTAGAAAACTTCGTAAAATGTTACAAATTTCCAGCGGTAGGGTATGATATTGATATACATCAAAAGTGTTAGGATACCCTCAAATTAAGAAAGCACCGCTTACAGTAAGACAATGCCCTCATGACTATGACAGCAAGACAACGCTACCTCATGTATCTCCGAACATTTGTGAACACTCCCTAGGAGAGGCGTGTCTATTGTTGAACAAGGGTTCGTTCATGATTCCCTAACGTCTGAGGTGGATTTACTTGCAAACGGACACCGCGGCCTAACTCGTACCAATTATGCTCAATCTGATTAAGGTCAGGGATATGTTAAGGTCAGTCTTAGACTTCAATACTGGCATTCCTCAAAACTTTAGAAATACCGAGTGTGGCTAGTAAGAAAAGGATCGTGTCCCTGTATAGAGGGGAACAAAAGGGTGTTTTAAAATCTAATCCCTGTACTGGTTAGCGTAAACGTTTCCTTGAACTACAACAATTGGAGAAAGCCAACCTGTTGCGCCTATGATAAGGTGTGAGCATTATTTGGCCTTCGAACGCGATATTCAGCTGGTCGCAAACTGTTCCTAAATGTATGAGCTGTGTACCTGCATGCACCACATGTAACATCTCTATTAGTGGATATTGCTGACGTAAATCTGTTTTTGAGATGTTGCAGTATTATTTATAGATAATCCCGTTGTTCCATCACTCGTACAAATACCAGTCACGGCCGGTCAGCATTTGACCCGTATTGCTTTAGACGAGTTCTTGAACTATATATTGTTTGCCGTGAGTATAACATTGCTCTGACTCAAGCGGTCATAGACTGACCAACCAAAATGGCTTCTGACCTTTCTCATTTGAGAGTAGTAGCAATTCCACAATAGTGTTGAGGCCAAAATTTAATTTGATTTTTAAAAGCTCACCTGAGCACAAAGTGCTCATGGTGAGCTTTTGTGATCGTTGAATGTCTGTCGGCCTTCGTGCGTCGTGCGGCGTCAACAATTGAAGTGTTTACGCGCTAGAGGCCACAGTTTTGACCAAATCTTCATGCAACTTGGCCAGAATAGTTGTAAGGTCATGAGGATGAACCCTTTTAATTATTTGAGGGTTCTATTGGAAAACGCAGGAAAAGGGCCTTAATGACAATTTCTTTGATAACACTCTAGAGGCCACAATTGTGGCTAAATCTTCATGAAACTTGGCCAGTATACTTATTAGGTCATACGGATTAACCCTATGGATTATGGGAAGGAAATATCGGATTAACACAGCAAAAGGGGCCTTAATGACAATTTCTTTGTTTACACGCTAGAGGTCACAATTTCGGCTCAATCTTCATGAAACTTGGCAAGAATTTTGGCCATGAGGATGAACACTATTGTTTATGGGAGGGTTCTTTTGGGAAAAAAAGGAAATCGGGGCTTAATGACGATACCTTTGTTGACAGTCTAGAGGAAACAATTTTTGCTAAATCTTCATGAATTGATTGATTGAATGGGGTTTAACGCCGCTTTTAACAGTAATTCAGTCGTATCGCGACAGCTGGAGCTGGATTATTCGAGGTTCCGTCAGAAAACACAGGAAAAGGGGCTTTATGACAATTTCTCTGTTTAGAAACTAGATGCTTCAATTGTGGGTCAATCTTCATGAAACGTTGCCAGAATACGTACTAGTTCTTAAGGATGAACCCTACTGATTATGGTAAGGAAATGTAGCCATAATGACAATTTCTTTGTTCACAATATAGCCACAGTCTTGGCTCAAAACTGGTTATAGTAACTTGGCTCTAGTTGATTTTTTTAAACAACAGACAAATCATGTGAGCGATTTAGGACCATGATGGTCCTCTCGTCTTTATATCAGGCGTGTAGGTTAAGTTAAGGCAAAATTGTACTAAACGACAACGAGTTTTATGGGATGCACGTACAATAGCTGTTTTCTGTTTTTCAAATTCTTCGAGGTCATGAAACGCACGTGCGCTTAGGATTCTTCAGATTTTGTGCAGTCATATGCACATCCTGTTTGTTATGCCATAGCATAGAATTTTTTTAACACAGAAGAACAAAATTATGGGAAGCGTTATCTTTTTTCCTAAGTATATTTAAAGGTAGGCATCGATGTTTTCCTCATGCCACAGATTTTAATTATTTCTTTTTCCTCTCGTATACTATTTGAATACAATATGCCGAAAAGTTGTTTCGCAAAAATCTGAGGTCGCTTATCAGAAAAAAGCAGGGTATTATCTTAATAGCCTACGTAGGCTATTAATCTATTTTTAGATTAATCCGAGACCGCTGCGAATACTATATGATCATTCCCGTGGTGCGAATAACCGTTGTAACCTTGAATTTAGTTTAAATTACATCACACATTTTTTCGCTATCCCTTTCATGTGACATGAATTAGGATGTTGGCTGTTTCGCTAGTAAATTTGTTACCTTCAGTTGACTTTGGGTAATTGCAAATGAGGTCATTCGATGTCGACAGCCGAATTCCGTGATATCTAAAAGTAACCTGGAATTCCGCTGAACCGTTTAGATAAAGCCACAAAAAGCCACTCTAGGCCTATTAGATTACCACCAAGACAATACCTGACTCAGCTTAAAGTATTAAATGTTCGTTTGAGTGTTCTTTTCGGCACTTTGTATTTTTTTCTTATCTAAGTTTGAGAAACATCGATACCTCCCTTTAATGGAAACAATTAGTTTCATATTTCTCTTCTTTTTATTCTAAGTATATTTACTTGTGCCTTTAAAATGCACCATTGCTTTATATTGCGATACAAGCACTTGTCTGCCTCGCAGTTATAAGTTTATTTATTTTTCTTTTCCTGAAACTTTATTCATGTCATTCAAAACAACATTTCTATATCTATAAATTTTATCAAATGAAGCAAACCACCTGAACATTTACTATTACAATGGCTTTTTTACCCAAGGTATTATGTTTTATCTCTATTGTGGGCCAAGCCCGGTAAGCTCAATCGGTAAAGCGCTGTGCTCTAAATCCTGAGTTAATGAGTTCGAACTCCGACTACGCCAACATTTTCGACAATTGATGAAAGTCATGCTTCGTGCGCCTTTTGTCTATCATAAAAGGGCAAATGAAAAGTAGTGCACCCCAGGGAAATGAGCAGCTGGTCGCTTGGATATGTTGAGCAAAACGACAGAAGGAGATAGTTAGGTGCACCAGCAACCGCAATATGACTAAGGTATTGTTGAAAACTGCGTTGATCAGTGTAAATTTGCCGACTCTTTTTCGTGTTGTTGATTCTATTAGACTGACTGAAAAACATTTAAAATCATGTAACGATCTTTCCCTTTAGATGATGAAAAACGAACAGATATGATTCTTGTCTTAAATATGAGTCTCGATTCTGCTGATGATTTGAAAGTCCCATCTGTTTATCAACGATATGCAAATGAATCAAAAAAAGAAGTAAGCTCCTTTATGTCATTAGCATGTATTTAAACGTGCCTGGAATTTACACAGGATTTTGATTTTTGTTCCTTTTTATTAGCACGCTAATTGACAATGGCTTTGGATGCACCATAAAATCTTATTCATTTATTTTTTGTGAATGAAAATATCTTTGATTCTTTTTAGCACGATATTTAAATGATTGAACGACTAACGAATACTTGTCGAGGGTTAATCTGTAGATTGTTCGAAGTGTCTATACATTATATAGACAATAAGATCGATGTAGCAATAATCCCTCGATATGATCTCTCTTAAACAATGTTACCTTACTTTTTAACGTAACAATTCCAAAAACACGGAAACTTAATATATAATCAGAGTTAAAACACTTACATTGTACATTATGAAAAATATCCACTTCATTGAGAAATAAAATTTTGTTGGCTTTTTGTGTGTGTGTTTGTGTGATGGAAATTTATTGCTTAGAAGTTACGAATTAAAAGGTTGGGTTTATAGTCTGTTTCTACTCATAGAAAAATCAAACCGACCTTAAACTTTAAGATAAAAACGAGTGTATAGCCCTGTTTATAGCCTTTAGATTATATATCATCTTGGCAATTTCTAATGAAATCTAGTGTTACTACAGGTGCTAGCATCAATCAATTATGAGTTAACAATTCAATATATTTATGTATGTATTTATTTATATATATATATCTAATTGATTATTTTTTCTCTTTCAATTTTTAAGATTCTTTGGGGCTATAATGAAAGAACAGCTTGTGGATATCATCATTTTAAGATTACAGTAAGTTCCGACTTATTTTACGTGTGTCCTTTTAAATTATCCTTAGATATTTCAAAAATGCTGCATAAAAAATAACTTGGTCAGGGTAACTCGTTTCAGGGCAGAGGGTGTGTACTAGTTCAAGTTTCCTACTTGTCCTTTCGTCAATCTTTCCGTCCTTCAGTTCGTATCAGATATACTTTAGTAACTTTGCTGAGAAAGAATAACAAACCGAAATTTAAAACTACGTATGTAATATCGAGGAGATGTCGTACAAGTCCCTAATCGATTTCAAGCCGGCCGTGTACCCACTTCTTGTTAAAAAAGCTTACTTTGTTGCAATACATAATACGATAAATAACTTTTCTCAGTAACTTTAAATTACACAGACCCGAAACTTCGAATAATTCATGAGCTAAAGGTTTCTTACCAAGTGTCAGCAAATATACATTGTAATGCTCTGCAAGACGAATGTTTTCGCGGGGTAAACTGGAGTAAGCATGTCTGTTTATCTGTCCGTTTGTGTGTCTGTCCGCCCGTCTGTGTACAAAAATTCATTGAATTTTGTGTCGAAGGTCCTCCTACAAATTAGCTTTAAAATAATTTGATACATACATTGATCACATGTTGCAAGAAATGAAAGAGTGTCTAGGTGCAAGGATTGGTAAATCAATTGGCCAGGGAAGTTGAGACTTCATAAATATGTCTTGCAAAACTTCGATTCTATCATCGTATCGCCTTATACACATAGAATGGTCAAATATACGTCAACGCCATATTTTTCTTTATGGTTGTGTAATGAAGTTGCATCTGTTGTAATATAATGTATCTAATATACCCCCTTAATATTAGATATCCGTTGGTAGCAGAAAAATCGACGAACTTCTCCGTTTTTCTATCATTATCTTTTCTATGGTGCTTATTTAAATCCTATCACGACGAGTATTTTCTAAAATTGTGATGTAAACAGCTAATTACTACATATTCTTCCTGTAGTTAAATTCGCTCTGGTTTATATAATTAGCAGTGTTTGTGTATTTATAGACCTAAAGTAGGGATTTGTTGACATCAATAAACGGAGGTGCGTACGTAATAAAGGAAACTAATCCGCACTTGCTTTAGAAAGACAACGTTTATTTCCCATGTATAAGTACAACTCCCGATAGAATTATAATAACGAATTCTTACCATTGGTTATTGAAAACTTTACCACTTTTCTGAGTTAAAAGTAAATAATCAACTCGAGATAAAAGGCTCAATGAAAAATCCACTAAAGCTAACTCGCTCGTAGTTTATTTATATAGCCTTATAAATCAAAGCGTGGTAAAGTTTTCAACAGTGAAAATTTGTTATTCCATATATGTTCTATAATGTAAACATCATGTAAAAGCTTTAATACTTTCAAACCAAGTATTGGAGGAATTCAAAACACTATATTACTTAAATTATTATTAAGTAAAATATCAAAAGCGTCTTAGTTCAAGAGTTAAAGAATTGAGACATTCAATGTAAAATTTCGAATTGCAAAACGCTTACATGTGATCAGTGTATAAATAAAGGTTTTTACCTAGAAGCAATATTGTCGTGGGATTTCGCGCACAAAACTACTTTAGTTATTATGTAAATTACGAAGAGTTCAAGATGATAACAATGCGTGTCTATTTTTTTTATTTACATTTGAAACAAAATAAGAAAAATTAAACAACCTATGTAAATTCAGAGCTCAGACTTCTTATTTGAAATCGGGGGTATACTCATTGAGTATGACCTCATTGATACATTGTGCAATATGCTGTTTGTTTGTTTGTTAGTTTAATCAAGTGTTGTTTAAGATTGACAATCAAGACAGTCTAGTGAACTTCTGCTAATATGATATTTTTCTTCACCTAAAACAAGTAATCTAAATAGAACTAAATTATCATAATAGAGACAATGTTTGATAAATATTTCAGGAAAGGTAGTCTGAATATTTCCTTTACCATAGTGCATAAAGACACAGATATATCACGGGATTCACTCACAACAGCTGTTTTCAGTTTGTCTCGAAAGTCCTCCCTGGAACTTTTCAATGAAAAAGTCTACGTACAAGCTTTTACTGTCGATAACATTAAAGGTATATGTTTATCAAACTACTCCTGTATACATTATAAATTTATATCTGATTTGTAGCTTTTTTTAAAACGGGTTCATTATTTTAAACTATCTGGAACTTAAGCAAGTTTGTATACTTGTCTTTCAGGAAAACGTACAAGAACAGGTGGATTGTTTATTTTTCCCGTTCAATCAAATTATAGGAGTGCATATTTCCCTGTATACGGGAACTATATTTTATTTCACGTTTACATATTTCTCTTTTACAACTGAATTAGAAAGCACATGCATTTTAGGTTTTAAGACATAATTGTTGCCTTTATCAAGCAAACTGCATACAAAGAAAACACCGAACTCTCTACATCACTCAGTACTCTGTAAGACGATGGTCGCAATATATATAATTGAAACAACTGAAATGTATCTGTGTTAAAAAGGGTTAAACCTCATTAGATAAACGCACAGCTTTCAGATACCTTAACACGCATTAATTTGCTATTTTGCAAAAAACAAATAATTTTTCTCTACTATTAATTTAGCCATAAAAAAGCACTAAAGTACTACACCACAATTCTGCGTCCATGGCAGAACATTTGCTTAAGTCGTGTGTCCCAATAAATTATGATATCACTTTAATGTTCTTTCCTAACGTTTATTTCAATTTATTTTACTATTTTTAGGCAAGTTTGAGCAACGCCTTTGTATTACATTATATAATTTTACTTTTCAACAACTTAGTTTGAATTGGATCTCTATTGATGGAAACTTTGAAAGCATAGAACTGTTTTATATATATCACCTTACTACATTCACGTCATTCAAATTTCCTGTTTCTTATCGTATATGTTTCAAAATGTTAGGGTACAGTTTAAAGACCCTTTTCCCCGAAACAACGCTTTTTGATATGCTGTTATTTGGCGCTAGTAGGTCAACATCTCAAGTTGATAAATAAAAACGAACAATATAGGCCAATTCATCTTTGCAATGTCTTGTCCTTGTAAAAGCTAGGAGTTTCACAATCAGATTATCTTTGAGAAAGTTTTGTTCATTTTTCTATATTGTTCTATTTTATCTTAATCTATTTAATTTACACCGATTTTAAATCAAGCCTCTACAGTCTACATTAATGTATTTAAATTTTGATTCCTGGATGATGCAGTCGTAATTGATTCGAATATTTTTGGCTCGAAATTTCATAACTGTAATCAGACCCCGAGGATAGAACTAAGGGATCGAGTAGCCATCGTCTACAAGACGACCATAAACACAAAGGTTAATTGAAGTTTCAGGGAAAAAACTGTATTCCTTGACTGGAAGCCACAGAGCTGGAATTTGGCACTAATAGCATAAGCCAATTAATACATTATTTCTTTGATATATCTTAAAATGTCTGCTGAGCTTAGTTTTCACGGTTTTCACTCATCAACAAAGGGCGCTTGACATATGATAATAAACATTTACATTTAATTTACATTTAATACATTTAATGAAAGGCAAAATCGACATTAAAAATGTCTTTGGCCATTTACATACAGGTAAAGAAATATGGCCAAGACTTGGTTTTAACATAAACATCACTGTAAAATGAAAAAAAGTGAAACAACAATAAAGTGAAGAGAATCAAACAACTCGGTGCATTCTATGTATATCCATTTACCTAAAATAACAATGATATTGAAACGGTTATCGGATTAATAAATCCTTTCGAGTCTTAAAAGATTCTAATAAATACTTGCAAACTTTAATCAAAACATTACTTTTATAACTTGACATAAGATTATTGAACTTAAACATGTTTGGCCATTGAATGCTTTTTAAGTATGTTTTTCTAAGGTCAATATATTTAGGACAACAAAGAAAGAAGTGGTATTCATTTTCGATAATTTTTGTTCTACAAACATTACACCTTTTTTCATCTCTTGTAAGATTAAAAAAATCTACCAGCTTCAATTTGTAAATTATGACTACTTAGTCTGAATCTTGCGAACGTTTTACGAAATTTTGGATTTTCAATTTATCTAGAAATGGTTCATACTCGAAATTTTCTTTGTAACCGTGATAAGATGAAAGTTTTGGGGAATTGCAAATATAAACATTCCTTTCTTGAATAAATTAGTCATGAAGTTTTATCTTAATACTATTGAAATTTGTCGATCGATTATTTGAAAATCTAAGTCCAAGATGATCTAACACAGAATTTAATCCTTTTTGACCAGCAATTTCTATTTATTTTTTCACTTTGGTCTACGTAAGTTCCATACAGGATTGGGACATTTATATTCATTATCTTAGTCCAAAATGTTAATGCTCTTTGCTTTCAAATGATTGATAAAGGTAATCTGCCAAATTCTCCCAAAACTGCAAAATGAGGTGTTTGCTGCTTTACTCCTAATATCCTTTTTTAAAAATTTCATATGTAACTTGTCTACATCTTTAATGTTATACACTCCCCATACCTCTGCTCCGTATAGCAATACTGGTACAACCACAGAATCAAAAAGTGATAATGTTGTTTTCACATCCATACTAACTTTATCTAGCAAGGAAGGTAAAGTTATATGCCTTTAATGCTTTATCATTTAAACATTTGACAGCTTGATTAAAACTACCGCGATATAACTGAAAGATTGTTGAAAGCGGCGTAAAACCCCATTCAAACAAACAAACAAACTCTCCATCTATTTCAAAAGTTTCATTGCGAAAAGATTTCTGTTTTCAAAAACGCATATCTTTGTTTTATTCACATTATTTCTAGCCCCATCTTTTCGAGTAAAGACAAAATACCATCGATTTGAGCTTGTAAACTTACTGGATCTGTAGTAAATAATACAATATCATCTGCAAATAGAATGAGGTATCTTGATAGTATTTCCAAATCATCTTCTGTTAGAGCATTGAAATTAAAATCATCTGCAATGTCGTTAATGAAATAATATCGGAAACAGCGGCTCACCTTGCTTCAATACGATGGTTACATCAAAAAAATCGAAGTACTTGTTTCATTGGATAATTTGACACATGCTTGTAATTTTTAATAAAGGCTTTTAATCTTATTACACATTTACTACTGATACCTTCATTGAAAAGTTTTGATATCAAGAAGTCTCTGTTCACAGTTTCAAATGCGTTTTTGTAGTCTGTAAAACACCAAAGGTTTTTATTATTTGACACAACTGATGAAACTATTTTGGATGTAATATTAACCAGGGTAATACCTCGATAATTTTCTGGGTTTCTTTTGTCACCTTTTTTTGTGGATTGGTACTATAGCACCTTTATTCCAAGATTCGGGAAAGATATCAGTATCAAATATATAGTTAAAAAAATTGCACAAGAATGGTGAGATAAAGCTATAACAATCGATGAAAAAACATCATTATCTAAATCACTACTTTTATGTCTATTGTAAGATGAAATAACCTTTTATATTTCCTCTATTGTAATTGAGGTGTCTAATTCTTCTACTTCATTAATTGAGGTTTCAAAAGCAGGGATGTCATTTGAATATGAATTTTGAGAACTCAGATTAGAAAAAAAGTTTGGAAACATATTTGAAGAAATATCTTTTTCTGCAGACTTAGTTTTCCTAGATTTATTTTTATGCTTCCAGAAGGGCCGAGGAGAATTTTTGCTAAGTTGAACAAGTCTGTCTCTTTTTAGCTCACCTGAGCACAACGTGCTCAAGGTGAGCTTTTGGTATCACCTTTTGTCCGTCGTGCGTCGTGCGTCGTGCGTCGTGCGTCGGAAGTCGTCAACAATTCTTTAAACATCTTCTCCTCAGTAACCACTGGGCGGAATTCAACCAAACTTGGTAGGAATGTTCCTTGGGTGACCCTTCTCAAAAGTTGTTCGCGGATTTTTGATTGACCCCATAAAATGGGCGTGGCAGGGCGTGGCAGTTTTTAACTTAGAAATCTTTAAACATCTTCTCCTCAGTAACCATTGGGCCAATTTCAACCAAATTTGGTATGAATGTTCCTTGGGTCACCCTTTCAAAAGTTGTTCGTGGAATTTTGATTTATGCCCAAATATGGGCGTGGCAGGGCGTGGTAGTTTTTGACTTAGGAATCTTTAAACATCTTCTCCTCAGTAACCATGGGCCAATTTCAACCAAATTTGGTATGAATGTTCCTTAGGTGACCCTTTTCAAAAGTTGTTCGTGGAATTTTGATTTACGCCCAAATATGGGCGTGGCAGGGCGTGGCAGTTTTTGACTTAGAAATCTTTAAACATCTTCTCCTCAGTAACCATTGGGCCAATTTCAACCAAATTTGGCATGAATTGTTCCTTGGGTGACCCTTTTCAAAAGTTGTTCATGGAATTTTGATTTATGCCCAAATATGGGCGTGGCAGGGCGTGGCAGTTTTTGACTTAGAAATCTTTAAACATCTTCTCCTCAGTAACCATTGGGCCAATTTCATCCAAACTTGGCATGAATGTTCCTTGGATGACCCTTTTCAAAAGTTGTTCGCAGAATTTTGATTTATGCCCAAATATGGGCGTGGCCGGGCGTGGCAGTTTTTGACTTTGAAATCTTTAAACATCTTCTCCTCAGTAACTATTGGGCCAATTACAACCAAATTTGGTATGAATGTTCCTTGGTCGACCCTTTTCAAAAGTTGTTTGCAGAATTTTGATTTATGCCCAAATATGGGCGTGGCAGTTTTTTTAACTTTGAAATCTTTAAACATCTTATCCTCAGTAACAGTTGGGTCAATTTCAACCAAACTTTGCATGAATGTTCCTTCGGTGACCCTTTTCAAAAGTTGTTCTTGGAATTTTGATTTATGCCCAGATATGGGCGTGGCAGGGTCAGGCACTTTTTTGACTTTGAAATCTTTAAACATCTTCTCCTCAGTAAGCATTGGATCAATTTCAACCAAACTTGGCATGAATGTTCTTTGGGTGACCCTTTTCAAAAGTTGTTTGCAGAATTTGGTTTCACGCCCAAATATGGGCGTGGCAGTTTTTGAATTTGAAATCTTTAAACATCTTCTCCTCAGTAACTATTGGGCCAATTTCAACCAAATTTGGTATGAATGTTCATTGAGTGACCCTTTTCAAAAGTTGTTCTTGAATTTTGATTGATGACCAAATAAGGGCTTGGAAGGGTAGGGCAGTTTTTGACTTTGAAATCTTTAAACATCTTCTCCTCAGTAACCATTGGGCCAATTTCAATTTTGAATCATCTTACATTAGTCAGGTGAGCGATTTTAGGGCCATTCTGGCCCTCTTGTTTTAAATTTAATTCTAGCGGATCTTTTTACCTTGTTATAATCTGATCTAGCTAACAAAAAATTGGCATTGTTTTCACCAACAGGGTGTTTAGAAAAGTCTCTCTTTCTTTCTTGGAAAAGTGATTTAGCTCTTTTACATTTTTTGGTATAGTTCTTACCTGGATTATTATTTTTACACATCGTCCGCCCGCAAAATTTAAAAAATATATCGTAAATAAGTTCTTGGAAATGTTTCATACATGTATCAATAGCATACTCCTTTCGGGAAAGACGATCCGTAATGTCAGCGAACAGATCTCTATTATCATCTAAATATACTAAAAAAAGACTCTTCATCTAAATTTTCCCAGATTATTTTGTCAGTATATGAAATATTTCCATCTTTAAAATCAAACATATTTTGGTAATCAATACAAAAAGAAAGCATGTTTTGTTCAGAAAATTCTGTTAAATCAAAAATCTGAAAATTATTAACACAAGGGAGGTGATCAAGTAATCTATCGTGCTGTTTATCGGTCGATTTCGATAGTTACTATGATACGTATAATCTCCCTTTTCTAGTCTACCATTAGCTATGGATAAACCATTTTCTTTAAAAATAGAGTGGTCTCCGCCCGAACGTATTAACTGGTTTATTGCGCACGGGCGGAATTGTCTCATTATCGCACGGAACACTAATGAAGCGACCCATATTCACAGATGGTACGTAATAGGCCTCTTGGCCGGTTCGTGCGTTAAAGTCACCTAATACGAAAAAGTTTCCCTTATTATTATAAAACCTAAACTTTTCATTAAGAACTTCATATAGTCAAATTCAAAGAGCAATGAATGTACATTCTTGTAAAGTTTTGAATCCTCCGGGGGATTATGACAAACACATAAAGGCATCCTAATTCAAAATACATTTATCAATTTTAAAACAGATTAAACCTTTCGAATCGATATCTTCTAAATTTATAAAGGGACTTAGATGATTCTTATAATAAACCACTACACCTCCACTATAACGCTTAGCTCTTTTATAACACTTTGGTCTCGGACAGCTAAAATATTCGTACCCGTCAATTTTTAAATCACTGTGTTTAGATTGCCAGGTTTCGGTTAATAGTAAAACGTCATAAGAAGAGATCGAATTAAGAAAGGTTTGATCAGTTAATTTGCAATTTAAACCTTGAACATACCAGATGATTAAAGAAATGTGTTCATTGTTACGTCCATACGCAAAACCCGAGGAGTTAACGGTATCAACTGTAAACACTTTGCCCTCGATGTGGAGTTTGTCAGATGATAACGCGACCCGCTTGTGTTCTACACAAAAAGAATGAATCATTTGGACACAATCCTCAGACTTTCTTGCATCATACGATGACTTTTCCTGGATACCCATGAATAACAAATTGTCTCGCATTGAGCGAGACTTTAAGTCGAGTATATCTTCCCGCACTGTTTTCAATCGATCAAATTCTTGAGTCATAGATTCTATTTTCTCCTTATCCTCTGATAGTTTTTTATCAATAGACGTTTGCTTAGATTGTATTTCATCCAATGTTTGACTATCAAATTTTCTTATATTTTCCAATTCATCAAGTTTCTTTTTGGATTCGGCAGAGGACAATTCGAGAGATTTCAGAGGAGTTTCAATGAAGCCCATCCTCTGTGATAAATTTGATATCTGACTATCGATAGAATACAATTTGTTTAAACGCTTGTCCATCGAATTCAGGCGTTCTAAAATGGCTTGATGTATACCCAGGTTTCGTTGCTGGATTGGGGAATGATACATGGGTTGGGATAAGAATTGTTGTTGCTGCTGCTGCTGTTGCTGAGGTGGAGTATAAAATCTGCCAACTGAAGTTTTATAGTTTGTATAACTGTTCATTGCAGACATATTCAAAGGCGATATGTAACTAGCCTCCATAGACTGGTTTTGGAGAGTGCATATTTTTGCCGTTACCGTAATTATCGTGCGTCGCCATTTTGTCGCTTGTCGTTTTCTTCTTCTCGGGTTGTTCTATACCATTGCTAGGAGAATTCCTTTTACGCTTTTCTTGCTTTCCCTGGGTCTTTTTCGTACTGGTAATTTGGAAGATAATGAAAAACCGCACATCCTCGTTAACAAAGTATTGTCTGTGACTGGATTAATCTCTTGATTAAATGAAAATTCAATATATTTTCTCTCCCCACCGCCGCTATATTTCACGGATGCGCACAAAATACCTTTCCTGTGCACTTTGGGCTCAGATAAGTTAAATTAGTCACAATTAAATCCTTGTCAATTATTTTACATTTAAAAATAATTGAAAGTTATGAGAAGTTTTAATTGATTGGTTGAATGGGGTTTAATGCAACTTAAGAAGTATTTCAGTCATATCGGGACGGCTGGAGCACCTAACATTGGATTCCTAGTATTTCTTACACCAGTACTACCAATACATCCTTTCCTAGCCCCCAGCTGCTATCCCACTTAGGTTTACGATTATCCACCTATTAGTGAGAGTTAATTGTCGAAAAGGATATGTTTCGTCGCCGGGGATCGAACCCATGACACCCTATGATTGAAGTTTAGGAGTCTAATGCGCTACCTACTGCGCTATGACGCTGGCTATTATGGAAAGGTCCGCTTGAATAATATTAGTAAATATTTATGTCTCTTATAGCGATTTTCGTATGATATCAATTTAATAGAAATATATAGCCAAAAGGACTTAAGTTTCTGATAATATCGATTTAGCATTACATATGAAATGCTTGCGGCTGACGAACAAGGAAAGTATTTCTTATTGGGTTTAAAGCTGAACATGGAACTGTGACCTTTTATTTCTAAGGAGGAAATGATCGCCTTATAATTTAAACCATACAGATTTCTGAAGTAATTCTATTTTTTTACTTTATATCTTCAGTCAACACTAATTCGACTCTTTGCCAGTTGTCAGCCATTATACAAAAATGCAATTCGGATTTTGAATGTGAAGGTGATAAAGCTATGTGCAAGTAAGTCTATCACAAATGATTTGCACTTAATTGCGTCTAATTTATTATATGGAGTCTCTTATCGGCACAACCGAGTAGTAATACAGTTTTGCAATCTGTCCGTCCGTCCGCCCGTCTGTATTTCAGGCTAATAAGGTTCCTATTTTTTCCTGAAATATAGAAATAGTTTCGGTGTAAGATCCTACAATCATGAGTAATAGATCAAGTCTTTTCACGATCCTCTGAGTTTGTTTTATTACGGATTCTCTACTTAGATTTTCACCGAAATATCACCATTTTTCTAAATGTTGGAATTTCATTCCGCTCGATTGAATGTTTACTGAAAACCGATGTTGAACTAAGAAAATAATACTTAAATTATACTTAAATCCCAGTTTCGTGACTTTATTTCTCCACGCCTCCAAATTTTGAGCTATAATGTTGTGCAAGTAAAGCTTGTATTTGACAGGTTTAAGGATCACCAAGCTTCATAGAATTTTGACGAAAATATAATGCCGATTAACGGGAAAATATTTTTAAAGTCAATAGGGAATTTTGTTATAGCATGCAATGCTTCGGCAAGCTTTTTTTGCATTAAAATGTCATTTTTTCATTACTGATGAAAATATTTTTATTGTCTTTATTAGCAAAATAATTAAAGCGAGAAATTTATACTCTTTTTTCTTCAGTAGGCCATAAAATATAACGGTTTTATCAATGATACTTAAAATATTCTATAGTGAGGCGGTGATAATACGAAAGGCGTATATTATGGTGTATGAAAGATTTGAATTCAAACAGCATATTTTAACATATTTCTTTCTGGTATTACATGTATATGTAACAAGAATGAAACATCTAAAAGATATTCTTACAAAAAGAAATTAGCCAAAAATATCAATTTAAATGGTTGCAGATTCTATGAGCTTTTTATTGTATATGTTAGAATATTGCATTTTTCAGACTTACTTCAGAGCCAGAAAACTTTGGACTCGTCGTTGGCTTAGGTGTTGGGCTTTCAATGTTGCTTCTTATACTTTGTTTGGCTCTGGTAGTCGTATTTTACGTAAGGCGAGAGAGAAAGGCAACATTTAGAAAAGCTGATACACGGGAGAGGTCAGTATATAGGTTTACAGAGGTTGAGTTAGCTCTTTGATGCCGAAAAAAGCGTATCCGAATTGATTAATGTGAGACCATACCTAAATTAACCAAGGGAGTTTATGTGTGTATTTTAAAACTTAACTGCTTCATCTCATGGAGAAAACACCTAACATCTACATTTCTCTAAATATTATGACTTCATTGAGAAGTAAATACAATGAAAACTCTATATTCTTTTACAAGTTATCTATCTATCGATATTTCTAATTTGGCCATCGAAATATTTACTCAATATCAATCAAGTACCGTCTTTAAAAACAAAACAAATGCAAAAAAACACATGGGAACAAGAATGCATCGAAATGAAATTGAACAATATATTCAATATTTTTCAGAAGTCAAAGAGAACAATTTTTTGTAAGAGGAATTGCAACCAGATACATCTCGTATAGCAGACGAGGGCATTTTTACGGAGGAAATTTGTATGATGATGTCTCATCCAATGCGAGCTTTGACATGATGGATCGCGATTATCGAGGAAAATGGGAAACGAGCGATTCTTCCAGAAATTGTGAACGATTTGGTAATAATGATATTTCATTTATATCTGATTGTGTTAATAACATAATCAAGTTGTAAGTATTGAAGGATGAAGCTTCCAAACAAAATAGTTTCAAACCTTTCTTAAAATGAAAGCAATAGTTCGCTAAATATATAAAAATATCGTGCCAGTTGGTTTAAATCAATTGTTTCTAAGATTGTGTTCAGTTTATGTCTGCTTTAATGGCACAAAGGAAACTATGTTCCATTTGTATCAACTGGCGAATGAAATACTGTTCTGAATTTTTATACATTATACAAGAGTCCTATTCATGGGGTCTCGGGATCGATCCGCGGCCCCGACCAATATCGTTTCCGATATTTGCCTTCCATCAAAGGGTGGGTATCCTAAGTGGTTTGAGCAGTCGGAGGCACGGAAAGGATGTTGTGGAAGTATTGGTGTAAGGAATACTAGGAAACAATTGTTAGGTGCTCAAGCCGTCTCAGTTTGACTGAAATATTGTTAAATTTGGTGTTAAACCTCATTCAATCAATCAATCAATACATTATACAAGCACTTAGATCCGAATTACTTTCGACAGTCCAAAAATACAAATTCTCGGACTTGATACGAAATCGCATTATTTCAAGATAATGTAATCGCAACGAAAGATTATTCCTTAAGAATGTATATAATTTTCAAGGGGAAATGGTTAGCTTTATTATGTGGGATACCATGTAGATGGTGTTTCTAGCATACAATCAATTAAAACTAATGAATGCAAAATAATGGTATTGATTTGAAACTAGTTCAAGCTATTGTTATAAGTTTGTAGTCCATTATTTTCAGACGGAGATCAACTACAGTCTAACTTTTCATGGGACTTTCTTTACAATTACATTGGACCAAATGAAAAGGTGGGAATTTGTTCTACAATGCTTTAAATCTTTTTGGATTTATGTTTATCTTGCCTAGACGATATATTTGAAGTCAAAATATTTCTTCACGAAAAATGATACGACGACATAAAGTGGTATTAAGTTATATCGAAACAATCAAAACTAATTTTTAATAAAGATCGTCTTTTGATATATTGGTCTGGTTTTAGGCCATTTGAACTTTTCGGTTTTATGATGGCGAACTTCACTAATACATTTGCTTCCTGGATATCGCAAATAACTAATCTAGGGCTCTGAATACTTTGCCTAAGATATACCATTGTGGACACTGTTGCGCTTGGGAACCGAACTCGCAATCCAACCTCTCTTGCATTTCGAATCTGCCACCCAGACCACAGAGCCATACAAGATCTGTCCTAATTAGGAATGTAACGTGTAAAAATATAAATACTCGATCCTTTAAACCATTACTAGCAAACTCGTTTGGAGGAATTTCTTTAGCTGTGTGGTAAGGCATCCTCTGATAAAGGGATCTTTCTTGCTGCTTGTGTTCGCGGCACTCAAAGTCCTATCTATCTTCGCTTCTCTAAGGAAGTTTGTTACTTTAGATCACTCTCTTCTAGCTACATGTCTTTGCTAAAAACTGGAAAGGGAGAACTGACGGATCGCACTGTCAGTCAAGGAACCAATCGCCCAAACAAATTCATTGGGACCGGAAGTGAACTTTGATTTCCAAAATGGCCGACATTAACCCATTCCGATACAATGACGCTATTTGACGCTCCTCAAGAAAACGAGTGGGTAAAACATTGTGTAGAATGAAAGATTTGCTTGTAACATGCAATTTCTCAATTCCACAATGTTTTCTACCCATACATGTGAAAAATCTAAAATTTCATCAACTTAGATTTGTTGTCGGCAACTCCTTTCAAATTGGACCGGTCTAAAATTTAGTTTTCTTGTAATGGATTAATGTGAAAGGATCTTTGTTTGGTTTTACTTCGGATTCAAGCTGAAGTTACAGTAAAACTTGATGTTGAAGTGAATTTCCTGTTTGGCTCGCGAACTTTGTTGGCGGAGTCAGTTGACGGGACCGGCGATTCGCCACAGCCTTACTACCCTGTGGAATAAATACTCTTAAAAGGGAGATTTCTAGTCACATTTAGACACACCCATTGCGGTTGTTTGCAGTAATCCATATGTCACGATTGGATTGTTTCTTAGAGTGTGTCCTGGAAATCTTCTAAAAGACAGAGAATTTGTTGAATGAAATTATAAATAATACTTACTATATCTCACAGTATGAAATACAAAGACCAAGAGTTGACCCAACAGTAAATCCAATTTATGACGTGAGTATTGAAAGTCTTAGTAACACACAGTTTGTCGCAAATATGGTCTCCAAATGATTATTCATTTTCTGTACTCTTCAACCTTATCAACCTCTATAATTACATATTCAGTCAAATTTCTCATTTTCTATTTGTCTAGTGACTTGTATAGATCATTTGATTGTTAAATGTTATGACTTCAATTTTATTGAATAATGATACAGTTTGCTAAATTTATTTGTTTGAATCGGGTTTAACACCGTTTTTAACAATTTTTAGTCATATCACGGCTACTGGAGCACCTAACAATGGATTCCTGGTATATCTCGCACCAGTACCACCATTACATCCTTTCGTAGCCTCAAGCTGCTATCCTACTTAGGTTTACGATTATCTTACCATTGGTGAGAGACAAAAGGATATGTGCCGCCGTCGAGGATCGAACCCATCACACATCATGATTGAAGATTGGGAGTCTGATTCGCCACAACTATACAGTTTGCAAAAATATCGCAGAAAAATGAAAAGCTCATGCAGGATCTAAAGCCTTGCTTCTCCTTATTATTCTGTTTATTTTAATGAGACTTAAATAGGCTCCTCTTTATCGAGCAAAAAGCGTTTTCTGATCCAGTTTTTGTGGAAGTGTCGGCACCACTCAAAATATAAATCCTATTTGTTAAACACCTTTTGGTCAAATTTAAGATGAAAGGATCACGAAATGATGTTTGTAATAATGAAGCCATTAATTCTTCAAGTTCTTCGATTAAAGACGGATGAAAAACATTACCCAATAAAAACAATAATTTTGTTCCTATAAATGTACGACTAACCTCGGTTGTACTCAGGGGACCGGAGAGTTACATTAAAATATCTTTATAACAGAAGGCTGTTCCTATAAAAAGGATACCCAATTGGGCTCTTAAAATAAGCATAGATTATCAATTACCAAGACAGAAATTAAGCATGCCAAAACAGAAATATGGCAAGTGTGTAGGAGTTTTATCAATGTTTTCTATGTGTCTTCAAACTATTAAGATGAGGTTTTCGAATCTGTTCTATAGAACCATAGTTTATACAGCTGTACCTTTTGTAAATAATGTGATCATTATTTTAATTTTTCAGTATAGTGAAGTTCTAAATGATTTTTATCGATGAGCTAATTTTAAACTATTGGTTTTATTAATTCAACTTGCAAATTTCCACAACCTTTTCATTACAGAGCAATTCCCCAGTAACGCCAAGATTACCGTGATGGGCAGATACTTTCAGACTTTTTACAAAATTTTTAAAGCGATAAGATGTGTACAGAATTTGAAGCAAGATATAAATATGTCAAGTTCAATTATATGTTTGTATTATTGCTATTGTAGCGGTTGGTCAAGTGATTTGAGTATTTTTGCGTTTAACCAGTAATTTTTTATTTTATCTTTTTTATGTAGGTGTTCTAGACTGTCATGAATACTTTTACGTAGCCTTCATAAAATCAAAAGATGGTTTGGAGCGAAAGTCATAATTTGACGTTATTGTTTTGGCTATGTGTATTTTTGTTTATCTAAAAAGCTCAGCTTATGGTTTCTATTATTTTTTTGAATGCTTATTTCCGGTTATCTAAATTACATTTATTCATCGAAGAGATTAACACAGGGAAGAAAGTATGACCTTTAAGCAATCCTATCGACTCCAAGAATTTTATTTTCCTACCTTGAGATTGTTAGATATAAGCAAGTTTTATTCGGTCGGTCGGTCTATCAGTCAGTCGATTTGTTGGTTGTTTGCGCGGTCTATCTGTAAGTTTTTCTTATCTATCTATCTATATATACTGTCCAACTCCCCTTTCGGGTATTACTGGCAGGTAAAACCTAGTCAACTGAATTTTTCAGCAACTACTTTATGGGTTTGCTTCAAATTTAAAGATAGACCCAGTGTCAAGTTTGGATATGCATATGATATTTTGGTTGTTCCCTATTAACTTTTAATTGAGTCATGGCCTTTAATGGAAGATTTTGTCCACTCATTTTCTCTTCAACTATTAAATGGATTCTACTCAAATTTCATATGTGCACTCAGTATCAACCAAAGAGGTGCATGTTACATCTTGGTAACGGTCAATTGACAAGACTTCCGGTTATGGTTCTTTGTTGATGAAAAGGGCGTTATTCCACTCACATTTTTTCTCTGACATAGGGCCGTTTTGGGGTTTTAATTACATTCAGTAATAAGTCTAGTTATTTCATCTGATGAGATATGAGGGAAATATCATAAGCGTTTTTTTTTTTTTTTTTTTTGTTTTTTTTTTTATTTTATTTTTACTTCACCATGACTTTTGCCATAGACAATAATTGATTGCAAATTATTTATCCTTACAGTACTCTTATATACATTTAATGCATTCAATAATCAATCGTTTATTCCTACATAGAACTTTATTTTTTAATAATGTTATGTGTTACAATTGTTATTCAAAACGTTTGGGAACCGTATTCCTTACTATGACAAGTATCTTAAATACTACAATTTGAAACACTCTTGCTATCTAGTAGAATCTTATTTTTGAATATTTTCCTGGCTACAACATAGCTTCTTAATGTCCGCTTTAGCATCGGACTTATTAAACATACATCTAACCTCATGTAATGCATCGGAATCTGGGAATAATTGAAGATGAGTTTAACAGAAATAGTGATTGTTTTATACGTTCATTTTCCTTAAGTTGTATTAAATATTTTTCATACATTGATAACAAAATGTTCACAAAGATATGTTATTGAATTGATAACTGTGTACGATTATCACAACTTTAGTTCAATAAAACTATGTCTTACCTGTCCTACAATTCCTCAACATACTTGATTTAATTGCTCATACTTTGGAGTCTCTAAATTTTCAAAAATCCACTTTATATCACTGAAGAACCATTTCTTCTTTAACTAAATTTCATAAAATGAACAATACTATGAATGCGCTGTTTGGTTTTTTAAGTCACGTCATTTAATTTTAATTTTGTATTCAATACTTGACGATTTGACAAACTAAAAGCATTTCTAATACTATTTGTCTTTACATTTTACAGAATGATTCTGTAAAATGTTTTGTGTATTTCATTTCTTATTTCAAAACAGTGCGTACCGTGTGTGACATGGTTCCTTAAAACGAATTTTTATATAGTCATATTTTTGTACATAAAGGTATTGATTTACATTTATTCAGAATGTTTATATTCAAATAAATAAATGTGTAGTCTTATCGAATTTTCTTTCTTTCTCTTTTATAAGGTAGAGCTTCTCTAGGGCATGTATTTGTATTAATGGATGGATTTGTGTGTGGGGGGTGTCTGCCCTTCTCTTTTCAATAAATGTAATTCTATGATAAATGATAATATATACTTAGGTGTATAAAATTCTTGGAGATTGTTTCCAGAATATGGACCTGGTCTCTAATTACTCAACATTTTATCAAAAATTAGCTAACAGCAAAGTTTAACTAGTTTGGTTTCCAAAATGAACTTAATTCGGTACCCGTTACGATTTGTGTTCTAAATGGTGTGACCAGCAGCTTCTTTTAAAAATAATCTGAACAAAAAATCTAGGAAGCAGGATAGTAGAGTCAGTATAGAATTCGACAACAGACAAACTGCACGTAAAATTATTTTGACATCGAAAGGTACCCAAAATCGATGCTTACATAAATGTAAAAAATATTCAATTGAATTGGAAAATGATATGGAATTTTAAGATTTGACAATTTAATTTACTACGGTGATCCTAACCAAGCTGAATAAAATAATTTGCTGGAAAGATTGGGATGACCAAAAGGCAAGAATTTTGAAAAGGATGAAAATATAAAAAAAGTAAGATAGTATAATTTCCCTTTAACCTTTTTGCAGATATGAATATAACTGTCTTTTATTAGCACACACCATTGTTGTCTATCTGTTATACCCCCTTTAAATTGTAAGACTCTGCATTTCTCCGATAAGAAAAGTGAGGTCGACAAATCATTCCCTAAAACCACAGTAGCCGTTACTTCTAGTACTTCAAATCAAATCAAGAAAACACATTCTCCTTCCCTCTAAACTAATAAGACTCCAAAATCTGTATTAGAATAAAATACTGTCAATCTATCGTCTTCTTCTAAAAAAGAAACCCCGCCTTCAGTCTCTAAATAGTCATTAGCTAAAGCTACTTCACTAATCACCATCAAAGGCTTCCCAAGCTACGAATGCTGCAAATAAGAGTACCTCAAGTAAAGATACTAAAGACGAAAGAAAACCTCCTACGCGTAGTAGATCTCCAAGAACTTCGACTTCGAATCAACAACCAAATCCCTATCAATTGGAAAAGGTAAATCCTTCTTCAATACCTACATCTAATCGCTTTAGCGACATTGATCATGGACATGATGAGGACATGGAGGACGAATCAGAAAATTCGATTCCAGGTCCTCCTTCTTCCACAAAAAACATGCACAACCCGATCCAATTAGGCAAGGTGCGAATAGAATTAATTTAAGTGGAGTAAGAAAATAATCACTTATTTCAACTATTACGTTGTATACACTTTATAATAATCTTTGTTAATGGCTAATGAATCATTCAATTTAATCGCTTATTATGTAGATTTGTTTGAATGGGGTTTTACGCCGCTTTCAACAATCTTTCAGTTATATCGCGGCGGCTGGAGCACCTAACAATGGAATCCTGGTATTTCTCACACCAGTACTACCATTACATCCTTTCCTAGCCTCCAGCTGCTATCCCACATAGGTCTACGATTTTCGACCCATTGGTGAGAGACAAATAGTCGGAAAGGATGAGTGCCGCCGTCGGGGATCGAACCCGGGACCTCTAGATTGACAGTCCGACGCGCTACCAACTGCGCTATGACGGCGGCTCTTATTATGTAGAACTAAATCTTTTAGTTTCTAAAAATCAACTAGTGGCAGTATGTTTACAGTAAACATCTCTGAAAGAAAGGGATAACTTTTCACTGAAATATTTTTCTTGCTATTTAAAAAAGATATTTTCAAACAACGAAAAGGCTTCTGGTGGTGTTGGTATAATTGTGAATAACAACATTCCACAACGAAATGTCTGTATAGGCACTACCTTGCATGCAGTGGCTGTCAGCATATCCGTTAACAAAAACATTACATTATGTCCAATCTATCTTCCACCTAGTTCTTATATAAACATAGACGGTCTTGTCGATAAAGTAACCCTTCATATTGATGGAAAATAATAACTCTCATTATAAGTTATGGGGATGTAATACTACTAATAGCAAAGGTCGTACTGTTGAAATTTCATTATCAAACAGGATTTTGTTTTATTAAATAACAAGTCTTCTACCAATCTTCATCCTGACCTGGAAATTACTCGTCACTGGATTTGACTATTTGCAGTCCAGGTATCTTTCCAGATTTTACATGGAAGTGACCACTTTCCGATTCATGCGTCAAAAAATATGACCATCAGTACAGGAACGTCCTAGGCGGTGGAAACTCCATAAAGCTAATTGGGATCTTTTTAAAACTACCTGCGAGCGGTCAATAAATCCCGAAGCTTTTGATGACTGCGAAAACTCTGAATCTTTTTACATTCCTTCTTTATACTGCTACAGAAAACGCAATTCCTCGAACAACTCCTGATCCAAAAAAACAAAAAATCCATGGTTTAATGATGATTGCAAAATTGCTATAGCTGAGCGAAAATCCGCTCTTAGGTTATTCGATTTAATAAGTTCAAGATTACACGTGCGAAAGTACGTACAACTATCAAACAAATAAAGCGTTCGTCTCGGAGACAGTTTGTTTCTAGATTAAATTTTAGCTCATCAGTTTCGTCAGTGGGACGTACTAAGTGCTGGTAATCTTAAAACCGACGACAATGGTGACGATTCTTCAAAACATGACATTCTAATGCCTTGGCAGATACTTTGTCAAGAAGTGTTCTTCTTCTAATTACGCGCATACATTTTAAAAGTTTGGGAGCGAAAACGAAAATTTCAAAAAGTCTATAAAAAAATTTAAATTCGAAGGTAGTCTAAGGATGGGTCTTTGTAAAAACGAAAGGCCCAACTTTAATGCAGAAAGGAATTACTAATATTCACAGTTCACTGCATGAATACTTCTCAAAATTTGCTAAGGATCACTTTTTCTTTTATAGTTAAATACTTTGTAACTTGAGAAAATTACACAAGTATTTTAGTGTTTCCTAGATCTTTTGTGTTTTAGGTATTCAGATTTAAAATTTGTTAAATTTCGAATGTTTCAGAGCTAGCTTACACGAAGGATGTAACGGTAAAAAACAACATTTTCGGTACTACCATGAAAAATAAAGAAATCGAGTACTTCTCAATTTAGTATTTTCATGCAATTTAATAGCGTGTGCGATGTCCTCGTGCTTCAATTACCGCCTGACAACGCGGTGATGATGGACTTTATGTGCGCACGCACTCTCATCAATCAGAAGGAAATTATCACCAATAGCACTTGCATATGGATAAACGTAAACATCCAAGATCTCGTTTACGTACCTGAAGCCGTCCACGTGCCGTTGTCAATGACATGGAGGTCCATTTCCACTGAGCACTTATTCCCGCTTTAACCATGACTGGAGTAAAACGATCATTTAGCATTCTCCATACCCTACCACGTCTATCGGTAAAGTCCATACAAAACATGGACTCGTTTGTAAACAGGGCTTGGTCCAAGTGATACAATGCTTAACGCATTTGCAGAACTATTTGTGCGTTCTGGGATTCCCTACGTAACGTTGTTGTGTTGTCAAATCGGTAACGCCGTACGTGAACCACCAGAAATCGGCCTTGAATATAATGGGTAAAATCTGAGAGGCCTTGATACAGAGAGTTAGTCATTGTGCATTTTACTTTTAAAATTTTAACGACATTTGAAATGTAGAAAATATCAAATATGATGATTTTTAAAGAAGGAAAATGTTCATTCTTGAACGTTCTATTGAAAAAAAAAAACGTTTAAAAGGGAACGAATTTGAATTACAAATAATAAATGTAATCTTTACAAGTTAATCTCTTTTTTTTCCTCCCTCGTCTTCTTCCAAAACATTTTAGGTTAAACTAAATCAATACCTAGGCATGACAATGGTTTTCTGGTGCTGAGATGGAAATAGTCTTAAACCACTGCTCACGATATTATATCCGAGTTGTGTCATCTGTTGGGCTTGAATTAACATTTAGGAAATATGTATATCAACTAGCAAAACTGTTTGTTATCTGATAGAGTCGTCCTACAGCACTCTCGGTTCTTTGATTTTGAATAATTTGTTGTTAGTGAAGGCTCCTATCTAGTTTTCGCTGTACTCAAAATTCCAAACTCTTTCAAAAATCTGGATAAAGTGTTCTGAAAATGATGAAGTACGTTTTTATAGCTTAACTGCAAACAATTCCTACTTGAAAAATATAAAAATATTTCCTCTGGTTCTTTGCAATTTCATTTGAAAATCTCAACTATTATATGAGCGTCGTTTCAACTATGAGTGTCTCATTGCTACCGTCATAAATGTTCACTATGGTAAAATGCTGATTTAATCCGTCGTGTAAAATGTAATAACTACAGCCTTATGTAATCACGCCATTTTAAACGCCAATCGACGATAAAAGCGAATGCCACACATAAATAGATATTTTTAAAATATAAAATCGCTGTCTATCTTTTCAACAATAAACAAACCCGTTTCTATTAGTTTACGTTTAGTATGAAAGAACCGAGATTTTGGGAATGTATATACCCGTCGAGAGAAAAGGGAATTCAGGGGTCTCTGTAAAACAAATATTTGCAAAAGAGATCGGATCTAGCAAAATTCAACCAAAAGTCAAATTTCGAATATAAAGGTGTAGTTCAGCAAATCTTCAAAGAGCGAAAAGCTTTGATCCCTGGCAGCCTGCGCAGTCCTTGCAGACCAACATGGAGCGGTATTCTTCGCACTTCCCTTTTTGCCTGTCTGGTTGACAGTCGCGATCTGTCATTCACCAATCATTTTTCCGTCTACATCATTCAAATAACTATTTCAATCCATATGCTCATTCTTCAATGCATTTCGTGATTCAATTGGCTACCCTGAATTTGGAAGTGCATCTATCTAAATAAAATGTAACTTTATACAAAGGGAAGTAAATACATATTGTTTATTTCATTCAAACTACTAACTTTGTTCAAACTAGTCTTACCTTGTTTATTCCATTCCATTCAAAATTCATTTCTAAAGCATTCACTTTGTCGATTTCACGCTTTATTTTGTGTGAGGGGGTGCGTGAGTGCGTTTGTGTGTGTTTTCTCTCGTTGAAGCGGTCGACTATCGTATAATAATTTGTTGTGTCAGAAGAACAACTTTAAATTTATTTTCTTCAGCTCAAAATGCCCAATGCCAGCTTTTGAAATGTAAAAGCTAATGATGTCCCTCGAATGTCATCCTGGATGAACTCTAGAGATTAAAAATTTATTCTCTGTACTGAGGCTTTATAAAATGTCGGTGTCTTTAACATCTCGGAAAAATTGTTACCGGCCCACGTGGGTGTGGGGAAAACCTATGCCGCTGTCAAAATAAAATGTAAAAAGTGTGTACGATCTGGAATCTTCACTTTTGTCTTGACTCATTACCAGATGGCAAAATGTTAGACTGGCACAACTTGAGAAGATTAGAGACCACAATTTAAATTTAATGAAATTTAAGATTTTTCAACTTTCTGGGTAGAAAACATTGTGGAAAATGAAGAAGTGCTTGTAACATTCATTCGGCCCGAGTTGAGATTTGAACTCAAACATTGGCCGTCATTTGAGTGAAACACTTTTGTTGGTTTGACGACTTGAATGTGGTAACTACAACTTATTCAATGTATAGTTATGACGTTTAGATCTTCAACCAAACAACCAACTTCACACTGCAACTTTTCGGTACATGCTACTGGCAATGAATTGTGCAAAATAATGCCGTATATAATCGAAACTAAACTTCCTGTTGGAGTCAAAGGGCGGGGTCAATGAAGTAATTAGGCGGAGTCAGCGATTGGTAAATTGCTAACTTAGTCTTTATATATAACCATGAACAATTCTTATGAAGAGTAACATGGGTAATTGACTAATCGCTGGCCCCGCCCACTTACTGGTTTTAGCCACGCCCATTGACATCGAGTTGGTATGTGACCTGAACGTCGTAACGACGGCTTTAATAACTGTAGTTACGACATTTAAATCTTCAAACCAACAAAAATATTTCACTCTAATAGCGGCAAATGTTGAAGATCAAAATGTCATGTCTCTGTTTTCATTGGTCGACTGGTTATTTGATTGACAATCGCGATTGGTCAGTTGGGTAGTCCATCGACGAAAGGATATGTCATAGGAAATTTTCAACGAAAAGGTTTTAACCTTGTCTAGAACAGAACATCTGTCACTAGAATCTTGACGAATTTAGTATTTCATTTTTTTTTTCCTAAATGTAGACGAGGTGAAGATCAGTCTGTTTAAAAGAAAATCTAGCATGGATTTTTCTTCACATTAAGCCTTTCTTGTACAATCCGGCATTTTACGTCATTGTGATATTATGCTTGAGAAAATATTGTTGAAAAAGAAGAAATTTCTTGTTACAAGCAATTGCTCTCATATTCCAACAATATTTTCTACCACATAGAATGGTTTATTTCAGATTGCATCCAGTTTTAAAAATCGTCCACAACCTCTTTCAAAAGTCTAAAGTTTCTAAAAAGGGGAAAGAGTAAAGGCTTCTTTAAACGTTCTTATACGTGTAATCTTAGGCCTAGAATAGGTGACCTTTTACAAAGAGTTATTCTACAAGGAAATCTCGATAACTTGTCCCGTAAAAAATATATTATTTCGGTAATTTTAAGCAAGGAACTTTTTTGTGATAAAAAATGTGAATCTGGTCTTCATCCATAAATCACTAGGAAAATGAGCTGCAGAAGGAAATGTGATAGATTTAATGGGGTTTAACACCACTTTTAACATTATAACAGTCATATCGCGGGAGCTTGAGCACCTAACCATGGATTCCTGGTACCAGTACTATCACTACATCCTTTCCGAGGCTACAGCTACTCATCCCACTTGGGTTTATCCACTCACTGGTGAGAGACAAACGCATTGCTTAATTGAATTTTTAACCTCTATGAAATCAAAGAAATGAATGAACCAAAGAATATATTTCGAATTGACTCGCTAGCCCAGCCCACTTACTCTTCTCGTCACGCCCACTGAGTCTAACATGAAGTCCCGGTTCGATTTTAAACGGCGTTATTTTGCGAAATCTACGGCCAATGCATGAAACCAACTAGTAGAATGGTTGGTTGGTGATCTAATCGTTGTAACTAAAACCTGAATTAGCTGTAGTTACTACGTTTAAGTCGTCAAACCAACAAAAATGTTTCACATAAATGACAGCAAATAGCAGACTTCAAATCTCAATTTCGGGCTCAATGAAAGATTTGATTGTCCAAAATATTCCTTGATGAACAGCCGCGATTTGGTCAATTAGTCGTTTACATCGCTGCTCTACAGAAACATAGCCTCGGCGGACGTCTATGGCCTCTTAAATCCAGCTTATCCAGTACAGTCTTAATTATGTCATCACCTGTTTGTCCCAGAGTTTTTTATGAGATTTATTTTATTACAAATATTGTTCCGAAACCAGAGTTTCCATTGCTCTCAGCGCTTTGATTTTGAAAGAAGTTTTGAAAAGGATTTTATTCGGCATGACAAGGCCTTATGTCCGCGCATATGCACGTGTCAGTTTAACCGACAATCCGACACCAACTAAGAACCTTTAATAGCAGTTGTTACTCTCAATTACTGAGCCCAATATCCATGGCTTATTCCCTTACCTCGTCCCATCCCCAAAAGTATTATTTCGGTGTTTCGCCTGTACAAGAAACTGACCTCCGAGATTGCAATTCGACTCAGGTATTAAATGATGTTATTTTGTTAAATATGTCGCTTGAGTAATTGGCCAATCTCGATCGCCAGTCAATAAACAGCTCACCCAATCAAATCATTTCAGTTTTTGTTACATTCTTCTGTCTATGAATTTTGCAAATTAACGCCGTTAAAATTCGAAGCAAAACGTCCTGGTGGAGTCAATGGGCGGAGCTAATTGAGTAAGTGGGCTGGGCCAGCGATTGGTCAATTATATAGAAGTCAAATCGTTGGTTGGCGACCTAGACGTCTTAACTATAGATTATGTAAGCTGTAGTTACGCCGTTCATGTCTCAAACCAACCAGTTGTTTTGGTTACATGTTACGGGCCTTAAAATTTGCAAAATAAGGCCGTTTGATAACTGAGTGCAATTTCAAGTTTAAGCTCAGTTGACTTGACCATCCATATAATGGCAATTCGTTTACGGTGAATGCCACGTCACAGGACTTGTTTTCTTAAAAAGGAATCAGCCTCAAGAATAATAACATGTTAGTGCCGACTTTCAAAATCCCTGCTTATCAAAAGTTCGTATTATAGAGAGGGAACGGAAATGTCCTACACACATGCGCATAAAGCATCTATAACACACCTTTCAAAAGTAACTGAATTGGTGATTTGTTTAATCATAAATGTTGAAATAACCCTTTCCTGATCAATTCCTGGTTTTACGTCCCTTTGATTTTATAATTGAAAAAAAAACAAGTATTTCTTCTTTTTACATAATATCTTCTACCCTGCTGAATAGTTATTTCTCAAAATGAGTTCTACTTTGAATCTTCGTCTGCAAAACCTTTGATATTGGATAGTAATCAAATTTTGTAATACAGGATAGGGTTAAAACGCACGATGAGATTTTTCTTTTAGTTTGCAATGAGCTGTAGACATTGAAAACTAATTACATTGTATGTTTCCACAGAGATTATGTTTAGACTATATTGAAAACAATTATTTTCTTTACCAATTCCACATCTTAAACGTTCGGGGTTTTTTCTTTATTTTTTCGTTAATGACGAGTGCCTCCTTTTTCGGATCTCAAATTATGGTAGTTTTAATTAATGTATCAACGCTGTTTAAAATAATGATTATAGAAATACCCCAATCAAATCATTCATTTAGACTGGAAGTGGAATTTCAAAGTCCAACATGATCGACGAGAATTTTTGCTCGTTTTGCGACATTAAACGTCGTCGCTACAGCTTGCACAAGCTATTGTCATAACTTTTTTGTGGCCTAACCAAGGAAAAATGTTTCACATAAATGTCGACCAAAGTCGTATTTTAGGGTTCATTTCCAGTCTGAAATGTATGATTTGGTTGACCTATCTGTTGTTGTTGTTGTTATTGTTGTTGTTTAAGAGATGAAGAAATATTTTTTTATTTTCATGGAGGTATGAAACGAAAAACTAATCACATTAAATGAATACGCAAATGATAATCGTAAATCTGTGTTGGATTAACAGCTAGAAGCTTGGTGAGGATGAAGTGGTATCATTCGTGTGAGAAAAATCAGGAATCTAAGGTAAGGTGCATCAGCCGTCACAATTTGACTTAATTACTGTTTAAAGTGGTGTTGAACCCAATTTAAGCAACAACTTAGGAATTTCGAATTTGATATGTCATAAAAACATACACAACTGTGTTGGCTTATCTTAGATGTTTGTTTGTATTTCCGTTTATTTATCGTCGCTACCGTAGCACATGCCCATATGAGCGACGCCCCCAGAAGACGGTTAGTTGTTACGGGGGATAGTGCAAGGATACAGGACGAAACTACCTAGAGCCCCGCCTGGTTCTTTAACGTGCTCGATGGTTAGCATCGTCACACGGATCCTCGGTTTAACGTCTCATCCGAAAGACAATTAGTTACTTAGTTGATATGGTCAGCCCAGGGCTCGAACCCGTGATCTTGAGGTTTGATGTCAAGTGTTCTACCAACTGAGCTAATCGGGCAGACAGCTTATCTAAGATTTTTTTATTTTTTTTTTTTTTTTTGGGGGGGGGGCGCTTTTATAATGCAGCTAATGTAAGAGACGCTGAAGATACGCTATAGTTTATAGAAAACACGCCATGATTAATGTGATAATACACTGGTGAGGTTATAAACGTTAATCAATTGTTGTAAGTCATTCCTGCTCAAAACTGTTTAACCCATTACCAGACGGTAAAATTTTAGATCAGTCCAAATCAAAAAGAGCTGCAGACGACAATCCAAAGTTTATGAAATCTTAGATTTTATCAATTTTCAGTGAAGAAAACATTGTGTTAAATGAAGAAAATGCTTGTTACAAGCAATTTATTTGTATTGCACAATGTTTTACAAATCATTTTTCATGAGGGGCGCCAAAAAGCGTCAGAAATATACGTATCTAACAACATCATATATGGCTCCATATAGGGAAGTCTAAGATGACTACAATTTCACTCTATAGATGGCGTCATAATGAGAATAAGGGCAATCAGAATCGGTAATTAAGAGGGAAAATACCCGCAGAAATGGATATTTTGCATCGTTTTTTTGTTTTTCGCTTTCATTTGAGAAGAAATGTCGGCTTATAAAATATCAAAGTTGTCCTCCGCCACTTAACCGATTCCCATACAATAGAAATTTAGATTGGTCCAAATTGAAAGAAGTTGCAGACGACAATTTCAAGTAGATGAAATATCTAAAACGTTTGTCTTTTTGGATGGAAAAGATTGTGGAGAATGAAGAAATTTCTTGTAACAAGCAATTTCTTCATTTTCCACAATATTTTCCAATGTTTTGTATTGAAGGGGCGTTTAAAAGGGCCACTATGTGGTAATGGATTAAAGCAAAATTCAAGATGTTTTATCGCTAGCGTAGCATAATATTTCGTATGTACATGTATGGTAACATAGAATGGATATTCTTCCGACGGATTGTAAAGGGTTCGACCCCTAAAGCCATACCACATTAGTGTCTATACTTAACAGTCTGGATACTTTCCACAGATCATAAGTGACCTGGTTTAGTTTTATGTGTAACAAATAGCGGGTTTTAGGACACACCATATTAAATCTAATATTTGAGGGAGTTTGGTTAAAATTGTAAAGACGTTTTGAATAACTTACGTATTACCTGTAATTGATAATTATTACGTTTAAATCATAGCTTTTTTTTTAAATAAAAAAAGCATTGACAAAGATATGTATAGCATTTATCGTTGAAATAGATATACCAATACGATTAATCATTTTTCAAAACCAATTGGTATTACTCGACGCGACTATCTAAGATCAGAACCTAAAAGATTATAATCTAAATTCATAACTGACGAGTCACAGTAAAGGTGCGCATCAGAAAAAAAGTTTTCAAAACGCTAAAGAGCTTGCAATAATTGAATGTTATTGGTCATGGCATAACTGACCAATCGCTGGCCCTCCCACTTACTCCTTTGGCGTCGCCCATTGAATCCAATAGGAAGTCCCGCTTTCAGCGTATAAACCCATTGCCAGATGAATATTTTAGACTTTACCAAATTCAAAGAAATTTCAGACGACAATTTTCGTTTATGAAATTTTGAAAAAAGATCCCTGTCCTTTTTAGTGTAACTAGCAACTTCTTCATCGTTTCATTTATTTATTTTTTTTTTCTTTTTTCATAAGCATTGGTGGGGCGGTAGAATGCATTTGACGCAACTCCGAAATTATGCGGTTTTAATATATATATCGTGAACAACAAAGGCTATATTTTCACGAGCGGGGAATTGTTGTTCACTATTTGAGGAAAATATCGATATTAAACTGTAACAAGAAACCATCCGTCATATGCCCTAGTATATAAAATGTATGTGTTCCCTTTCATAAAGAGATTTATATCAACCCATTCCAACACAATGAGGCTTTTTGACGCCCCTCGAGAAAGAAATGGGGCAAACATTGTGTAAAATGAAGAAATTGTTTACAAGCAATTTCTTCATTTATCACAATGTTTTCTACCCAGAAAGTTGAAAAATATAATTTTATAATACTTAAACTATCGTTTGAAACTCCTTTCATTTTTTTTTTTTTTTTTTTTTTTTTTTTCTGTTGATGTTGTTGTTTATAATTGGGTGAAATTATATACATGAAAGGAGAAGATAATGTGCTGAAGAAAATAAATCGTTCTAGTGTCAAGGCAATCTATTCTTTTCCCCTTTTGTTTCTTTTATCTCTTTTGTATCTATTTTCTCGCCAAAATTCCAAAATGTGTGTCTTAATGCACTAGTACGTGTAGAAACCTTTGACCAATAAAGCCAACAAACAAGACGTCGGTGCGTAAACAAAATGCCGTCGCTACAGCTTGAATAAAATTGTAGTTACCACATTTCGCTCGCGCGTCGACAATAAGTAGATATCTAATTGTAGCTTCATCTTAAAAGTACCATTGCTAACAGTCTCTATCAAACTTTGCTAGATCAACCTTAATTGTTTGACGTGGAACATAATCTAATCTTGATTACCATGGAATGTCATGGATAATTGCAAAACACAATGATCGCACCAGGAAGTTTTAAACATGGCTATTCGATAAATTTTTGAGATGTGATTTGACATGAAATTCTGACTGTTAAACTGATTTATGAATTGAATCGATTTTTAAGGGTAAAAATCGTACCAAACCCAGTCGTTGTTTGGCGACCGACACGTAAAAACACAGAGCTGTAGTTGCGACGACATGTAATTCGTCAAGTCGAAAAAAACACTTATTCGGAGTTTTGACTTCGTATGAGTGCACAAATTGACCAAGTGGCTATCAATTCAAGAATCAATAGACCGGAAGTGAACTTTGAAAGCCGACTTGACATTTTTGTGAAGCATTTTAGGTGATATATCGTAACTATATATAATTCAATGTGTAGTTACGTCGTTCGCATCCTCAACCAACCGACTTACATTAAGGTTGAATGTTACTGGTCTAAATTTTGCAAAATTACGCCGTTTAAAATAGAAGTTAAACTTTCTGTTGGGGTAAGTGGGCGTGGCCAGCGGAGTGAATGGGCGTGGCCAGCGGAGTCAGTGGGCGTGATCAGCGGAGTCAGTGGGTGGGACCAGTGGAGTCAGTGGGCGTGGCCAGCGGAGTCAGTGGGCGTGACCAGCGGAGTCAGTGGGCGGGGCCAGCGGAGTTAGTGGGCGTGACCAGCGGACTCCGTGGGCGTGACCAGCGGAGTCAGTGGGTGGGGCCAGCGATCTGTCAACGGCGAAGGCAGACTAAGGCGGAAACTTTTCGCATCCGCAGAATTTCTGAGTGTTGTTTTGGTTATTGACGGATCGCGAGCCAATCAAATATCGACTGACCAATAAAATCATTCCGTTAGAAATGAAATAAATTTTGAACTCAAACATTCATGCTTTGCATTTTTATCGGCACGGCGACTTAAAAGTGGTAACTATAGAATGTATAAAAGCTCAAGCTGTAGTTACGAAGTTTAGGTCGCCAAACAATGTTATTGTTTTTTGTTGTTTATTGTTGTTGTTGTTGCTGTTGTTTTGTATGAGTTTTTATGTTTTTGATACTGTTATATGTTTCTGTTAATTAGTTTGTATCTGATAACTCCGTTTGATATCCAAGCCGAACTTCCTCAGCATGACAAGCGGTCTGACAATTCCACTCTCTGTAAATTTCTATCGTGTATTGGTGATTCTTTGTCCGGTCTCTTTCTGGAAAGTTTACGGAACCTTTTTGCAGGTGACAGTTTTTGATAAAACGACGATTGAGCACATATGTTCAAGGCCGCGACAGGTCCTAGATTGAGCTGTGACATGAATGGTAATTCGACCCCTTGCAATTTGTTCAATTGAATCAATCAAATATTGGTAACGGGTGGATAAAACCAAGTTATTTTACCTGGCACGCGAATTTTATTTTGTTTGTTTGAATGGGGTTTTACGCCGCTTTCAATAATCTTTCAGTTATATCGCGGCGGCTGGAGCACCTAACAATGGAATCCTGGTATTTCTCACACCAGTGCTACCATTACATCCTTTCCTAGCCTCCAGCTGCTATCCCACGTAGGTCTACGATTATCGACCCATTGGTACCTGGCACGCGAACGGGAGGACACTCTGTTAACGTATTAACAGACAAAAAATAAAATTTCCAAATCTGAAAAAAGTTGCAAACAACAACCTTGAATATGTGGAATTTGAATACATATTTGATTTTAGGGGTTGAAAACATTTCGGATAATGAGGAAATAACTTGTCACAAGCATTTTCTACATTTTTTACAATGTTCTCTTACTTTTTTTTTTTTTTTTTAGTGTGGGTCAAAAGGCGGACTTAAAAGCGGGAAAAAAATTCAGTTTTTGGAGTATTATTCCGAATGCATACAGGGTTTTATAGGCGTTCTGCCCGAGTGCTGTTAAGGCATTTGAGGGTCTCTTCAAATATTAAAGACCTATAAAACGTGAAATGACGCCATTATAAACCCAAGTACTTTTTCAAGCAGAGATAAAACGAAAGAAACGTTTTACAACTACTCCGAATTTTATGAAATTTTCCTGAAAAAAGGGCGCCTTGCATTTCGTAGTCAATTTTATCAAACCATTCTTTTTTATCTCCTTATTATATTGTTTGTTTCATTTTTGTGATTTACTTTTACATCGTTCATGTTCGTTTATTAATGGATCGAGAGATAGAGACAGAGAGAAAGTGTGTGTGAGAGAGAGAGAGAGGGGGGGGGAAGATAGGGAGAGAGAGGGAGGGAGAGAAAGAAAGAGAAAGGATGTGAGAGAGATGAGAGAGAGAAGGCAACATTGTAAAAAAACATGTTTTATTCATTGTAAATTGAAAATGCTGTCTTATTGTTTTACTGTCTTTAAATAAAGTTATTATTATTATTATTAATCACGATGGCCTTGGTAAATGAAATGACGTAACGCTTGCAGTTTCTGCTGGAATAACGTCAGCGTTTTCAATCATCCGTTATCATAAATGGTCATTTTAAACAACGATGTTTTCATTACATTGGTCTGGGTCTAGAAAAAAATGAAAGTTAAAAAAGGCAAAATAAGAAGTTAAAGGCACGTGAATTTAAGGATAAATAAACATTTTTTTCCCGTTAATACCTTGGTTTTGTCTATTACATGAATTAACCCATTCCCGTTTTTTTTTTTTTTTTTTTTGTTGTTGTTGTTTTTGTTTTTTTAATTTAGACTAGTCGAAATTGACAGATGTTGCAGACGACAAATTGGATGCAATTTGAAATGAAATTTTCATATGTGGTAGAAAATATTGTTGAAAATTGTTAGTGACAAGCAATTTCTTCTAGCTTCAGTATATTTATTTTTACAACTCGACAGAAAAAAATCCGTATTCGGCGTGTACCATAAAACCGTATTCGTCGAGTACCGTTAAACACGGGCTTCTTTTTTGTGTATTGACGTTCGGGTTATTTTTGGAAATTTGGTTATTGCTTATTCATTTAAGAGAATTTTCTTAGTGTCATGCCCTAAAGGAATATAACAACAGTGTGTATTTCTATTTGTTGTTATCGTGTACTAGAAACCTTCGGTCTCATCCAATAAAAAATACCTACACCCGATTCTCGAACACACTGTTGTAATATTAAGTGTGTGAAGTTGGCAGGACATTAGACATTAGACATTAGACATTCGACCGAATGTCTAACTGCCCAATTAGACACTCAAATATCAATGTCTAACTGCCGAATTAGACATTAGACATTCGATTAGACATTCGACCAAACCCGTTTTTGAATGTCTAACTGCCCAATTAGACATTAGACATTCGATTAGACATTCGACTAAACCCGTTTATGAATGTCTAACTGCCCAATTAGACATTAGACATTCGATAAGACATTCGACCAAACCCGTTTTTGAATGTCTAACTGTCCAATTAGACATTAGACATTCGATTAGACATTCGACCAAACCCATTTTTGAATGTCTAACTGCCCAATTAGACATTAGATATTCGATTAGACATTCGACCAAACCCGTTTTTGAATGTCTAACTGCCCAATTAGACATTAGACATTCGATTAGACATTCGACCAAACCCGTTTTTGAATGTCTAACTGCCCAATTAGACATTAGACATTCGACCAAACCCGTTTTTGAATGTCTAACTGCCCAATTAGACATTAGATATTCGATTAGACATTCGACCAAACCCGTTTTTGAATGTCTCACTGCCCAATTAGACATTAGACATTCGATTAGACATTCGACCAAACCCGTTTTTGAATGTCTAACTGCCCAATTAGACATTAGACATTCGATTAGACATTCGACCAAACCCGATTTTGAATGTCTAACTGCCCAATTAGACATTAGACCTTCGATTAGACATTCGACAAACCCGTTTTTGAATGTCTAACTGCCCAATTAGACATTAGACATTCGATTAGACATTCGACCAAACCCGTTTTTGAATGTCTAACTGCCCAATTAGACATTAGACATTCGATAAGACATTCGACCAAACCCGTTTTTGAATGTCTAACTGCCCAATTAGACATTAGACATTCGATAAGACATTCGACCAAACCCGTTTTTGAATGTCTAACTGCCCAATTAGACATTAGACATTCGATTAGACATTCGACCAAACCCGTTTTTGAATGTCTAACTGCCCAATTAGATATAAGACGTTCGATTAGACATTCGACTAAGCCCGTTTTTGAATGTCTAACTGCCCGATTAGACATTAGACATTCGATTAGACATTCGACCAAACCCGATTTTGAATGTCTAACTGCCCAATTAGACATTAGACATTCGATTAGACATTCGACCAAACCCGTTTTTGAATGTCTAACTGCCCAATTAGACATTAGACATTCGATTGGACATTGGACCAACCCCAATTTTGAATGTCTAACTGCCCAATTAGACATTCGATTAGACATTCGACCAAATCCGATTTTGAATGTCTAACTGCCCAATTAGACATTAGACATTCGATTAGACATTCGACCAAACCCGTTTTTGAATGTCTAACTGCCCAATTAAACATTAGACATTCGATTAGACATTCGACCAAACCCGTTTATGAATGTCTAACTGCCCAATTAGACTTTAGACATTCGATTAGACATTCGACCAAACCCGTTTTTGAATGTCTAACTGCCCAATTAGACATTAGACATTCGACCAAACCCGTTTTTGAATGTCTAACTGCCCAATTAGACATTAGACATTCGATTAGACATTCGACCAAACCCGTTTCTGAATGTCTAACTGCCCAATTAGACATTAGACATTCGATTAGACATTCGACCAAATCCGTTTCTGAATGTCTAACTGCCCAATTAGACATTAGACATTCGATTAGACATTCGACCAACCCCAATTTTGAATGTCTAACTGCCCAATTAGACATTAGACATTCGATTAGACATTCGACCAAATCCGTTTTTAAATGTCTAACTGCCCAATTAGACATTAGACATTCGATTAGACATTCGACCAAACCCGTTTTTGAATGTCTTACTGCCCAATTAGACATTAGACATTCGATTAGACATTCGAACAAACCCGTTTTTGAATGTCTAACTGCCCAATTAGACATAAGACATTCGATTAGACATTCGACCAAACCCGTTTTTGAATGTCTAACTGCCCAATTAGACATTAGACATTCGATTAGACATTCGACCAAACCCGATTTCGAATGTCTAACTGCCCAATTAGACATTAGACATTCGATAAGACATTCGACCAAACCCGTTTTTGAATGTCTAACTGCCCAATTAGACATTAGACATTCGATTAGACATTCGACCAAACCCGATTTTGAATGTCTAACTGCCCAATTAGACATTAGACATTCGATTAGACATTCGACCAAACCCGATTTTGAATGTCTAACTGCCCAATTAGACATTAGACATTCGATTAGACATTCGACCAAACCCGTTTTTGAATGTCTAACTGCCCAATTAGACATTACACATTCGATTAGACATTCGACCAAACCCGTTTTTGAATGTCTAACTGCCCAATTAGACATTAGACATTCGATTAGACATTCGACCAAACCCGTTTATGAATGTCTAACTGCCCAATTAGACATTAGACATTCGATTAGACATTCGACCGAACCCGTTTTTGAATGTCTAACTGCCTAACATTAGATCAGATATTCGACCAAACCCGTTTTTGAATGTCTAACTGCCAAATTAGACATTTGAAAATAGGAAGACTTAACACTTTTGAAACCTAACATATCAAAATTCCTTTGCGTATGGCATTGAATATACTTAAGTTTCTTTAATCAAATGAACGTTCTTTTAAAGATGTTTTTAAGCGATTGAAAGATAAAATTATTGACTTTCAACACTTTAGATGTCTTTTAACTCATTCGTTCTGATGTCAGTTTGACGCTTATTTCATCTACAAATTGATTGTAAATTTTGCCATACCCTATACCAAACGGAATATTTTGGCCAAAATCGATAAATTAATCCAAATTACCGATTGATTGTTATTGTTTTCCGATGACAAAGATGAACAATTTATGAAGAATTTCAAACGGTTTCATTCAAAGACTTCATAATTCTTTTTAAATCTATCATTGCACGTCGAAAAAACTGATAAGTAAGCTGATCAATGTCTAGGCCAAAGATATGGTCTAGGTAACCGGACAATAGCCCCTCCGGACAATATCACCTTCTATGTTTTTTGACATGGCGGACATTTTCCCCTACCTAAATTTAACAGGGCGGACATTAGCCCCTTCGCCATTCTGACAGGGCGGACAAAATCCCCTTCCTCATATTAACAGGGCGGACATTATCCCCTTCATCGTTTTACTACTGCGGACAAAAGCCCCTTTCTGTAATATATCACAGACAATTCACGGTTTCTAGATTGGATATAATTCCGGTATTTCACATGAAAACCAGTCAAAGATTGTAAAAATTATAATAATAATCAATGAAATACTCTGATTCTACTGGCGACTGATATGTTGTAAAAAAAAACTCATACAAAATTGTAGCTACGATGTTTCGGTCTCATACCAACACCATGTATACAAAAGAGAAAAAGATAAGATCATATGGAAAAGGTAATAATATAGCTAATATTCAGCATGTTCTATTTTGTTAGGTCGGATTTAAATCTTCGGGTGTCAGGACAACATATTTCCAGATGGCTTCGAATAGTAAAAAGTTAACACGGGGTTCATTTTAAAGAAACATGCTGGTAAAGAGGGACAAGCTCCTCTTTGCCTTTACCATGACGTTTTCTAGAATACAAATTTTATGGAGTCGCTCGCATAGAAATGTGCAAAAGTATTCAGTTAAAAATTGAGCACTGGTTTATTATTCAATAAAAAAAAGAGTAAAATTTATATTAATCGGGGCTTATTGTTCGTTTCGTTACTTAAGTCGGAAGAAACTAAGAACAATTTTACGAAGGGGATAATGTCCGCCGATCGAGGGGATGGTGTCCGCCCTATTAATAATAGGAAGGGGATTTCGTTCGCCCTATCCGAATGACGAGGGGGCAAATGTCCGCCCTGTTGAATTTAGGAAGGGGATAATGTCGATCTTGTCGAAAAACATAGAAGGGGATATTGTCCGGAGGGGCTATTGTCCTAGATTCATGGCCTAAAAGAAGTAATAGTTATAGTTCATTTCTGACAATTTACGCGATTCAACCTAAGCGGAGCGCAAGTTTATTCGTGTAAATTGTCAGAATATGAACAATAACTGTTTTACCGATCGATTTAAATTTTCATCCAATAACGCTATATCCAGTGAGTCGCGAGTAAATCTATGATGTCGGTCATTTTTGTTGCGTCATACATTCTTAAATAAAAGCGACGGTTTATTATTATTATTTTTTTAGTCTTTTTTCGTAGTAGGGGTAGATACCTTTAAAATGCCACTGCTCTTAGGCGTGTAGTTATTTAGAACAATCTTTGCTAATGTAATGACTTAACTGTAAACCCTTGCAACGGAAACAACATCGCCCAGCAAGGCTAATAAAAATAACCAAAACTGAAATTTGCGTTTCTTTAGTCCTTCAGTGTATGAGTTGTGCATTTATGTTATCCACGATACAATTGAAAAACCAACCACATTAAAATCTAGCATTGAGATTAAAATCAAATAGCAAGGTAATCGCTTATGCCCCTTACAGAGACCAGGAGTGTGCGTCGAATAGTTGACATCAGCCGTAAAATGTCGTATGATCTATGTAGGTAGGGGTTTACAAGTACCAAATCATCTCGCGATAAATCTGTAAGTGCAAAAGACAACGAACGTTCTATTTTTCTAACATATCATATGAAAAAATGTTAATATATGTGTGGTGACTTGATCGTCGAAACAAACTACAGCTTGAATAAGCTGTAGCCAAGACGTGCTAAAGGTCCAACATCGATTTGTATTTGGTTTATGTCCTAATCAAAATAAAAGAGTATAGTGACATTTTATAAAATTTCTGAGTTGTTATGTCTCGACGGAGGCCAAGGGGCGAGGCCAGCAATCCTAATTGATATCCCTTCACTTGCTATGTCATAATTTGATACCCATAAGATTGGCCTGACCTTACCGTTACCATGTTTTGGCGACTACCAAACAGCTTTCGAAATTATACATCATATGGTGAAGCAGCCCTACTCTCAAAGACTTAAAATGAATACTCGAATGTACATTATTTATCAATTAAATACAAATAACAGATCATCGAATTTAATTTTCTCAACTTTGATCGGCCTATTCCTTTATCGTTAAAAGTCCTCGTAAACGCTATGCATATTATATAGTCTTTGCAACTCATTTGCCATCAAATACAATAAAAATCAAGCCATCGTCATAGCGCAGTTAGTAGCGCGTCGAACTGTCAGTCTACAGGTCTCTCATCCTTTCCGACTATCTGTCTCCCACCGATGGGGCTGATAATCGTAGACCTATGAGGGGTAGCGGCTGGGGTCAAGAAAAGATGAAATGTTTGTAGTTGTAGGAGAAATACAAGGAATCCGTTGTCAGGTGCTCCAGTCACCACGATATGACTGAAAGATTGACAAAAGCGGTGTAAATTCCAATTTAAAAAAAACATAAAAAAAACAATACAAAACAAACTATTTATTTGATGTTAAAAGCGGCCAACATGAGGTTAAATGTTTTCAACCAAACAACTTTAACACAAACAACCAGAACCTAGCTACTCCGAGAACACATGTATATTGTACTGAGTAAAATCTTCACTGTAAAACTCCCACCTTATAATGTTATAGCTTTCCATTATTTATATGATCACTTCATTTTATTTCTTGAAATAGTTAGAGCGTAATAGTGCTGTAGTAGCACCTTTATGTTTTAGCCAGCGTGTTCGGGACGTGTTTGATTTTAAACAACACGCTCCACACACGCCATCGACACACTGACACATGTTGTTACACGCTGAGTATATCGACAGATGTCGTGCATGCTCACAATTCCTTAGTGTGTTACGAACGAGTTGAAATACGTTCCGAACACGTTCAGTACACTAGAGACAGCCAATGTACACGTTCACATACGCTGCGAGCACGCTAGAAACACGTTGGCTAAAAGTTACACAGAACGTGTGCCTGGCCAGTCTTTAACGCGTTCCTGGCGTGTGGAAGCATTTCAGTATTTAATGCCCCCGTCACACTATAACGTATAAGCCAACGTACGCCGAACGCATGAAAAGAAATAATTTCGTTGTCATACGTTGTCATACGCTGAAGAAAAGTCACAAAAAATGAGAGAAAGCCTCTGTTTGAACTTATGCAAAACGTACGTGCAACGTACTGAGCGAATGAATAGCGCATGTCCAACGAATGAGTAACTTATGCATTGCTTACCTCTGGCGTAACATGACTTATGAAAGCGTACAACAGCGCACGTCCAGCATTTGCCTAGCGTTCTTAACTTATGAGGAACGTATGAAGAACGATCGCCAAACTTGTGCACAGCGTGCTTGTAGTGCACGTGACGTTCGTGACGTCAGATACATGTATGATATTTATCTCTTGGCTACCCAGTCTTCATTATTTATGTAGTTGAAGATCGGTAAACATGTCCCTAAAGAAACAAAGGAAAAACTCGGGAAGAGGCCGCGCAAAGAAAACTTCAGCGCCTACACGTTCGGCGTCTTCCCTATCTCCTTAACAGACAGACGATAACGGAAATAACCAGCATTCGGACAATGATGATCAAAACCGCCCTCGTTCGGACTCAAATGCTTCTTCAGTGGCGTCTGTGAACGAAACTGTAGTCTCTATTGCTCCGTCTGACTCGAACTCGTCACATACACAAAACGACAGACAGAAGCGTTGGCCTCTTCTTCTTCGGATCCTACTAGCCACAAACAAAGCAGCTTCAATCACATTATTTTGGTGATTCAATATGGCTAGCTGATATTCTCGTCTAAGTCTCTCATGGTCTTCCATTTCTCACCAATCTGAGTGGTATGATTTACTCATGTGTACCAAATTTGTACAAGATGAGCTCAGAACGCTTGCAGATACGCTACCCGTAAGTTACAAATACGTTCAGTACGTTCTACATACGTTCAAAGTACGCTGAGTACCCTCCCAGTGCGTCGGACATACGCTCAATACGTCGATGAACGTTTGGAATAAGCTACCCATAAGTTAGGAGTACGTTGCTTGTAGGTTACAAACACGTTATGCATACGCTAAGCACACGCTACACAAGCGTCCAACGGACTTTTACGTATGGCAACGTATGCGAACGTATGAGTAACTTACATGTAACGTACATGAACCTATGCATTACTAATAAGTAGCGTACATGAAACTTATGAGTAACGTACTATCCATACGTCGGCATACGTTGGAAATTTTGTGCATGCACAAAATTTTTCAACATACTCGACTTACGACGACGTATGCCAGCGTATGACAGCGTACTAAGAGTAGTATGCAAAACTTATGCCCAACGTATGCAACGTACACCAACGTACAGACTGAATTTCTCATACGTCGGCGTAAGTTGGTGCTATACGCTGTAGTGTGACAGAAACTTAACAGAAAATTGGTAAAGGTTTCACCGTTCTACTTAATGATTTTCTACCATCAGCTGGTCATATTTACATGTATATATATTCTAATAAGACAATTGCGTTAATTTTGTTTTTCACTTTAAGCAGTGGAAAAATATGTTATATATTTTGAAATTTAAAAAAACTATTTTTGAACAGAATTTTCTGAAAAAGAAGCATGTCCATTTGTTTTGTTGTTGTTATTGTTGTTTTAAACGGGTTTCTTGTTTTTTCATGAAAAATTTGACATTCGATATAATGTTGACTTTATTTGATTACTCGTATTTTTTTAACTTTATGATAACATGTCTAATCGAATGTCTTATGTCTAATTGGGCAGTAAGACATTAAAAACGGGTTTGGTAGAATGTCTATTCGAATGTCTAATTGGGCATGGCGGACACCATCCCCTCGATCGGCGGACATTATCCCCTTCGTAAAATTGTACCAAGTTTCTTCGGGCTTAAGTAACGAAACGAACAATAAGCCCAGATTAATATAAATTTTACTTTTTTTTTATTGAATAATAAACCAGTGCTCAATTTTTAACTGAATACTTTTGCACATTTCTATGCGAGCGACTCCATAAAATTTGTATTCTAGAAAACGTCATGGTAAAGGCAAAGAGGAGCTTGTCCCTCTTTACCAGCATGTTTCTTTAAAATGAACCTCGTGTTAACTTTTTAGCTCACCTGAGCACAACGTGCTCAAGGTGAGCTTTTGGTATCACCTTTTGTCCGTCGTGCGTCGTGCGTCGTGCGTCGTGCGTCGGAAGTCGTCAACAATTCTTTAAACATCTTCTCCTCAGTAACCACTGGGCGGAATTCAACCAAACTTGGTAGGAATGTTCCTTGGGTGACCCTCCTCAAAAGTTGTTCGCGGATTTTTGATTGACCCCCGAATATGGGCGTGGCAGGGCGTGGCAGTTTTTAACTTAGAAATCTTTAAACATCTTCTCCTCAGTAACCATTGGGCCAATTTCAACCAAATTTGGTATGAATGTTCCTTGGGTCACCCTTTTCAAAAGTTGTTCGTGGAATTTTGATTTATGCCCAAATATGGGCGTGGCAGGGCGTGGTTTTTTTTGACTTAGGAATCTTTAAACATCTTCTCCTCAGTAACCATTGGGCCAATTTCAACCAAATTTGGCATGAATGTTCCTTGGGTGACCCTTTTCAAAAGTTGTTCATGGTATTTTTGATTTATGCCCAAATATGGGCGTGGCAGTTTTTGACTTAGAAATCTTTAAACATCTTCTCCTCAGTAACCATTGGGCCAATTTCATCCAAACTTGGCATGAATGTTCCTTGGATGACCCTTTTTAAAAGTTGTTCGCAGAATTTTGATTTATGCCCAAATATGGGCGTGGCCGGGCGTGGCAGTTTTTGACTTTGAAATTTTTAAACATCTACACCTCAGGAACCATTGGGCCAATTTCAACCAAACTTGGTATGAATGTTCCTTGGGTGACCCTTTTCAAAAGTTGTTTGGCAGAATTTCGTTTCACGCCCAAATATGGGCGTGGCAGTTTTTGACTTTGAAATCTTTAAACATCTACTCCTCAGTAACTATTGGGCCAATTACAACCAAATTTGGTATGAATGTTCCTTGGGTGACCCTTTTCAAAAGTTGTTCGCAGAATTTTGATTTATGCCAAAATATGGGCGTGGCAGTTTTTTTAACTTTAAAATCTTTAAACATCTTATCCTCAGTAACAGTTGGGTCAATTTCAACCAAACTTTGCATGAATGTTCCTTTGGTGACCCTTTTCAAAAGTTGTTCCTGGAATTTTGATTTATGCCCAAATATGGGCGTGGCAGGGTCAGGCACTTTTTTGACTTTGAAATCTTTAAACATCTTCTCCTCAGTAACTATTGGGCCAATTTCAACCAAATTTGGTATGAATGTTCCTTGAGTGATCCTTTTCAAAAGTTTTTCTAGAATTTTGATTGATGACCAAATAAGGGCTTGGAAGGGTAGGGCAGTTTTTGGCTTTGAAATCTTTAAACATCTTCTCCTCAGTTACCATTGGGCCAATTTCAATTTTGAATCATCTTACATTAGTCAGGTGAGCGATTTTAGGGCCATTCTGGCCCTCTTGTTACTATTCGAAGCCATCTGGAAATATGTTGTCCTGACACTCGAAGATATAAATCCGACTAAACAAAATAGAACATGCTAAATATTAGCTATATTATTACCTTTTCCATGTGATCTTATCTTTTTCTCTTTTGTATACATGGTGTTAGTATGAGACGAAACATCGTAGCTACAATTTTGTATGAGTTTTTTTTACAACATATCAGTCGCCAGTAGAATCAGAGTATTTCATTGATTATTATCATAATTTTTACAATCTTTAACTGGTTTTCATGTGAAATACCGGAATTATATCCAATCCAGAAACCGTGAATTGTCTGTGATATATTACAGAAAGGGGCTTTTGTCCGCAGTAGTAAAACGATGAAGGGGATAATGTCCGCCCTGTTAATATGAGTAAGGGGATTTTTTCTGCCCTGTCAGAATGGCGAAGGGGCTAATGTCCGCCCTGTTAAATTTAGGTAGGGGAAAATGTCCGCCATGTCAAAAAACATAGAAGGTGATATTGTCCGGAGGGGCTATTGTCCGGTTACCTAGACCATATCTTTGGCCTAGACATTGATCAGCTTACTTATCAGTTTTTTCGACGTGCAATGATAGATTTAAAAAGAATTATGAAGTCTTTGAATGAAACCGTTTGAAATTCTTCATAAATTGTTCATCTTTGTCATCGGAAAACAATAACAATCAATCGGTAATTTGGATTAAATTATCGATTTTGGTCAAAATGTTCCGTTTGGTATAGGGTATGGCAAAATTTACAATCAATTTGTAGATGAAATAAGCGTCAAACTGACATCAGAACGAATGAGTTAAAAGACATCTAAAGTGTTGAAAGTCAATAATTTTATCTTTCAATCGCTTAAAAACATCTTTAAAAGAACGTTTATTTGATTAAAGAAACTTAAGTGTATTTAATGCCATACGCAAAGAAATTTTGATATGTTAGGTTTCAAAAGTGTTAAGTCTTCCTATTTTCAAATGTCTAATTTGGCAGTTAGACATTCAAAAACGGGTTTGGTCGAATATCTGATCTAATGTTAGGCAGTTAGACATTCAAAAACGTGTTTGGTCGAATGTCTAATCGAATGTCTAATGTCTAATTGGGCAGTTAGACATTCAAAAACGGGTTTGGTCGAATGTCTAATCGAATGTCTAATGTCTAATTGGGCAGTTAGACATTCAAAATCGGGTTTGGTCGAATGTCTAATCGAATGTCTAATGTCTAATTGGGCAGTTAGACATTCGAAAACGGGTTTGGTCGAATGTCTAATCGAATGTCTAATGTCTAATTGGGCAGTTAGACATTCAAAAACGGGTTTGGTCGAATGTCTAATCGAATGTCTAATGTCTAATTGGGCAGTTAGACATTCGAAAACGGGTTTGGTCGAATGTCTTATGTCTAATTGGGCAGTTAGACATTCAAAACGTGTTTGGTCGAATGTCTAATCGAATGTCTAATGTCTAATTGGGCAGTTAGACATTCAAAATCGGGTTTGGTCGAATGTCTAATCGAATGTCTAATGTCTAATTGGGCAGTTAGACATTCGAAAACGGGTTTAGTCGAATGTCTAATCGAATGTCTAATGTCTAATTGGGCAGTTAGACATTCAAAAACGGGTTTGGTCGAATGTCTAATCGAATGTCTAATGTCTAATTGGGCAGTTAGACATTCAAAAACGGGTTTGGTCGAATGTCTAATCGAATGTCTAATGTCTAATTGGGCAGTTAGACATTCAAAAACGGGTTTGGTCGAATGTCTAATCGAATGTCTAATGTCTAATTGGGCAGTTAGACATTCAAAAACGGGGTTGTTCGAATGTCTAATCGAATGTCTAATGTCTAATTGGGCAGTTACACATTCAAAAACGGGTTTGGTCGAATGTCTAATCGAATGTCTAATGTCTAATTGGGCAGTTAGACATTCAATAACGGGTTTGGTCGAATGTCTAATCGAATGTCTAATGTCTAATTGGGCAGTTAGACATTCATAAACGGGTTTGGTCGAATGTCTAATCGAATGTCTAATGTCTAATTGGGCAGTTAGACATTCAAAAACGGGTTTGGTCGAATGTCTCATCGAATGTCTAATGTCTAATTGGGCAGTTAGACATTCAAGAACGGGTTTGATCGAATGTCAAATCGAATGTCTAATGTCTAATTGGGCAGTTAGACATTCAAAAACGGGTTTGGTCGAATGTCTAATCGAATGTCTAATGTCTAATTGGGCAGTTAGACATTCAAAAACGGGTTTGGTCGAATGTCTAATCGAATGTCTAATGTCTAATTGGGCAGTTAGACATTCAAAAACGGGTTTGGTCGAATGTCTAATCGAATGTCTAATGTCTAATTGGGCAGTTAGACATTCAAAAACGGGTTTGGTCGAATGTCTAATCGAATGTCTAATGTCTAATTGGGCAGTTAGACATTCAAAAACGGGTTTGGTCGAATGTCTAATCGAATGTCTAATGTCTAATTGGGCAGTTAGACATTCAAAATCGGGTTTGGTCGAATGTCTAATCGCATGTCTAATGTCTAATTGGGCAGTTAGACATTCAAAAACGGGTTTGGTCGAATGTCTAATCGAATGTCTAATGTCTAATTGGGCAGTAAGACATTCAAAATCGGGTTTGGTCGAATGTCTAATCGAATGTCTAATGTCTAATTGGGCAGTTAGACATTCAAAATCGGGTTTGGTCGAATGTCTAATCGAATGTCTAATGACTAATTGGGCAGTTAGACATTCAAAAACGGGTTTGGTCGAATGTCTAATCGAATGTCTAATGTCTAATTGGGCAGTTAGACATTCAAAAACGGGTTTGGTCGAATGTCTAATCGAATGTCTAATGTCTAATTGGGCAGTTAGACATTTAAAAACGGGTTTGGTCGAATGTCTAATCGAATGTCTAATGTCTAATTGGGCAGTTAGACATTCAAAAACGGGTTTGGTCGAATGTCTAATCGAATGTCTAATGTCTAATTGGGCAGTTAGACATTCAAAAACGGGTTTGGTCGAATGTCTAATCGAATGTCTAATGTCTAATTGGGCAGTTAGACATTCAAAAACGGGTTTGGTCGAATGTCTAATCGAATGTCTAATGTCTAATTGGGCAGTTAGACATTCAAAAACGGGGTTGTTCGAATGTCTAATCGAATGTCTAATGTCTAATTCGGCAGTTAGACATTCAAAAGCGGGTTTGGTCGAATGTCTAATCGAATGTCTAATGTCTAATTGGGCAGTTAGACATTCAAGAACGGGTTTGGTCGAATGTCTAATCGAATGTCTAATGTCTAATTGGGCAGTTAGACATTCATAAACGGGTTTGGTCGAATGTCTAATCGAATGTCTAATGTCTAATTGGGCAGTTAGACATTCAAAAACAGGTTTGGTCGAATGTCTAATCGAATGTCTAATGTCTAATTGGGCAGTTAGACATTCAAAAACGGGTTTGGTCGAATGTCTAATCGAATGTCTAATGTCTAATTGGGCAGTTAGACATTCAAAAACGGGTTTGGTCGAATGACTAATCGAATGTCTAATGTCTAATTCGGCAGTTAGACATTGATATTTGAATGTCTAATTTTCCAGTTAGACATTCGGTCGAATGTCTTATGTCTAATGTCTAATGTCCTGCCAACTTCACACACTTTGTAATATTCCCTATTTATTGGACCGACAGTAGAAGGTAAAACGTGCGCTGAATCCAATCTGTTTTTGTAGATGTCGGCAGACTTCAGAATCAAAAAGCTGTCAGTACTGAAATCTGACGTCACTGGAGTTCATGAAATGTTCATGTTTATGTTGCTGCTGAAGTAAGACGCTGTTATTTCTAAAAACTCATCAAAACATTTATCACTGTGTGTAATATTCATTTAGGTCAGATAGATTGGCCAATCGCTTCTGTCAGCAAAAGAAGAAAAAAAAATCAAATAATTCATTTAGACCAGAAGTTAAATTTTGGCGACATATTTGTGAATAATTCTAGTTATATTGACGACCTTTATGGCGTAACTACAGCTTTGTGTAGTTAAGATAGGTCGCCAACCAACAATTTTTCTATTTTGTTTGGTGTTACTTGCCATAAAATTTGCAAAATAAAACCGTTACATATCGAAGGGAAACTTCTTGTTTGAGTCAGTGGGTGTGGCCAACGAAGTCATAGGGCGGGGCCAGCGATCCGTCAATTTGTTTAAAATCATTTAAGTATACATTGGACCTACATGTATTCCTGATAGACCATTGCAAACCAACTGACCAAACGTTGGCCCTACCCACTTACTACGTTTGCCCCACCAACCGACTCCAACAGGAAGAGTCGCTTCGATTTTGATAGACGTCATTTCGAAAAATGAACAGAGAGTAGCACGCATCAAAAAATAGAACAGTTGGTTAGCGACCTAAACGTTGTGACTACAGCTTGAATAAGCCGTGTGAACGACGTTTAAGTCTCCAAACCAGCAGAAGAGGTTGACAAAAAAGGCGGCCAATACAAAACTCATTTCTTGTCTCATTGAATGATTTCATTGGTCTACTTGTTATTTGATTGACAGGCGCGATTGGTCAATCATACTATTTCTTTGTTTGAAAATGTGGCTGTATCAGTGGTTGAATTTTCACTTGTTCAATACAAATCACAATTCCTTATTTTCAACACCTCAAGTAAATTTTGTGAAGAAAATATTACTAAACAAAGAAGTTTGTGAAATACTTTGAGCCTCTGAAGATGAATCCTTGGCATAATGTCAATAATAATCGACCTGATAAGTGTCATAAGCATATACATATCTTCTGAAGGTACTTATAAGTTTGGTATTATCGATAGTCTTTGAATAATACTTATTTGTATGAATGGAATTGTTTTAATCTGCAAGCAGACAAACTGACAACCGTTATTAGTTTGTTTTCAATATGCAAACAGACAGACGGACAACTGTAGTTGAATAATATGCCGCCAACTTTGACTGGAGAGATGTGACGAGAAGAAACTAGCTTGCTTAACACTGTATTGACCATTCGCGGCTGTCTATCAAATAACCAGTCGATCAATGTGATCGTTCATTTAGACCAGAAATGAGTTTTGATCTCCAACATTGGACAGCATTTTTGTTGGCTTGTCGACTTAAACGTCGTAACTACAACTTATTCAAGCTGTAGTTACGTTACGACGTTTACGTCTCCAACCAACCATTCTACTTATTTGTAACATGCTACTGGCCATAAAATTTGCAAAATAACGCCGTTAAAAATGGAAGCGGAACTTCCTGTCGGAGACAAACAGTTTGGCCAAAGGAGTCACTGGGCGGGGCCGGCGATTGGTCTATTAAGTAGATTCTACACAATGCGTCTTGCAGCCTGTTTCATTATTAAGTGATAAATAGTACCTACTGATAAAGTAATTGATAAACACCAAATATGTCGATTTCTTCTCGTTTTATAAATCATTGTAATTGTCTTAGTGCCAAACAAATGTAACTGCTGCTTGAAAAAACGTTTTTACGGCGTTTGGATAGCCTTGAGTCGAAAAGTTTTTTTTTTTTTTTTTTTCTTCATCCCTGTTCTATCATAGTTATAATGTTATCATTATCAGTATTTGTATTTGTTTCGGGAGTGAGCGTGTGTGAGAGAGAGGGGGAGAAAATGGGAGGGGGAGATGTAGAGGTAAATGGGAGAGAGAGAGGAGGTAAGACAGAGACAGAGAAAGAGAGAGAGTGAGAGAAAAAGAGTGAGAGAAGAAGAAACATATAAACAAGTTAAATTCACTTTCTTCGTCCTCATTATTTTCATGTTGAACCCTAAATATTTCTGTTTTGGCAGGAGGTATAGACAAAGATCAGCCTGCACAGTGCAGTCTGATCTTGCTTCGCCTGCTGGTAGCCCTTGTAAGCCATGGTTGTCTAAAAGAATAAAATCAAAAGGAAATTTGACCCCCAATTAGGCCTTCCAGTCGTGTCAGTCCTTTGATTCCAATGCCATTCTGTATAGAATTTTTATTTAGCATGAAAAGGGTTAAGCGATGGAGAAGGAAAATCCGTTTGAATGTATTTTCTAAGATTGGTAAATATCGACAGCGTACGGCTTTGCGTAAGGGCATTTAAATAATATTGTGGGCGAAACTCCCCCCTGCGGAATTCGATTTTTACAGAAGGTTTCTTATCATATGACACAAGGAAAACGAATCGTGGATGGATCACTTGCTCACACTAGTACTACCACTACATCCTTTCCTAGCCCCAAGCTGCTATCCCACTTAGGTTTACGATAATCCACCCACTGGTGAGAGACAAATGTCGGAAAGGATATGAACCCGAGAATGCCGCCGCCGGGAATCGAATCCATTTAAGTCAACAAAACAACAAAATAAAAGCTCAACATAAAATTCGTAGTACTAAGCTCACCTAAGGTTTAATATAATTTGATTGGTCAATCTATTATCTTGTTGACAGTGACACCAATCTATGCCATGAGTCTGTTCACGATCAGATTGATTGATTGATTGATTGAATGGGGTTTAACGCCGCTTTTAACAGTATTTCAGTCATATCGCGGCGGCTGGAGCACCTAACAATGGATTCCTGGTATTTCTCACACCAGTACTACCACTACATCCTTTCCTAGCCTCCAGCTGCTATCCCACATAGGTTTACGATTATCCACCCATTGGTGAGAGACAATTGTCGGAAAGAATATTTGCCGCCGCCGGGGATCGAACCCATGACACCCATGATTGAAGATTAGGAGTCTGGCGCGCTACCGACTGCGCTATGGCGGCGGCCCTGTTCACGATCAGAGGGAAAGGGTAGTTTTCCAGGCTTTTGTAATCGAAACATCAACTTCTAGCTTACGTTTAGATTCGCCTGTCAAAATCGATGCATTCCTGTTAGCTGGAAGATTTGTTTCATTCCCTAATAAGGAAAATTAACGGGTCATCTCTGTCAATCAAAAGATCAATGGATCAATCAAACATCTATCTAGACCGTGGTGACCTTTCAACCATTTTTTATCGCCAATCAACCATTTTACTTTTTTAATACATGGTGTTGGTCATAACTTACACCTTTTGATATTTTAGTCGAACTTTCTGTTGGAGGTAATAGGGCGAGACCAGCTATCAGTTAATTTAACCCTTTCCTGTATAAACACGGGCTTTTACGTTCCTGTGGTTTTATAATTGAGAAAACATTGTGGAAAAAGAAGAAATTGCTTGTAACAAGCAATTTCTCCTTTTTTCACATTTTTTTCTACAACATTGGGTGGTTTCATTTCAAATGGCATTCAGTTTTCATTGTCATCTGCAACCTCTTTCAATTTGGACTAGTCTAAAATTTCCAAAAACAGGAAAGGGTTAACGTTCCCAAAATAAACCATTTTTTCTTCTGACGGGCCACATTTTGTAATTTCGAAAATTCATTTATAATCTTTTTTGCCAATTGTTTCGTAAATCATAACATTCCGATTGTAACCCGCAAATGTGGTTCGCCATTATAGTCCTAAACATACAAACAGACAATTTATAAAAGACTTGCATTTAGTAGGCCTCAGTGCACTAGCTCTGGTGGTATAATTAAATAGATTTTGAAAACATTCGAAGACTCATTATCAAATTATCTGTATAATCTTGCAACATGAAAAATAATTTTATTGCCTGAGCCACTCCGATTTGTGTCTATGCGTGTTGGGGGTTTCAGCTAGGGGTGGATGTGCGTGTGCGTGCACGTTCTTGTGTGTACGTGTGTGCAGGCACGGCGCGATAAGACGACGTTTTTTAAACCTACGTCGACGAAGTTTACGTTTCGTTTGCCTCATTGGTAAGACTAGTTACAAAATAAATTGTCTGAAAAGCCGTGTCCTGTATCAAAGAAGCAGCCAATGAGATTCAAACCGGACCAGTGCATCGCTTACAGTTCATCCATCAACTAGCCACTGCAGCATACCCCGCTTTTTGGTGCCCCTTAGGAAAGAGGAATTTGAAAACATTGTGGAAAATGAAGAAATTTCTTGTTACAAGCATATTCTTCATTTCCACAATGTTATATCCCTAAAAGGATTAATATTCATTACACTCCATCGACTAAAATAAGTCGTCTATAACTTTCTTCAATTTGGACCAGTCTATAATTTTGTCGTCTGCTAATGGGTTGAATAGTGTTTTCGATACATCTATTTGTGTTTTAATGTTTAGGCTTTGTTTTAGACAAACGACCCTGGTGCGCATTACCTTCAGTCCTTATAGTTAAATCAACTTAAAAATATCTTACTTTCTATTGAAATAAGGTTATGGAGAAAAGCTTTAGACAGACTGGGTTATGCTGTTAATGATATATATACATTTGTTTTTAATTTATGTTTATTTGAACATGTTTTGCTTCGCTTTGTATTATTTTCATTTAAACTTAGTCTGTTAGTAAGCCTGTCTGTTGGTTTGTTGGATGATTAGTCGGTTGGACGGTCCGCTGGTCGGTCGGTTAGTTGGTTGTTTGGTTAGTCGGTTGGTAAGTATATCGGTCGGTCGGACGATCGCCTTTGTGGTTCGTTGGTTCAAGTGTTTGTTTATTGGTTTGTCGGTCGGTCTGCATGTAAGTCGGTCGAGGGACGGGATGGTTGGTTGCTTTATGGTTGGGTTTTTTTGTTTTGTTTTGTTTTGTTTTATTATTATTTTTTTTTTTTGTTGGTTTTACGGTTGGTTTGTTTTTTGGTTGGTTGGTTTGGTTGGTGAGTTGTTTGGTTAGTTGGTTGGTTGGTTGATCGGTCGGTCGGTCGTTTGGTTGGTTGGTCGTTCGTTCGTTAATGCGTGCGTGCGTTCGTTAGTTTTATTCTTTAAGGTTCTATGTATTTAACGTACAGGTCAAACGTTAAACGTGCAGTAAATTCGGTATTTATAATCCATGAACTCAAATATCCTCTATAATAATGGTAAGATCGTGACTGTCAATGAAAGAATCAATCAAATTATTCATTTAGACAGGTAGTGTTGTCACAACGTACAGGCCGCCAGCCGTGGTTGACCGTCTTCCGTCAGTCTGTCTGTGAACACATTTTTAATAACTCCTTCTAAAATTCTTCTACGATCCCTAATAGGTTGATGACTCCGGCTGCTATGGCGACCGAAAGGAACTTATTAGAAAATCTTTAAAAAATATTTTCCTCCTAAACTGTAAGGCCTAGAGTTTTCAAATTTTGTAATTAGCATCGCCTTAGGATCATCTGCAAAATACTTCAGGTAATGATGTTGTGTTTTATATAAGCCCGGTATTGAAGGTCGGTACTTTGGAATGTAGATAGAAACAGAGAAAAAAATAAAAGACATCCCCTCCTAAACTAACATTAACACTTCGAGGAAATTTTACAGAACTGGTTCTTGGCTGATGGCTGTCGAAATAAGTTCAAGGAATCTCAATCGGATGATTACTCTGGTTGCTGTCGAAACCGAAAGGAATTTCTATGAAATTCTGTAAAAAATTTTCAACGCCTAGAGCTTTCGATTTTGTATGTAGAATCCCTTATGTGCAATTCTTTAAAAGATTCTCCTCCTAAACTGTTATCCCGGGTAATGGGGATGTGACTTATTTAATCTCTGTGTTGTGGATACATGAAACTAATTCTTTTAAAAAATTATCTCTATCTTAGATAATCTCCTGATATCATTTGAACTTTACAGAAAATATTCTTGGATTATGGTCTTTCAAAACACTTGAGAGAATTGGGGTCCATTTATAAGTCTGCTTGTTATGGTGCATGACCAAAGATAATTCCTTATGAGTTTTAAGTACATCTCTCCGAAATCGTAAGGCCTAGTGCTTTCAAATGTTCTTGTAGCATTTTCTAGTTGTCATCTACCAAAATACTTAAGGATATGATGGTGTGATTTATTTTAGCCCCATGTTGTGAGCACCTTTGTGGTTTTTAAGCAAGCTTGTTGAAAAGAAGCTTACGTACATAAGTTTTTAAGAATTGTTGTTATCCACTGCTACTTATTTCATTTGAGAATTCAAGGGTGGTCATTGAATTTAGAAGGAAGTCAAGTTGAATAAAAAAGAAAACAATATGGCAAAAAAAAGGTTAAAAATTGCCAATACATGTACTTTTGCAGTACTTCAGGTGAGCGATCCAGGGCCACCAAGGCTCCTTGTTTATTGCATGGTACTGTCCACAATTTTACAAAATTATGTCGTTTAATATCGAACTTCCTTTCAAAGCTCAATAGACGAGATCATCTACCCGCCAATTATTGTATATTGCAAATACATATGAAAATACACAATCACAAGTGGCAAGTCGCGGCTGTCAATCAAGCAACCAATGGAATAATCGAATTCTTATTCCGCCCGGAATTGAACTTTGAACATTAGCAGCCATTTGTGTGAAACATTTTTTGTTTGTTGGCTTGGCGACCTAAACGTCGTAACTTCAGCTTGAATAAGCTTTAGTTATGGCATTAAACTCCGACATTAGACGTCATTTGTGTGAACCATTTTTGTTTGCTTGGCGACTTAAACGTCGTAACTACAGCTTTGTCAAGCTGTAGTTACGACGTTTAGGTCGCCAACCAACAAGTAATCTTTTTGTCACATATTGCTGGTTAGGACTTTTCAAAATAACGCCGTTTAAATTCAAAGTGGAATATCCTGACGTAGGCAATGGGCTTGGCAAACGTGGAAGTGGGCGGGGCCAGAGATTTGCAAATTGGGCCTGGTTCTAAACTAGCATCTACACTTTTCAAACAATGTTTTATTTGTCTGTCTTTGAATAGACCATGAATATTTCTTACAAGTTCGACGGGTGAAATAACGGCGATGCTTATCGGTATCGCCCGAGTCAGTGGTCCGATCTGATTATAAGTTTAATACCTTAAGGTTTTCAAGGTATTCCGCGTGTGATATCCGATACATTTGTACTAAAATATTACACAAATACTTAAAGAGTTATTGCAATGTTTGCCAATCCCAAAAAATGGAGGATCCGTCACGGGAAAAGGACCATCGCGATGAATATTTTGTCCGTGGGCTCTCAAATCCTCGTAACTACAGCTTGAAAAAAAATTACTTACGATGTTTTGGTTGCCAACCGCCAATACTAGAAAAAAGGCATCGTTAGTCGATCAAAACCTCGTAGCTACAGGTTTATCGGAAAACAGACATCGGATTCAGCACAGAGTAATAACATACAGTAAGATAGAATTGTCGTTTTAAATAAAGAAAATCCGCAAAAAGCGAAACGTGTCGAACATGATCCTCCTTCAGTTCGCGAAGTTTAATCCAAGGCAATTCTTTTTCTTTTTTTTATACATCTTATTTCCAGATGGTATCTTTTCCCTTGATGGATCAAACGTAATCTTATTGTTTATCTAATCAATGCATATTGGTTAGCCTTTAATGACTAGCGTCTAATTTCAAACCTGTAGTGTCATGTAAAAAATAGCGAGGATAACTTCATTATCCAATTAACCATAAGATATAAGAAAATACCATGTAGTACAATAGTACTGTTAATGCTTAACACTTTAACAAACGACAGAATTTTAAATTGGTCCAAACCAGCTAAAAAGATTAACAAAAATAGCGGCTAATGTCGGATTTGAAAGCTCGGGTCCACGCTCAATAAATGATTTGACTGGTCGGTTGATTCCTTGATTGACAGCCGCAATTGGTCAATTAACCAGGATATACACTTAACTCGTTGCAAGACAATTTACGCATTTTACGCGACTAAAGAATTATAGCAATTAAAGACATAGTGAGAATGAAAAAAAAATGCTTGTTGCAAGTATTTTTTTTCTCACTATGTTTTCTACCTTATATTACCTTTATTTTTCAAAATAAATCATTACCAGAAGACAATTTTTTACACTGGTCAAAGGTGAAAGAAATTGTAAAAAACTTGCAAAGTGCGTTAAAATTTCGTAGATAAGTGCCAAATAAGATAGAAATCGCGGAAAAGGGAGAAATTGCTTTTTACAATCAAGTTCTTCTTTGTCCACAAAGTTTTCCATATTGGTTTTGTACGGTAATAGGTATAACAACCCCTTTTGACTGGCGAGCATGTCCTAATCTGACGATAAAATAACGGAGAGCAGCGCAGATGGGACAGGTTCACCATTCTACAACCCTTTTCGTCGTCTGCAACCTCTTTCAATTGGGACCAGTCTAAAATTTTGTCGTTTTAGAATAGGTTAATGCAGTTGGCAGGTTGGGGGCTTTTAACATGGCGGGTCACATTTGATTTTCTTTGGATTGATGCCTGGTTGCGTGACGGGTCATTAAACAAGACAATTGTCACCGTGTAACGGTTGGTAAATACAAGTATCAGTTCCTAAATTCTACGAAGAATGTGATCAGTTTCGAAATGGATCTTTACAGAGGTTAGTATAATCGTTTATCTACTTAATTTATTACTTTATTTATTTATTTTGATTTTGTTTCATTTTTTGTTTGTTGTTTCGTTTTATGTGTTTTTTATTGTTGTTTTTGTTTGTTTTTGTTTGTTTTTGTTTTGTTTGTTTGTTTGTGTGTGTTTTTGTTTTTTTGTTTTTGCTTTTTGTTTTTGCTCTTTGTTTTTTGTTGTTTTTTTTTTTTTATTAATTTTGTTTTCATTTCTTTTAATTAATTTGTGCTTATCGTCTGCAGTTCCTTTCAATATGCACCAGTTCAAAATGTTGTCGGTTTGGAATGTGTTGATATAAAATATCGTAGAGTTACCAATGATTATCATTTGTGACTCGTGAAAAATACTATCTCGGAAAGCATGACGGGTATTGACCCTAGTCAGTTTGCTCGACTTGCGCAAAGCGAGGAGGATATAAATAGAACATTAATGCTTTTAATAAAAGCTCATAGTATATTCTTGTCGTTTTTCTTTACCAAATATTCATTGCTCACATCTATCGAATATTTCTGTTTCATAATAATTGTAACATATAATTATTGAAACCGTGTTAACATCATCATCATGTCATTTTTTATGTATCATTATTTTCACTATTTTATCATCTTGACCTTTAATTCGTTTGTTGTTCTTGTTATTGATAGTGGTGATGGTCGTAGTGGTGATGATTTTATTCAGAAAGTCGCGTTTCATTTATATCATAAACTTTATTATATTGTACCCATTTCTTCATTATCCACAATGTTTTATATCCAAAAGTAGGAAAAAAATAATAAACATCGACTTGAAATTGTAGTCTGCATCTTCTTTCATTTCGGACCCGTCTAAAATATTATTGTAGGAATGGGTTAAATGTCATTGTTTCTATTTTTACTTCCGGTCAAATCTAGTGATTTGATTTGTCTATGGACTTTACGATTGGCAGAGGCAAATCGTCGACTACAAAAGATGGTTTGTTCAGTCAATAATGGGTGAAGCAACCCTTTCCTGATCAATCCATAGTAATTGCGTCCCTGTAATTTCATAACTTGTAACCATCAATTTCTTCTTTTTCCACAATATTTTCTACATTACTGAAGGTTATTTTTCAAGTTAAATGCACTTTAAAGTTTGTCTGCAAAACCTTTGAATTTGGACGGGTCTAACATTTCATGACTGCCTTGTTGGACGAGTGGTATAGCTATTTGACTCGTGATCTGAAGATCACGGGTTCGAGCCCCACCGTCATCGCGGTGAGTTCATGGGCAAGATAGTTAATAGCCAGCCCCAGTCTACCCAGCCTCTCTCTCGGGGAAGTGAAAACACCTGGATTGTGAGTATTCGACAGCGGCTCTATAACCTTAAAGCTTTCGTCGAAATCGAACTAAATGCGTATAAACTAATATTTAGGAAATCTAGAAAGGGTTAAATGCATTATTAAGTAGGAGTTATGAAGGGTCAATTTTGTTCTATACCTGTTCCTCTATACTAGACGACAATACAAAATGCAGACGAAGATTTTCTTCGTGATCTTCGTATTTTGTTGATAATGAAGAAAAAGTACTTTTAAGAAGCATTTTTTTTCAATTTTTCACTATGTTTCTGGCGCCTTTTCTTGAGGGGGGGGGGGGGTAAACAAGAAGGAATATGTGGGAATGGGTGAAACAAGTATCGGGTAATTCGCCTTGAACGTTTGTTTGTCTCAAAAGTACACAATCGACTTAGGGACGATCAGCAAGAAATGCCGTTTATTATTATTTTACTTTACTATAAATGACAAATCGCTGGTACCGCTCACTGACTCCCTAGGCCCCGCCCATTAACTCCGACTGGAAGTTCCGGGACTATTTTAACCGCGCTATATTGCAAAACCTTATGGCCAGTAGCATGTAACAAAAAGTAAAATGGTTGGTTGGCGACATAAACGTCGTAACTACAGCTTGAATAAGCTGTAGTTACGACGTTTAAGTTGCGAAACCAACAACAAAAAATGGCGGCCAATGTTGGAGTTGAAAGCTCTGGTCTTGGCTGAAAAAAGACTTGATTGGGCGATTGATTTCTCAATTGAAAGCCGCGATTGTCAATTAAAGTTGTTAGATCTTGTTTGATCAAACATCTGAGTAGAATATTCCAGATTTAAAGTTATTTTGTACACCTCACTAAACATGGGAGGGTAAGGAAAACATCAATGCTCTATTGCTCACTTCTGGACAGCAATCTTCGCCAAAAAGGAACCCTGAAATCATCAGAAAAATTGTGTACAAACCCCTCTGTCAATTTCAGAGTAGGTCACAAACCCGTTGTGGAAGGCTTTTCTAAACAGAAAACGAAAATACATTTCAAAAGTATCTTATGCTGCCAATTTAAGATATCTTTTAAATTCATTTTCGTTTTCTGTTTGGAAATGATTTTGTACAGGGCATGTTATCTATTCTTTTTTAAGGGGTCTCTGAAAATCTTTACCAAAGATTTCAGGCTACCATTTTGTCAGAAATTATCTCCCTATGAGAGCCAAAGAGCCTTTGATAAGGGCAAAATAAAAGTGAATCACGAGGTTATTATTTTTTTTTTTTTTTTTTTTTTTTTTATTTTCTTTAAGAAATGCCGTTTTGCATATTCATGAAGAATTCCTTAACCCATTCCCACACAATCCCTCCTTTTTGTCTCCTCAAGAAAAAACTTTAGAAAACATTGCGGTAAACGAAGACATTGTTTATATCAAACAATTTCCTCATTGTCCACAATGTTGTTTTTCCCCAAAAAAAGCAAAGAGAAAATTCATCAAATTTAAATTGACGTCTGCTATTTCTTTGACTGGATCACTTCAAAATTCTGTTGTCTTGGAAAGGGTTAACAGTTTAAGAGTTAAAGATCAATTTTGATGCGGAGCATGTAAGAAGCCAGCAAATTATATAGGTTCCACCAATTATTGTTTTATCAGTGTAGTATTGATGGCTTATCGTCGCCATTATTGTGACGGTAAATCCTCACAATATAGATATTGCAAATAAATAAAGATGATACTAATACTTGTGATGAAAACCCGTTATAAGTTATTATTGTCAGTGACAGTTTGCTATCATTCCTTCTAAGGTTATTTTCATATTTTTTCTTCATTATTAGCCAGTGACGGTTAAGAATCACAATGAAACATAAACGTGTGATGGTTTTTATCACAATGGACGGTGGCAGCTATAGCCATCAGTTACTACACTGATTCTATGTATTTCATATAAAACCCAACGCCCTAATGACAATTTTATTCTTATACTGTAGTGAAAACAAGGTCATATAAATTTCACATTTTAAAACCTGCGAATTTTTTTTAAAACTTTCAGAATATCAATCAGAAAGTCTTAGGCTCATAACAGGATAACAACCTTTTATTACAACCTTTCTTAGCCTAGCACAACCGTACTCCGAAGTATGATGCTTTTATATGAAGTGGTCTTGTGCGCAGGTTGAACGAATGTGAACTTAGACTTATTAGACTTAGTTATTGCCAAGTGTTTGCCTGATAAGAAACTTGTTCGATTGATTTATAACTTGATTTATAAGATTTGTATATTATTAATATAACACGATTTACATGACTGAGATCAAAGTCGCCAATGAAATCGACGTGACTTCACATAGTGGCCGATTACATTTTCGAAATTAGAATTTTGACATATATAAACTGACCGGTAATGTACATTTGTTAAACCCATTCCAACATAATCCCTCCTTTTTACGCCCCTCAAGAAAATGGCTTTGAAAACATTGTGGAAAATGAAGAAATTGCTTGTAACAAGCAATTTCTTCATTGTCCACAATGTTTTCTACCTTAAAAGACAAAGAAGTCTGAAATTCCATGAACTTAAAATTGTCGTCTGCAACTTTTTTCAATTTAAACCTGTCTAAAATTTTGTCGTGTGGGAATGGGTTAAACCCTTACTATGTCATACTCTTCCGTTAACTAACATACATCAAATGATATAGACATAAAAGTAAAAATAATAAGCTGTAGATACGACCAACAGAAATCGATCGTCAAATCGAATATTTTTTTTAAACCGGAAGTGAACTTTGAAATCCAACATTGGCCGACAACAACGTTAAGCATTTTTGTTAGTTTGGTGCCTTCTATTCAAGCTGTGGTTACGACGTTTAGGTCGTCAATCGACAATTTTACTATTTACTGAAAATTAGGTTTATTTTTTGAGATAACGCCGATTAAATACCAAATGAAATTTGCTGTTGAAGACAGTGGGCGTGGCCACCGGAGACAGTGGGTGTGACCAGAGATCTGTCAGTTGACCAATCGCTGGCCCCGCCCACTGACTCCTTTGGCCCCGCCAATTGAATCCGACAGGAAGTTCCGCTTAGATTTTAAAGGCATTATTTTGTAACATGGATGGCCAGTAGCTTTTTCAAATAAGTAGAATGGTTAGTTGCTGACGAAAACGTCGTAACAACAGCTTGAATAAGCTGTAGTTACGACTTTTAAGACGCTAAACCAACATAAAAAAGTTAACAAAAGTGTGGCCAATGTCGCAGTTTAAAACTCATTCACTCTAAATGAATTATTTCATTGGTCAACTGGTTATTTGACTGACAGCCTCGATTGGCATAGTGTGTCACCAACAGAATTGAACTCAGCTTAAAGACCACATACAAAAAAGACGTGGCCAACGGAGTAAGTTCGCGAGGCCAGCGATTGGTAATCTGGTTAAGTACTATGTGAAATATGAAAGCGGTAGGCACTTTGCTTTGGGTTGAGAAGGTGATTCTCGGTTTTAGATTTCTTTCTGATGTTAACCAAAGGTCTTCACGAATTCTAATCAATAAAGTATTTTAAAAGAATACAAATAAAGGGTCATTTTCTAAACCGATTGGCTGTTAAACAGAAAACGGAAGAGGACACGACTAAACGAAGTACTGGCATTGAGAAATTACCTCATCCTGAGTACTTCGTGCTCGTGTTAGCTGAAGCAAACGATTGACCAATCGCTGGCCCAGCCCACAGACTTCCTAGGCCCCGCCCGTTAACTCCGACAAGAAGTTCCTCTTCGATTTTTACGGCGCTATTTTGAAAAGTTTAAAGCCTATAGCATGAAACAAAAAAGTAAAATGGTTGGTTGGTGACCTAAACGTCGTAACTACAGCTTGAATATGCTGTAGTTACGACCTTTAAGTCGCAATACTAATACGATATGTCAACAAAAATGGCGGCAAATGTTGTAGTTGAAAGCTCAAGTCCGGGCTGAATAAATGATTGATTGGTCGGTTGATTCCTTGATTGAGAGGCGATTGGTCAATTGGTCGTTTGCAGTGCATCTTCTTTTTTTTTTTTTTTTTTTTTTTCTCTCAATGAGTTCCATTCACCATTGAGGTCAATCGTTTACAGCGTTTATACATCCAAGATTAAGATTCTGAGTAAAGAGAAAGATGTCAAAGGGTAAAACAGAAAGATACCAAAGGGAAGTAACTTAGATATTTTGCAATCCAAAGTTATAAATCCGATTCACAACAACATTTTACCGATTAACACACAATCACTATTTTTTACTCCTATCAAGACAAAAAAAAGCTTTAGAAACGAAGAAATTGTTTGTATCAAGCACAATATTTTCTATCAAAAATGAAGAGAAAAAAAAATTAAAATTTTATCAGCTTGAAATTGTCGTCCGTAGCTGTTTGCAATTTGGCCTAGTCTAAAACTTTGGGGTTTTTTTTACTTTCCAAGTTTTCAAGTCAAATCACGACTCTTGGAGCACATAACCCTGGCTTCTTTTGATTTGGCACACCAGTCCAACCGTGACTTACCAGTCGAGCCACAATATGATCATCCCACCTATGCGCACCTCTTGTCTTTCGCCCGTTGGTGAGACAAATGAGACTTTAGCAAATTTCACAAATAATGTAAGCCAAGCCGTGGTTCAAACTTACGAAACTAGGGTTGTAAGTACAGCGCGCATACGTACCAAAACAAGGAATGTGTATTGATTCCTTTCCTGTTTTTCAAAATTTTAGTACTGTCCAATTTGAAAGAAGTTGTAGACGAACGTTAAAATTGAATGCAAATTGAATAGTAACCAACCTGTATGGTAGTAAACACTGTGTGGAAAGAAGAAATTGCTACAAGCAATTTCTTCATTTCCCACGATATTTTCTCAAGTTAAAATCTCTCAGACGGATAAAAAGGGGTTGTGCAGGAAAGGGTTAGATATAGTCTTAAAGAATCGGGCAAATAACTGTTTGTTTGTTTGTTTGTTGATGTCTCTTTGTTTGTTTTTTATGATTTTAAACAACCAGTTTCTAGATTCTAAATTAAAATCAAAGCATTCAAGTATAGTTTGTGACTTTCTGTGCATCGGATAACATCTTTCAAGCCCAGGCTATGGCGCAGTTGGTAGCGTGTCGGACTCTCAATCATTAGGTACCGGATTCAATACCCGGTCGCGTTAAATATTGTCTCCGACATTTGTCTCCTATCATTGGATGGATAATCGTAAGCCTGCATGGGTGCGTTGAACAGATTAAAAATGTAGTGGTAGTACTGGTGATAGAAATACCAAGAATTAATGGTTAGGTGCTCCAGTCACCCCGATATGACTGAAATTATGTTGAAATTTTCTTCAAATCCCAGCCAAGCAACAAATAACATCTTTCTAAATATAAGTTAGCGGAACAACTGTAAGTAGGGCTTTTATTAAATCAGTTCATTTGCATTAAACAGTAAGTAAAGTAAATATTTATTTATTATAGTGACTTGTGTTATACATATAATAAACAAATAAAGAAAAGTTGGCTTTAAACACCCGGCCCCATGGGCCTAAAAGTCACCTTTATACTTCATGATAATTTTCCAAGTTTATGACCGTTTAAAAGGGGGATGTTTTTTCTTGCTATCAGATTTACTGATGTATTTGATCGAATAATTAATTCAATTTGTGACGACAAATAAAATTTCGAATTATAAATTGTTTAAATTGATTACAGGATCGCGAAAGGAGTGTTAACTGACCTTCGAACGAAGGAAAGTTAGTCCTTTCTGATCTGTGTCATTCGAGTTGGGATAAAGGAGGTAAGTGTTATGCAAAATTGCTGATTATCCCCATATGATAGGCTGCAATGTTTCAAATAAAGACGTCCTTACCGCGAGACGAAAGAGAAAAGGACATATAAACCCTTTAGTATGTGTACATATCGAAAAATATTTATCAAAACGGGGTCAGGGGAGGCAGTTTGCAGCTCCCTTACCAGTCCTTGCGTTGAATCTAATCGACTTTAAATGGCATGAATTTGAAGAAGCAAATAGCAAGTAATCATTAGAAAAGTAAGAAAAGAGAACAGCATGGTAAAATGAATAAATATGCTTATAAATGTAAAATGTACATGTATTGAATAATGATCTTTAACGCAGAGTATAGATTTATAGATAAATATGCTATTAGAGATTTCTTTATTCGAGTTAACGTTGATAAAGGCTACGACGCACTCGGTTTCAGGCAACAAGGTTTGAATCCGTTACGTTGTTCACGTTTATCGTTTAGTTGGTAGCATACTGAATGGATCGTCTTTTTAAATAAGCTGAGACAATGAATTTGGCTATTTTTCTTGGATATTCACGCAATAGATAAAGAAACTTGTCTATTGAAGTAAGGTTTTGGTAATCTCTATTAGCTAAGTTTCCAAGATAAATGCGTCTTTCTTCACAGTATCTGTTACAGTCAACAACAAAGTGTACCTCGTTCCCGATTTCGTTAGAGTTACACATAACACAGAGTCTCTCCTCGTAGAGTTCGTTCACATTACGGCCAGTTTCTACTCTCAATGGTAGTATTCCGCAGCGTAACTGGGATAAGAGTGACCGCTCGCATTTACTCAGATTTAACTGCAGATACTGTAAACAAAATGGCACGAGGACGTCTTGTTGTTGTTGTTGTTGTTCGTGGTGGTGGTTGTGTAAATGGGTTTCGTTTAGCCCACATGAGTGAGTAAACTATACCATGATTAACCCATTTCCAGACGGCAAAATTTTAGACTGGTCCGAATTGAAAGAGTTGCAGACGACAATATAAAGTTTAAGGAATTTTAGATTATTTCTATTTTCTGGGTAGAAACCATTGTTGAAAATGAGGAATTTGCTTGTGACAAGCATTTTCTTCCTTTTCACACGATGTTTTCCCAGTTTGTTTTTCTTGGGGACTGTCTTAACCCATTCCAACACAAGAAAATTTTAGACTGGTCCAAATTGAAAGAAGCTGCAGACGACAATTTCAAGTTGATGGAATTTTAATTTTTTTCGTCTTTTTGGATAGAAAACATTGTGGATAATGAAGAAATTGCTTGTTACAAGCAATTTCTTCATTGTCCACAAAGTTTTCCAAAGCTTTTTTCTTGTGGGGCGTAAAAAAGAGGGCTTGAGTTGGAATAGGTTAAAACATCAACGGGTTGAACTGGAAGTTTACTCAAAGCGACAAGAAATATCATTCAACATATAGACTGGTTGCAGTAAATCATTTATTGAAGATTATTTGACGAATCGTGACTTTTAAACAGAGGATCAATCGACTACATGTAACTGAATAATTCATTTTGACCTGAATGAAACTTCCAGGTCTACATTGGCCGATATTAATGTGAAACCTGTGTAGGGCAACTTAAACGTCATAACTACAGCTTAATAAACCTGCAGTTATGACGTTTAGCTCACAAGCCAACCGATTTATCTTTGCCATTGCGTAATGAAGAGAAAAAGTAGGGGTTTCGTAGAGATGATTTTAATGAAATTGTACATGCAAACATGCACTTTCGGGCTTGGTTATTTTGGTGGTGGTGGTTGTTGTTTTTGTTGTTGTAAGTCGGACGTCAAATTAACGTTTCACCTGTAGTAATTTATGTCCTTACTTGCGCTACATTTATACAAACATTACTAGACGTAGAATGAACTCTATTTATCTATTATTTATTTTCATGGAGCTATCAACCGAAAAACCTAATCACACTCATGTATGAATACGCGAAATTTGTTCATGGAGGTATGATTTTTTTTTTTTTTTTTTTTTTCGAATCATAAAACCCTATTTTGATAGACGAAAATAAATATTAAATTGATTTATCGTGAAAATCGACAAATTTACTGAATGTAATCTTTCATAGTTTCAAGATAGCTCCTGCTCCGCCTACAAATATTTGAAACTCTTATCTATAATCTTTCCAGTTGATTTTTCAAAAGTGTATTATCATTTTATTTTTGTTTTCTGAATAGGTAAAACCATTGCTTATTCGTTAATGCTGTTCAGATTTGCAGTTGATTTTTTGGACAGTTCATATAAAATCCAACGTCTTTTTTGTCATATGTCATAAGTTATGGGTCATTAAAGCGGCCCTAAAATACGCGAAGAGGGTACTTTTGCATATTGTTGTGATATAATTTTCATCGAAGAGTAAGCGTAAAACTATCGCAAGTGCTCATATAAAATACACAAGATACTGTGTTTCAATAAGCCGACATACACCCCCTCCCAACGTTAAAGAGAAATTTCAAGCGTTTTTGGTATGATAAGAATTTCAAAATCAAACTGTACAAGAAGCTATACTTTAATGGAGATTGACATTCAAAGAATCATTCTGAAAATAAAATGATACATTCGAAAAAGAAGCGAACTTTGACCTTCGAGATTTGCCACCACTTAGATGAATTGTTTTTCTTGGTTTGACGATTTAAATGTCGTAACTATAGGTAATTCAAGCTGTAGGTACGACGTTTATGTCGTCAACCAACTATTCTACTTTTTTGTTGCGTGTTACTGGCTGTACAATTTGTTAATAACGCCGTTTAACATCGAAATCGAAGTGGGCGATAATTAGACCTTACAATAAAAACAAAGCCAGAAAGCGTGGGGTAAAATTATGTTGTGTTCCTTAGAATCTAGGAATTCATTTGGTCGTTCCATTCCTTTTGGCACAACATTAGGATAAAAAACCTTTGAGGGTTCAAAGGGACAACCGGAAACCCGAGGCAGGTGTACAAAAACATAGAGAGAGAGCGAGCGAGAGAGAGAGAGAATTCTTTATAATTTTCATTTAATGTAGTACATTCCTTATGCTCCACTTTGAAACATAGGAACTAATCGGGTGATATCTTAGTCTTCAGAAAATTGATAAAGCGGAAGTCAGTGCCATAATTGATACGTCATGGAAGCAAATAAGGCAATTTTCGGTGAAATCGAAAGATAGCGTATTTATCCATTGAATTCAGGCCTGGTACTTCGTAGACTAGATTTTTGATACGTTAAAAGAAATATGTTTGCAATTGTCTCTCTTTTTTCCGTACATATTTTCATTACAAAATCAGCCTTATTCCCGTATTTCAAATATTTTGAAACATTAAAATCAGAAATTTGAAAATTTTGAAAATTGTGAGTAAAATTTTCATCTATAATCTGTTCTAGAGCCGCTTTACTGATCAGCAAGCTATTTCCAATTTTGCTATAGGCAGGTGTATGGTGGAAAAAATCCTATTTTCTCAAGAACTAACACGGTTTTTTAGCCTGAGATTGCGTAAGCAATCTGAGGCTAAAGTTACTATGCTAAAAATTCAAACCCATGCAGAGTTTAATGTGAAAACATAATGTGGTAACATCTACCGCAATCAATGTGATCTTCTGTCGCTTGAAAAGTAGATCGGATCTGACCATAAATTAATACGCCCGATTGAGGCAAGAAGGGTGAAGGCGAGATGTGACTCATTGAAAGCTGTCGGCTTGATGTACAGTACTTTCGTGTGAGTGTCCTGAATTTGGCAAAATTATCAGAACTTGACGAGTGAATGGAAAGAAAGAAAGGAGATATATAATATAATATAATGGAAATTATTAAACATATATAATCATATCATATTGTTAAGAAAAAATAAGTGTTTGTTTCATATCAAAATAATATTATTTATTCTAGAGCAACAATGTTAAAACGGTCCGGTTAGACGAAGTTGCTGTATAAAGCTGATAAGCGAAGCTGTCGGTTTTACGCACGATTGGAATGTTTTGTTTAAAAAATTAATTGGTCATTCATAGGATCATATTCGCACTGTCTGAAAACAGTCTGAAAACAGTTTGGTCGTGCTCGGACTTTGTGTCTATATATTTTTACCTCCGAATTCTACTGAAAGGATGCAACGTCTACATAACGCTTTTGAGAGGTTTTCGTAATCATGTTAACCTGGTAAACGACCGCCCGCCCTCTCTCGCTCTCTTTATCTGGAGATTAAATAGCGCATATTTACATAACGAAATTGGTCTGTGTGGTTGTCTCACATCGCACGCAAGTACCTCCTAGTTCGAACCTGGCTAAACGCTCCATTCCCCCATCTCTCTCACTCTCTAGCTCTCGCTAGCTAGCTCCACTGGCTGAAAGCCAACGAGCTTTTGCCATGATGTGGTGTCCGTCGTCCGTCCGTCCGTCAACTTTTACTTTGATAATCTTCTTCTCAGAAATTACTGAAAATAATTCAACCAAACTCATTCAAAATTCACAGGAAGGATCCTTGGGTGGCCTTTATCAGATCCCTTCAAAGCATTTTGTTCGGGTGAAAAATATGTAACGATAAATGTAAATATATCGTTACAATACCTCAACGGGATGAAAATTATTGCGGGCAGGTTTGTTCCCTAGCGCACGAATTGGCAGAGCTGCGCATAATCGACAGTAGATTTGGGTAGAGAGTGGCACCACCGATAAGCCGACCATCAAACTTTTTCTGCCCAGATTATATATCTCCTGTATACATATCTCAGGCTATCAGCGCTTTCAGCGCTTTGATTTTCTTCTAATTTCTGGTCAATCAGTTTGTTTTGAACTGCATAATTTGAAAAATGAAAATTTCTATGGAACAGTCTGAAAGAAAAACAAAAAATATCCTCGTCTTAAAAAGTAGTTTGGTTATTTTTATTTCTATCCCAAGCTTTTGCCCTCCAAAATATGTTTTGGCTTTTTTAAAATAATCCAGAGTGCATGGCTCAGGGTGTAAAAAAAAGTTTTGTAAGATAAAAAAAAAACGGATAATTGGGTAGAACTGTTTCTACAATCAAACATCTGAAGAAATTGGAAAACGTCATATAAGATTTAGACTAGGTTAGTTAGCTATGGTTATTGACGAAGTCGCACACAAAACCGATTCGGTGGCCCCCATGTTCCTCTGCATATTTGAATAAAGAATACATTAATCTACGAAAAATAAAAGAATGAAATGAATATTTCAATGGAAGGGATAAATTCTCCGAATCGGCTCTAAAGAATAACATGACTCTCATTATTCTAAATTTCATTTTATTTCATTTGAAGAACACGTATGAAAATATATTTTACCAGATATCTATCATATTTCAGGGTTCAAGATTATAGTCCTAATTTCTTCCTTCTTCGGTCCAACGGTTTCTCAAGGTAAGTGGTAAAATGTTGGACACCGTTGATAGATGGATGGATGGATGGATGGATGGATGGATGGATAGATGGATGGATGGATGGTTGGATGAATGAATGAATGAATGAATGAATGAATGGATGGATGGATTGATGGATGGATGGATGGATGGGTGGATGGGTGGATTGATTGATGAATAGATGGATGTTTTGATTGATTGATTGATTGAGGGAATGATGGATGGATCGATGAATAGATAGATGGATGATGTATGATGAATAGATGGATGGATAAATGAATGGATGGATTGACGGTCGGAGAGACTGATGGATGGATGGAAAGAGGGAAGGGCGGTCGGGCGGGCGGCGGGCAGGCGGAAAACGGCGGGCGGATGGGCTGATGCATGCATTGATTAATGAATGAATGAATGGATGGATGGATCGAAGGGTGGATGGATGGATGGATAGATTGATGAATGGATGGATGGTTTGATTGATTGATTGATTGGTTGATTGACTGATGGATGGATTGATGGATGGTTGGATGGATCGAGGGATGGATGGGAAGATGAACGAGGGGATTAATGAATCGATGGATGTATTGAGAGATGACCGATAAAAGGACGGAACAGGCAGTTGAATTAATGTTTCATTCATGGATGGTGTGGTTGGACCAAAAGAATATCCTTCTTTCTTGCATCTCTTCTATCTTACAACTTTTACAAAAACAAAAAAGTTATCAAAATCCAATATAAATGGATTAAGAATTTGATGTTAGTCCATTTTCGATGAAGTTGTTCTTCTGTTAATCTTGTCCGATTTAAAGTATTCCATATTTATGCGATCATATATGTTTTAGGGACTACTACAGCATGGACCTCAACACAAAGTACAACACCTACACCGTGGACCACTAGTGAGACAGTTACACAGGAATCTACAACTTCGACAACAACAGGACACCAAACAACTACGTACACGTCATATTCGACATTCTCATTCACTTTTCCTAGCCTTTTCACAAAAAGCAATCCAACGTCTACTAGTTCAATACCTTCCTCAACCACAAGCAACCCAACTTCTACTAGTTCGATAGCTTCCTCAACCACAAGCTACCCAACATCTACTAGTTCAATACCTTCCTCAACCACAAGCAACCCAACATCTACTAGTTCGATACCGTCCTCGACCACAAGCAACCCAACATCTACTAGTTCGATACCTTCCTCAACCACAAGCAACCCAACATCTACTAGTTCGATGCCTTCCTCAACCACAAGCAACCCCACATCTACTAGTTCGATACCTTCCTCAACCACAAGCAACCCAACATCTACTAGTTCGATACCGTCCTCAACCACAAGCAACCCAACATCTACTAGTTCGATACCTTCCTCAACCACAAGCTACCCAACATCTACTAGTTCGATACCGTCCTCGACCACAAGCTACCCAACATCTACTAGTTCGATACCTTCCTCAACCACAAGCTACCCAACATCTACTAGTTCGATACCTTCCTCAACCACAAGCTACCCAACATCTACAAGTTCAATGCCCTCCTCAACCACAAGCTATGCAACATCTACTAGTTCGATACCTTCCTCGACCACAAGCTACCCCTCAACTACTAGTTCGATACCTTCCTCAACCACAAGCTACCCATCATCTACTAGTTCGATACCGTCCTCGACCACAAGCAACCCAACATCTACTAGTTCGATACCGTCCTCAACCACAAGCTACCCAACATCTACTAGTTCGATACCTTCCTCAACCACGAGCAACCCAACATCTACTAGTTCGATACCTTCCTCAACCACGAGCAACCCAACATCTACTAGTTCGATACCTACCTCCACAACGAGCAACCCAACATCTACAAGTTCAATGCCCTCCTCAACCACAAGCTATGCAACATCTACTAGTTCGATACCTTCCTCGACCACAAGCTACCCCTCAACTACTAGTTCGGTACCTTCCTCGACCACAAGCTACCCTACATCTACTAGTTCGATACCTTCCTCAACCACAAGCTACCCTACATCTACCAGTTCGCAGAGTTCATCAACCACTAGTTCGAATCCTTCCTCAACCACAAACAACCCCACATCTACTACTCCGATACCTTCCTCAACCACAAGCTACCCAACATCTACTAGTTCAATACCATCCACAACAACAAGTTTCCAATCATCAACTAGTTCGGCATCTCCCTCTACCACAAGTTTTGTAACATCTACTACTTCCTCAGCTCCATCAACTACAAGCTTTACAACATCTACTTCTGCGCCAAGTTCCTCGACCACCAATCATCCATCAACAACCACTTATTTAACTACAACAGTAGGTTCGACTTCCACAAATTGGACAACAACGGAAGTTCCTTCAACTAGTCCTGGGACAACTGCAGATAATATAACAACGTCCACTCCGGCGACAACTGGAACAACATATCCTTTGTCAACTTCGACTATGGACCTAACAACTACAGGTAATGCATCTTTTTATCACGGTGAATGTAATTGACCAATGGCGGCTGTCAATAAAAGAATCAACCGACCAATCAAATCATTTATTCAGCCATGACCTGAGCTTTCAATTCCAACATTGGCCGCCATTTTGTTAACCTTTTTTGTTGGTTTTGATACTTAAACTTTGCAAGTACAGCTTATTCAATCTGTAGTTACTACGTTTAACTCGCCAACCAACTATTCTACTTATTTTGTTACATACCGCTAGCCCTTTTTTTTTTTCAAAATAACGCCGGTAAGTATCGCAGCAGGAATTCCCTTTGGAGTCAGTGAGCTTGACCAACGAAGTTAGGGGGCAGGACCAGCGATATGTCAATTGCACTGTAGAACATTTAGTGTATGGTGTATGCCGGTGATATGGGTTGTAAAAGAATCCTTTATAAGCTTGTGAACGAAAGCTTTTATAGAATGGAAGATAAACTGGCATAACGTCGTTTGGTGTGCAATCGTCGTAACTACAACTTGAATAATTGAAACATTTTGCGCGCCCAACGACGATAAGCGTTTGAAATATTCGGCTTGGGCTCTATTGAAATAGACGCAAAGATATTAAAAAATTGTATAAGATGACGAAATTACTTGTAAAAAATAATTTCTTCATTTTCCACTATGTGCTCTACCCAGAAATTTGGAAAATATGAAATTTCATGAACTTTTATTTGTCATCTGCAACTTATTTCTATTTGGACCAATCTAAAATTTAGCCATTTGGTAATGGGTTAAATGACATCACGGAACTCTTTCGTTCGAAAAAACTCTTACCTAATCACATTTATAACTGACCTTGTCTAATCGATCGATTCAATAATCTTGTCAACAAAGAAAAGATAAGACGAAAAAACATCAAACATGATTATTTACAGTTTGTTTGTTTTTTCCTGTATGACTTGGCCGCGATCATAGCGCAGTTGGTAGCCCTAATCATAGGGTCCTAGGTTCAATCTCTAGTCGCGTCAAATAATTTTTCGACATTAGTCTCCCACCTTAGGGCCGATAATCGTAAACCTAAGTGGGTGGGCACATAAAGGATTTGAAAGGATGCAGCGTTAGAACTGGAGTGAGAAATGCCGATAATCCCTGGTTAGGTGCACCACCCTCGCAATATGACTGAAATACTGTTAAAAGAGGCGTTAAACAAATCTTTTATGACTACGTGTAATTTCTACGAAAGAAATGCACACATCCATAAGACAGTAGACGAATCACTGGTCACAGGATTGACCTCTGAACAATCGGTTTGAATATGGTAGTTCACGACATTATTTATTAAGATAAGTGGTAAATGAAAAAAAAATGTTCAGTAAGCGACCTCAACTTTGTTACTAAATTTGACTAAGTTTTAGTCAAGCCGTTTTGGCTGCAAGACCCGCAGAAATGCTGAATATATGTGTTGGAGAGTTCACTTCTGGTCTTAATTATTGATCTGATAGGCCAATCTTAATGGTTTTGGGGTTGATTGATAACGATACTTCTACGAATAAGTGCAGACATATTTGCATGAAAAATACATTAGGTTATTTGGGAGCATTTATCTAAGATGGTTGCGAGGCAAAAGACACTGCCGCGAGAGCTTACAAAATGAATAACACTATTATAATAACTTGTAATATAGAATCCATCATTACCAAGTCTTATTGTCATGGTTTAAGTGCGATTTTGAACACTATTGAATAAGAATATCATGTTGAAGAAACTTGCAATGACCTAGGTAGCAAATTTGTAACCCATTGCATCCGTTTAGGGCGACACAAGTAAGGGTCAAAAATCAGTGTATTAAAATGTTTGTAGATGTGAGAGGAACGACGTGGGACCGCAGGGTATCGAGTTTGACCCATAGGGAATTATATTTGGAAAAAAATGTAGCACTATGCTGTTCCTCTCCAATGTGCATAGACGGGTACTTGAGATGGATGTTTGTAAATATGATAAAATCATAACACATTACTGTTAAGCACAATTTTAGAATTGTCCAAATTCAAAGGTTTTGCAGACGACAATTTAAAATCGATTTTATTGAAACAATCATCCAGTAGGGTAGAAAATATTGTGGAACAAAGAAGAAATTGCTAATTGGAACAAAGAAGAAATTGTTTATTATAAGCAATTTCTTCTTTTTCCACAATATTTTCTCAATTATTAAAACATATGGAATAAGATCTAGGGGTTGAACAGGAAAAGGTTGAATAATCCAAGTATAAATAAGTGAACTTTAAATGCCATGTCATTGACTTTACAATCCAAGTAATGATATTTTTTCTTACACTATGCTAATGGTAATAATGAATTAGTCTTATTTCAATAACATAATCATAACTTAATATAAACTAAACTAGGCATTCGACAAAATTATATGCTATTTTTCGAATATATACAAACAAATAACAACGAATGGTAGGACACAATTTAACATGTGGACATGAAACAACATATATAAACAAAAAGAACACAAGAACTAAAAGATAACCATATTTTGTATCTAATTATCAGTTTTGTGAAAATATTAAATAAGCTCATGCAAGATTACCGCAGACATGGAATAAATAATCCGTGTGAGAGTTTTCGCTAGTCTAGTTTAACATTCATTACTATTAAATGACGTCTTTAATAATATTTAAACTGGTATAGCGAAATTTCATGGCTTGCTTTAGGAATTTACCATTTCTTATCTGAGTTTATTTTATTTTTTCGACTAGACATATAATTATCAAATTTATTAATGTTAGGCCATTTAAAGGCAGGTATCGATGTTTCTGAAACTTGGATATGAAAAATTTGCCAATCGCCTAAAAATACGCTACAACGGACGCTATACACTTAAATTTGAGTCAGATAATGTCTTCGCGATAATCTGATAGGCTTTAGGTGGCTTTTTGGGTTGTTTAGAAAAGGTTTAGCGGAATTCCAGGTTATTTTTAAATATCATGGAATTCGGTTGTCGACACCGCATGACTTCATTTGCATAAGACCCAAAGTCAACAAATTGACAAGCGAAACAACCAATGTCCTAAATTTTGTCACACCAAATGGTTTGCGCAAAACTACGACAAGTGTCTATATTCATATTAATGTATAGGGTAGTTTTGAACTGATCTTTACTGAATTGAAGACAGGCTAGCGAACATAGCTACTGATGACGTATTGATAACGTTGGTTTGGTGTAATTCAAACTGAATACGGGATTCCAACGGTTATACGCACCGGTTGTATGACCAAATATTCTTCGCAACTGTCTCGGCTTAATCTAAAAATAGATTAATAGCCTACGTAGGCTTTAGGGAAATACCCTTGTTTATACAAGTAAACGACCCCTGATTTTAGCAAAAAGACATTTCAGAATATTGTATTAAATTAGTAAATGAGAGGGAATAAGAAAATTCAAAATCTGTGACATGAAAAAAACATCGATACCTACCTTTACTGTTAAGATATTTGTTTATTATTTTAGAGTATTACGTGCATATGTACATAGAATTTGATACTCGCTTAATTAAAGTGTAAACATGATTTAATTAATATAGCATCACTCAAAGAAGATCATTTATTCCATATCTAAATAATCGCTACAGCAATATATTCACTCCAACAGAGTCCTGGTTGTGAATATATCTTATAATTGACCAGCTGTCAACCATATAATCAGTCAACCAACGAAATCATTCACTTTGACCAGAAGTGGGATTGGAACACTGACGTTGGCCGCCATTATTGTTTTTGCCTATTCAAGCTGTATTTAGGACATTTAGGTCGCCAACCAACCATTCTACATTTTGTCACATGCTACTGGCCATTCATTTTGCAAAGCAACGTTTAGAATGGAAGTGGAACTTCCTATCGGAGTCAATCGGTGGGACCAGCTGAGTAAGTGGGCGGGGCCAGCGATTGGTCAATTATGACCGGTCGCTCGAAAACTGGGCGTCCTGATTAGTAATAAGACAGATGTTTAGATTAGCTCTCTGTAAGCATTAATAGCATTTGACAGCATATTTACTTAATTTGTTCTAAATAAGTGGAAAATGCCCTATCGTTAAAAATGCCGCTTACTGTCTTTTTAACCTTTTATCTTATACATTATGGTAATTCACACAATTGTTAATTTTGAAATCCGTTATTCGTAACATTGTTGTATTATTCTGTTCTTGAACAATGTGTTGCCCTCGAAAGGCCCTGAAATGTCCTTTTTTCCCTTTTTGATAGAAAGCTATAATCAAGTTAATTTTCTGAAATATTAACAAAAACAATGGATTCAAATGATTGCGTTCTAATAAGATATAAAACCTAAGAGAGATTTTATTGTGTCCTAAAAAGTCTATATAACCATAATATCAGAAAATATATCCCGACCAGCTTCTTATTGGTTTGATTCGTACACATTTAAATAATCGTTGAGGGGTTCGGATGTGCGTGCTGTCTTTTTACGAATGCAAAAATTTTTAACATTGCTATCTCAAAGAAACTCCAACACCCCCATCACCCCCACCCACACACCCAAAAAATAAAAACAAAGTATACGATTTTTTCTTAAGGCGGTTTCTATGCCAACACAATATACACGAAAATAAAAAAAACTACAGTTTTTTCGAATTTTGATTTCTAGATGACCGATTGTATGAAATGGTACGATTTGTACTTAGAATCAGAAGATATACGACCGAAAAGGGATTTTTGTGCAGAAGGAAAACAACATTTTACCGTTTTATGAAGAACGACAACAATCTTATTTTCACCTTATGTCTACGCAACAATTAAGGATATGCCAATTCATTCAAGGGAGCTAAAATGTATTGATTTAAGAGATGAATAATTTTCTTTGTTTTCATGGAGGTTGTAACCGAAAAAAAAAATAATCACACTGTATGAATACGCGAAGCGGATTCATACATAAGTGTGATTAGGTTTTTCGGTTAAAACCTCCACGAAAACAAAAAACATTCTCTTCATTTCTTATAATTTAATAGCATCGAGCGAAAAAAAAAACCCAAAGACTTTACAAGTTTTGATACTTTTTTGTATGGGACTGTTTTGTGTTGAAGCCTACAAAATAGCTGCGTGCTTAAATTATGTTCATGAAGATATGAATAATTCTTTTCGACTAATCAGTACGTCCGTTTTTGATAGACGTAGCTAAAAATAAAACTATTCCTTGTCTTATAAAGCTTAATTAACGAGCAACTACAAAAGTCGCAAAAATACATTTGAAAAGGGATCGTCGTCTCAGCGAAAAACTAGTCTATTAACTGACCGTTTCAACAGCAACAAAACATGCAGGAATATACGACATATTTTGAAGATGAAAAGCTTCCGCCAATTAAGAACAAAAACAGTGATCAAAACAGTTTCAAAATATTTTAAGTGCTCTTAATGCAATCCTTCGTTAACCCAATTCCACTCATCGATGCCTATTGAAGCCCCAAAGAAAAAAACTTAGGAAACATAGTGGAAAATGAAGAAATTACTTGTTACCAGCAAATTCTTCATCATCCATAATGATTTGATGTTTCCTACCAACAATGTGAAAGAAAGTCCAAAATTTTGTCAACTAAAATTTGTGGTCTGCAACATCTTTGTTTTTACCAGTCGAATATAATGTCGTCCGGTAACTGGTTAAGAAAATCTGCGGATAGTATCGAGTCTGACCAGGTTCGATAACTTTCAGACTTCCAAATGGTTTCAATTTTAGAGGTCAACGAATGTATTTGTATATATGGACCCGTAGAGCTTTATAGTTGCCACACAAATGCATTTAGTTACAAAACTGCCATACACGAATTGGTCAATAACTGTTTTCCTTTTAGGGAATTTGGGGACATTTCCCAATCTTTAAACAACCACACCTTATTAGATTGCACCTTCATCTTTTGGGTTGAAAATATACATGCACCTGCCAATAATTACTTTCTTGGGAAACTGGTCAGCTTACGCGCTTTGCGTAGAACACCTAGGTTCGTTTTTTTATATTGCTTAAATGACCTATTTCCGCTTTATTGATTATCTATAGATATGGACGAGTGCGCGTTACAGACCCATAGCTGTCACACTAATGCAGTATGTAACAACACGGACGGAAGCTACACGTGTACCTGTGAACAAGGATACACAGGAAATGGTTTTGCATGTACAGGTTAGTGTTTAATAATAGACATGATCGCTGGCCACACACATTGACCTCCAACATGACAGATTGACATAGACAATAAACGACCTCATTTTTTGTAAGATATTTGGCTAGAGATGCTTGACGACATAAGCATCATAACTAAATTCACAACGACCAAAGTTAACGTCCGGACAGAATGACTGATTATGTAAAAGAACCGATTCCCTTCATTACAGCGACGATCCGTCAATTTAACAAAACTAAGCAATCTTTCATAATTAATTGAGCAAGAAAATGTGCAGTAAAAACCCGATGAGTGTTCTTCATATGCTTCGAGAAGACAATTTCCGATAAAGAAATTTTTTGAGAAGTCCTAAAGATCGATTTTCAGATTTTCATCATTTCGAATAAAAACAATTGACATCGTCAAGGCTAAACGTTTATGCCAATCCTCAACAAGAATTCATAAGATTCTTAATTACCAATTTATAGAATCTTAATCAAAAGAACGTTTTATCTTAATAATCCCAATAAAAAATTAAGAATGTGTGTGAAAAGTGCCTATGTCGATGGCTTAGAGCAAAAACATAGTATTGCTCTATACAATGTATAGAGCCAAAGTATGTTTTTGCTCTAAGCCCTCGATGTCTAAACTGGTAATTGACGGATCGTGACTGTCAATCAATATATATAGACCATTCAAATCATATATTCAGACCGACATTAGTCGACATTTCTTAGAAGCATATTTGTTGGCTTGACGACGTGTACATCGTAATTACGGCTTGTTCAAGCTGCAAGCTACGACGTTTAGGTCGCTAGACAACCATTGTACTCTTTTGTAACAAGTTATTGATAATTACTCTTGTAAAATGACATCGCTTAAAATCTACGTTGAACTTCCTGTCGGGGCTAGTGGTCGGGGCCGGAGATCCTTCAATTATCCTGCTATTGCCAGACTGATTGACTTCCAAATATTCGTTTATTTTCAGTAATTAGGAAATATTAAGTTACGATAGAAATACAGCATCTTGTATTTGCTTTGAGCTGTGGAGGAAAATTTTGATATTTCACGAGACCGAAGGTCGAGTAGAATATCAAATATTCCTTCGTGGCGAAAAGCAAATACAAGATGTTGTATCGTAATTGTATCATAATATTCCATTCATTATATATCCCACTTTTATTCGATAAAAAGTATATATTTCTGCAGGTATTTCCCTTGTCCTTTACCATTCTGATTACGTTTATTCGTATTATGACGTCATCTTCAAAATGAAAATTACGTCATCTTGGACTGCATTATATGGAGCCATATTTCATTCTATCAGATACGATTTTTTTCTGACTTGTCCAATTTGATCTGTGTATATATATTTCACTATAAATATTTATAGGTACATAACAAATGTAAATATTGGATTCGGAATCTGTAAACATTGCATCTTAATGTGACACACGATTTATTCTTTCCCGAATGAGCTCATTTTTAAAGCGCTCAATCGAGAACATACTTTTTAAATTTTGTCGCATAGGATTCATCAAGACCGGAAATAAAAAAGCAATTAAACAAAAATTAAACATAAACTCCATCGACTTAACCCTTTCCTGTACAATCCCTTGCTTTTACGTCCTTGTGACTTTATACTTTAGAAAATATTGTGGAAAAAGAAGAAATTGCTTGTAAAAGCAATTTCTTCATTTCCCACATTTGTTCTAACCTGTAGGTTGGCTACTTTTCAAATTGCACTAACTTTTAATTGTCTTCTGCAACTTCTTTCATATTGGACCAGTCTAAAATTTTGAAAAACAGTAAAGGTTTAAAAAGTATATATATGATAGATACCCTCTCTACTATCAAAATACGACTACTCGATAATGTTGTAGCTTATCAATCACAAAAATCATCTTCTAAGATAAACGAAAGCAGAACACAGCAAAATAACTCTTTAGCAGACATAGTTAATACCAGGGTAGAGCAGATTGAAGATAACAAGAGCAACCAAATAGCAACGGTCAGTCAAAAGAACGATACCAAAGTCAGTGATAATGACAAACACCACAAAACTCAATAGTGGTAGACACCAAGCAGAGAGTTCACAAAAGCACAGAGAAAAGGAATTAATCAAACAAGTTCAACGAAATGATACCCCTACAACTAATGAACTAGTGCATTCATCTCACACAATATCAATTAAAAGCAAACCGGACGACAAAGTCGACAATACAAATAGATTCTTTGCTGTTCGCCGTAGATACCAAAACACGATTTCCTACTTCATTAGAAACATAGACCCAATCAAATCGTTGAATAAGATAGGAAGTCAAATTTGAACTCCTACATTTAGAACAGGCATTTCTGTTATTTGAAAATCGTAAACGTCGTAGCTACAGCTTTTCCAGATTAATCTGAAACTGCCCGACCTTAACCTTAAGGGATTAATCTGAAAATTAATAGAGACGATCAACACTTACAGATAGGCGTCTGCGTTAAATTTGGTGATCCTAGCTCTATTTGTGTCAAGTTATCATTTGGACAAGGTTTGGTGTACCAAATGACAAGCTCAATGTCTACCTTGATCTACATATTGAGACGAATGTCTGTGTAAAATTTTGTAACCCTGTCTTGGTTTCGTGACAAGCAATCGTTCTTATAAGGTTCGATCTACTAACCTACCGACGGACCGGCCGATCGACATGAGCAAGTAAAAACTATTACTCTTTCAAGAGATAAAAGGGCGTGTATCGTAACTTACATTTCGTGATCGATTTTGCAATCATTGAAATAACACTTAATAATATTGTTTATGTTACATGTAAAACCAAGGCTATAAGTCGACAAGTCATGTTCACTCTTAGATATCAAAGGCAAAAAGGGTATAATGTTTCATTGATTAAAAACTGTATAATGCCCTGTCTAAATTAGGAAAGTTGTCAAGGTTATCTCCTTGTCCTAAATTAATCATGCTTAATGCTCTATGGCTCTTTGGGACAAAATTCCTCACCCCAAAGAATCCTGAGGTCTTCATTAAACTTTTTACAGACCCCCCCGACAAATAATTACAGAATAGGTTACCCTCCTTAAAAAGCTTTGTCGAACAGATGAGGAAAGTAAATTTCAAAATTATTCCATTTTGGAAGCATGAAATAATATGTGCATATGTGCAGTCTGACCATAGTCTATACCACTTGTTTGGCGGCTCTTTCAATCCAGAATTGTTTATAAAATCAGTTTTTAAATCAATTATCAACTAGTGCATACAGTGATTTCAGTCATTTGATTTTTGTGCAATTGTAAACAGGGTTTTTTATTTATTCATATGTAAAAAGGGTTTTTAAAAAGTTTTACAAAGGGTATTTCTATCTCTGACGGATTATAATTTTCTCTTATGATTTATAGCAAGGTTTAATGTTGAAACATAATACAAAAAAACACACGTGTTCCTCAGAGGATTTTACCTTCACCTCGTCAGAAAAAGTTGACATGTCACGAGAGCATAATAAATCAAAGTACTGAAAGTACTGTAAGCTAGCAAAGCATAGTTTTGTTAAGTAATCTTGTTTGCCAAAGGTTATCCTGATGAATAAACTAGGTTAAAGTAATCTAGGAGTAAACCCATTAAAATATAACAAAATCTTACATTGTTTCAAATTGAAAGAAGTTGCAGACGGCAACTTCGAGTTGGTTGTATTTTGAGGAAAAAAATCCTTATTGGGTAGAAAACATCGTGGACAATTAAGAAATTGCTTGTCACAAGCAATTTCTTCATTGTCCACAATGTTTGCCAATGTTTGCCAAAACTTTTTCTTGAGATGCTTATGAAACGGAATTGAGTGGGAATTGGTTAAAATAGCACGATTTTTAAAAACATCTTCACAATTTGAATACAGTTGGCAACATATGAACAACATTTATGGCGTATGCATTCAAAAGATTTATTGGTTAAGCCTCTAGTGGCAGTTTTCACTCGTTGTACTTTGAGAAGACCTCAAAATTTTGTCTGAGAACCTAGGTTATCAAAGCTGACGCTTTGCTAGCTAAAAATACTGAATGTGATTTAATAGCTATACAAGGTTTCGTTTTATATTTCTAGAACGGTTTAAGTTTGTACCTTAATCTTGGATATATTAGACTATAAGAAATAGGACAAACTATTTGCCTTAAAGTTGCTCTTCTACATGCCATGAAAGAAAAACTTTGGCTCTAAATTTTCTAATTTCTAATTGTGTTACTTTTTTGACGTTTGAAAGAAAGGGGTTAAGACGATTTTGTTATGAAAATCACTGCTAACAATCTTAAATAAAAACAAAGACAGGAAGCAAATATATTCCGCGTTACGAGACGTCAATAAAGTATAACAAGAATGGAACCCAAATTCATCGGGTATTTAAGTTATCTGCCGAAAATTACATTGTGTGTGGTTTCCATGACGTAACGATTACGTTATTAGCTTCCGATAGCAATTCAGTGGTAACCGAAGACTAACGACCCCACCGTAAGATGCCGGTGTTTCAAAGTAGGACATAGGGAATATATAACATGAAATTAAATCTCAAGTGAATTTAGAAGATTTAATAAGATGAAATAACATTTAAAGTGACAATAACATTAGTAATTTTCGAAAAGCAGATTCATTTCGTATATCAAATATTCATGAAAATCTGTCCAAGAACCGCTTTAAACATATAGGCAGTTCTATGTTTTTAAGTTTTAAGTTTAAGCTGTGAGAGATCAAAAATTGATGTTGAGGTTAAAAATATCCTTCTGTTTCATATCGTTATCTGAGTATTAAAATAAGAGGGTTTGATGAGGGAAATTTATTTGTTCGCTTAAGTTTTGAAAAACAATTACATTCATCAAAAATAATGTTTATAGAAGGATTAAGATAATTGCTTCTTTAATAGTTTTATGCAAATTGCTTGTAAATTTAGATAATGATCGCGATTCAATTCACTGAGTCTACGGGCATTAAGCAATTCAAAATATAAACCATTACCTCTTTACTTTTGTCCAAATTCAACGGCATTATAAAGTATATACAATTGTAAAAAAAGGGAGCCATCCTATAGGTTAGAAAATATTGCACATGGAAAAAGAAGACACTGCTTTAGTACACTCAAGTATCATGTAAAAATCAGGGATTCTTTGGGAAAGGGTTAGGGTTTATAAGTAGACCTCGGGCGAGAAAATATAACGCAACCAATTGATAATTATTTCAAACTCTTACTAAAATATTGCAAATAGATAATGCTATTATTTAGGTTATTTGCGTTGTATTAGATACAAAGTATAATTTACCCCTTGCCATGCTGAACCTGGAATATTCCTGTCTTGGCATAGGACTTTGACACATATCAGCCCGCACAAACGTGCATTCTGATCTAAGTCTGCATCACTTGCTTGTCCCTGTTAAGCAGAAATTGTTAATAAAATTAACTGTCTAAAGAAATAACAGTTCTCATGAAGAGCTTCCAGTGCTTACAGTCTTTTGATATAGATGTATCATTTTGAAACTGGTTTTATTCAGCATGACAAGGGTTAAGTTTGACATACTATGTTAGCATTTGATTTACCTTTCGGAAAATACAATCAAGACAAATGCATTACTTTCTGTGAAGAAAACGCATTCTATTTTGGTACATTTTATATCATAATACAGTTGTATCGGGCGATATTTTCTAGATACTTTGTTTGAAGATATGTGCAGTACAACATAATTTCACGGAGCCAAAGCCATTTAAACCTTTATCATGCTGAACCTGGAATATTCCGGTTTTTGGCAGGACGTGTAGGCTAAGATCAGACTGCGCAAAGTGCAGTCTGATCTTAGTCTACTCCTACTGCTTGTACTTTTTCTGCGAGAGTTGCTTATGAAGTTGATTTCTAAAAGAAATAATGATTTTTGAACAACAAGTTTTATCAGTGCTTTCAGCCATTTGATTTGACAACATTTCAGTATGGTAATTTATACAGCATGACAAGGGTTAATAAATCATAATTTAACTGAATGTTGTTGATCTTTTTCATAACCTCCTAACTACAACTTTGAATAAGCTGTAGTTAGGAGGTTTTAGTAGAACACCGACGATTTGGCATTTGAATAAGCACATGCAGAGAATCAATATTTTAGAATGGGTTACTCAAATTCAAAGACATAGAATCTATGACTAAACAAAACCCATGTTTCAAAATAAGAACATAATAATGTTTCGGTACTAATGATGATTCTCAAAAAGATGCCATGATGGTTCATTTTCTGCAAAGCAATCAAGATTAGATGTACATGTATACCAAACATGCATTACCCTAGCTTTAGTGATTTATAACAAAGATTACCATCGGTGAGTATAAAAGGAATACAATTAGTCTATCTTTCTAACATAATTTCTGATTTTCTTGTTTGAATTATTAACATGTCAATCCTTAATTGATAGTTTCACCTCAGTCTCCATACATGTTTATAGCTTAAACAAGAGCTGGTCACAGTCATGTGACAAATGCCCCCAAAGGACAGGGTCAAGCATGTGGCACTTTGATTTGTTTTGTAAACATAACCACAATGCACTTGTGATCTTTACGTTTGGGTTTTTAATAAATGAAATTTTAATACATATAATCATTTCTATAAATACAGAATGAAATCGAGAAATGCAATATGGGAAAATTATCTGAGGTCAAAAGTAGGTCAAAGGTCAAGGTCACTGGGTCAAGGTCATGTAAAGTGGTCCACCCAATTAAGCATCTGTCAAAATATGGAAGCAATCCATTATAGAATAAGAGAGTAAATGTCATCATTGGTAGAATATTCGCCTATTAATATAATCAATAGGTAGTTGAAGTGTGTGAAGTTGGCAGGACATTAGACATTAGACATTAGACATTCGACCGAATGTCTAACTGGAAAATTAGACATTCAAATATCAATGTCTAACTGCCGAATTAGACATTAGACATTCGATTAGACATTCGACCAAACCCGTTTTTGAATGTCTAACTGCCCAATTAGACATTAGACATTCGATTAGACATTCGACCAAACCCGTTTTTGAATGTCTAACTGCCCGATTAGACATTAGACATTCGATTAGACATTCGACCAAACCCGTTTTTGAATGTCTAACTGCCCAATTAGACATTAGACATTCGATTAGACATTCGACCAAACCCGTTTTTGAATGTCTAACTGCCCAATTGGGCAGTTAGACATTCGATTAGACATTCGACCAAACCCGTTTTTGAATGTCTAACTGCCCAATTAGACATTAGACATTCGATTAGACATTCGACCAAACCCGTTTTTGAATGTCTAACTGCCCAATTAGACATTAGACATTCGATTAGACATTCGACCAAACCCGTTTTTGAATGTCTAACTGCCCAATTAGACATTGGACATTCGATTAGACATTCGACCAACCCCGTTTTTGAATGTCTTACTGCCCAATTAGACATTAGACATTCGATTAGACATTCGACCAAACCCGTTTTTGAATGTCTAACTGCCCAATTAGACATTAGACATTCGATTAGACATTCGACCAAACCCGTTTTTGAATGTCTAACTGCCCAATTAGACATTAGACATTCGATTAGACATTCGACCAAACCCGTTTTTGAATGTCTAACTGCCCAATTAGACATTAGACATTCGATTAGACATTCGACCAAACCCGTTTTTGAATGTCTAACTGCCTAACATTAGATCAGATATTCGACCAAACCCGTTTTTGAATGTCTAACTGCCAAATTAGACATTGGAAAATAGGAAGACTTAACACTTTTGAAACCTAACATATCAAAATTCCTCTGCGTATGGCATTAAATACACTTAAGTTTCTTTAATCAAATAAACGTTCTTTTAAAGATGTTTTTAAGCGATTGAAAGATAAAATTATTGACTTTCAACACTTTAGATGTCTTTTAACTCATTCGTTCTGATGTCAGTTTGACGCTTATTTCATCTACAAATTGATTGTAAATTTTGCCATTGCCTATACCAAACGGAACATTTTGACCAAAATCGATAATTTAATCCAAATTACCGATTGATTGTTATTGTTTTCCGATGACAAAGATGAACAATTTATGAAGAATTTCAAACGGTTTCATTCAAAGACTTCATAATTCTTTTTAAATCTATCATTGCACGTCGAAAAAAATGATAAGTAAGCTGATCAATGTCTAGGCCAAAGATATGGTCTAGGTAACCGGACAATAGCCCCTCCGGACAATATCCCCTTCTATGTTTTTTGACATGGCGGACATTTTCCCCTACCTAAATTTAACAGGGCGGACATTAGCCCCTTCGCCATTCTGACAGGGCGGACAAAATCCCCTTCCTCATATTAACAGGGCGGACATTTTCCCTTTCATCGTTTTACTACTGCGGACAAAAGCCCCTGTCTGTAATATATCACAGACAATTCACGGTTTCTGGATTGGATATAATTCCGGTATTTCACATGAAAACCAGTTAAAGATTGTAAAAATTATAATAATAATCAATGAAATACTCTGATTCTACTGGCAACTGATATGTTGTAAAAAAACTCATACAAAATTGTAGCTACGATGTTTCGTCTCATACCAACACCATGTATACAAAAGAGAAAAAGATAAGATCATATGGAAAAGGTAATAATATAGCTAATATTTAGCATGTTCTATTTTGTTTAGTCGGATTTATATCTTCGAGTGTCAGGACAACATATTTCCAGATGGCTTCGAATATTGAAAAGTTAACACGAGGTTCATTTTAAAGAAACATGCTGGTAAAGAGGGACAAGCTCCTCTTTGCCTTTACCATGACGTTTTCTAGAATACAAATTTTATGGAGTCGCTCGCATAGATATGTGCAAAAGTATTCAGTTAAAAATTGAGCACTGGTTTATTATTCAATAAAAAAAAAAGTAAAATTTATATTCATCTGGGCTTATTGTTCGTTTCGTTACTTAAGCCCGAAGAAACTTGGTACAATTTTACGAAGGGGATAATGTCCGCCGATCGAGGGGATGGTGTCCGCCATGCCCAATTAGACATTCGAATAGACATTCTACCAAACCCGTTTTTAATGTCTTACTGCCCAATTAGACATAAGACATTCGATTAGACATGTTATCATAAAGTTAAAAAAATACGAGTAATCAAATAAAGTCAACATTATATCGAATGTCAAATTTTTCATGAAAAAACAAGAAACCCGTTTAAAACATCAATAACAACAACAAAACAAATGGACATGCTTCTTTTTCAGAAAATTCTGTTCAAAAATAGTTTTTTTAAATTTCAAAATATATAACATATTTTTCCACTGCTTAAAGTGAAAAACAAAATTAACGCAATTGTCGTATTAGAATATATATACATGTAAATATGACCAGCTGATGGTAGAAAATCATTAAGTAGAACGGTGAAACCTTTACCAATTTTCTGTTAAGTTTCTGTCACACTACAGCGTATAGCACCAACTTACGCCGACGTATGAGAAATTCAGTCTGTACGTTGGTGTACGTTGCATACGTTGGGCACAAGTTTTGCATACTACTCTTAGTACGCTGTCATACGCTGGCATACGTCGTCGTAAGTCGAGTATGTTGAAAAATTTTGTGCATGCACAAAATTTCCAACGTATGCCGACGTATAGATAGTACGTTACTCATAAGTTTCATGTACGCTACTTAAAAGTAATGCATAGGTTCATGTACGTTACATGTAAGTTACTCATACGTTCGCATAAGTTGCCATACGTAAAAGTCCGTTGGACGCTTGTGTAGCGTGTGCGTAGCGTATGCATAACGTGTTTGTAATCTACAAGCAACGTACTCCTAACTTATGGGTAGCTTATTCCAAACGTTCATCGACGTATTGAGCGTATGTCCGACGCACTGGGAGGGTACTCAGCGTACTTTGAACGTATGTAGAACGTACTGAATGTATTTGTAACTTACGGGTAGCGTATCTGCAAGCGTTCTGAGCTCATCTTGTACAATGTACGCCGTACGTGTAGGCGCTGAAGTTTTCTTTGCGCGGCCTCTTCCCGAGTTTTTCCTTTGTTTCTTTAGGGACATGTTTACCGATCTTCAACTACATAAATAATGAAGACTGGGTAGCCAAGAGATAAATATCATACATGTATCTGACGTCACGAACGTCACGTGCACTACAAGCACGCTGTGCACAAGTTTGGCGATCGTTCTTCATACGTTCCTCATAAGTTAAGAACGCTAGGCAAATGCTGGACGTGCGCTGTTGTACGCTTTCATAAGTCATGTTACGCCAGAGGTAAGTTACTCATTCGTTGGACATGCGCTATTCATTCGCTCAGTACGTTGCACGTACGTTTTGCATAAGTTCAAACAGAGGCTTTCTCTCATTTTTTGTGACTTTTCTTCAGCGTATGACAACGTATGACAACGAAATTATTTCTTTTCATGCGTTCGGCGTACGTTGGCTTATACGTTATAGTGTGACAGGGGCATTAAATACTGAAATGCTTCCACACGCCAGGAACGCGTTAAAGACTGGCCAGGCACACGTTCTGTGTAACTTTTAGCCAACGTGTTTCTAGCGTGCTCGCAGCGTATGTGAACGTGTACATTGGCTGTCTCTAGTGTACTGAACGTGTTCGGAACGTATTTCAACTCGTTCGTAACACACTGAGGAATTGTGAGCATGCACGACATCTGTCGATATACTCAGCGTGTAACAACGTGTGTCAGTGTGTCGATGGCGTGTGTGGAGCGTGTTGTTTAAAATCAAACACGTCCCGAACACGCTGGCTAAAACATAAAGGTGCTACTACAGCACTATTACGCTCTAACTATTTCAAGAAATAAAATGAAGTGATCATATAAATAATGGAAAGCTATAACATTATAAGGTGGGAGTTTTACAGTGAAGATTTTACTCAGTACAATATACATGTGTTCTCGGAGTAGACAAGTAACTAAAGCAAAAGATAAATATAGCTTAAGTAACTAGGTTCTGGTTGTTTGTGTTACAGTTGTTTGGTTGAAAACATTTAACCTCATGTTGGCCGCTTTTAACATCAAATAAATAATTTGTTTTGTATTGTTTTTTATGTTTTTTCTTTTAAATGGGAATTTACACCGCTTTTGTCAATCTTTCAGTCATATCGCGGTGACTGGAGCACCTGACAACGGATTCCTTGTATTTCTCCTACAACTACAAACATTTCATCTTTTCTGGACCCCAGCCGCTACCCCTCATAGGTCTACGATTATCAGCCCAATTGGTGGGAGACAGAAAGTCGGAAAGGATGAGAGACCTGTAGACTGACAGTTCGACGCGCTACTAACTGCGCTATGACGATGGCTTGATTTTTATTGTATTTGATGGCAAATGAGTTGCAAAGACTATATAATATGCATAGCGTTTACGAGGACTTTTAACGATAAAGGAATAGGCCGATCAAAGTTGAGAAAATTAAATTCGATGATCTGTTATTTGTATTTAATTGATAAATAATGTACATTCGAGTATTCATTTTAAGTCTTTGAAAGTAGGGCTGCTTCACCATATGATGTATAATTTCGAAAGCTGTTTGGTAGTCGCCAAAACATGGTAACGGTAAGGTCAGGCCAATCTTATGGGTATCAAATTATGACATAGCAAGTGAAGGGATATCAATTAGTGGATTGCTGGCCTCGCCCCTTGGCCTCCGTCGAGACATAACAACTCAGAAATTTTATAAAATGTCACTATACTCTTTTATTTTGATTAGGACATAAACCAAATACAAATCGATGTTGGACCTTTAGCACGTCTTGGCTACAGCTTATTCAAGCTGTAGTTTGTTTCGACGATCAAGTCACCACACATATATTAACTTTTTCTCATATGATATGTTAGAAAAATAGAACGTTCGTTGTCTTTTGCACTTACAGATTTATCGCGAGATGATTTGGTACTTGTAAACCCCTACCTACATAGATCATACGACATTTTACGGCTGATGTCAACTATTCGACGCACACTCCTGGTCTCTGTAAGGGGCATAAGCGATTACCTTGCTATTTGATTTTAATCTCAATGCTGCATTTTAATGTGGTTGGTTTTTCAATTGTATCGTGGATAACATAAATGCACAACTCATACACTGAAGGACTAAAGAAACGCAAATTTCAGTTTTGGTTATTTTTATTAGCCTTGCTGGGCGATGTTTTTTCCGTTGTAAGGGTTTACAGTTAAGTCATTACATTAGCAAAGATTGTTCTAAATAACTACACGCCTAAGAGCAGTGGCATTTTAAAGGTATCTACCCCTACTACGAAAAAAGACTAAAAAAAAATAATAATAAACCAGTCACCGTTCTTTGGCAAATCAATGAAAGCTCAGTAAATTAAAGCATATCTAGATTTTTATAACATCTGAAAATGAAACTCAACATTTTGTCTTGAATTTTTGTAGATATTTCCATCTCTCTGGGTAGAAAACATCCGGCAAAATGAAAATATTGATTGTTACAAGCAATTTTGTCATTTTACACAATGTTTTCCCAATTATATTTCTTAAGGGGCGCCTAAAAGCGTCATTGTGTGGGAATGGGTAAACCAATTTAAATCAATCAACCTGCACAAGCTTTAGCATCTGATGAAAAATATATATTTTTTATGTAAAATTTATTCTTGTTAACCCTTGTTTATACGTCCCGGTGGCTATCAAATTGAGAATACATTGTAGAAAAATAATAAGCAAATTGAGAATGCATTGTAGAAAAAGAATAAGTTTGTTGCAAGCAAATTTGTTCCCTTTCCACAGTAGTTCTACCCTATTGAATTCTTTTTTATTTATTTATTTTTTTTTAATTGTTTTATATATCATTTCATATATTTAAGTATTTGAGAAAAAGTGAGAAATAAAAAAGTGGAATATAAAAGAGATGACCGTAAGAAGTGTCACAAAGATTTAACTAAGACAATCTTTTTGAACGTGTTAATCCATTCACCAAATTCTTATTACTATATTGAGATATATCATGCAATAACATATATGATACAATGTATGTAAATCTTTTTGTTGTAAATTTTTTTACAGATTTTTCTTACTTAAACATTTTTTTCCAAATTTTTCTAAATGAGAAACGTTTTAAAATAGATTTCCTTTACCTCTTGCATTTATAATCCTATCTAAAATGTAAAGAAAATGTAATGTGAAGAAAATCGGCGTAAAAAGTACTCTTTATCGCAATATGGTTATACTTAGTTGTTGTTGTGTGGTTTCCTTGTTTTAATAAGTCTTTTCAAGTTAAAGAAGTAAACGCAATGATTTCCTACAAAGGACGCCTTTGCTAATTTTGTTTCGAAAATGAGAATTAAAATATGAAAACTGGACGAGAATGAAATTGGTTCCTAGGTCGGGAGAAAAAAACGATTAAAACGTGTCAACGTTAATATAAACTACCACATCAATTCCATATTCTAAGAGAATTTTAAGAGTACTCAACATTCCTCTGTATTGATTTCTGAAAAAAAATATCTGATTCTACGCAAAATAGGAACATTTAGTCTCAGCCCTTATATTCTCTATATAGCAAATTTAAACCGGAACTACCCAGTTAAGTCAAGGGAGTTAATTATAGGGCAATTTTCAGGACAACTCCGTATATCGGTAGGGGCCCATTGAACCATTCTCGTTGCAAACATTTGTGGAAATTAATATCCTGCATTAGACGACCCGTATTTTTTAATTATTACTTTTCAAAATAAAATGCTAAAAAAGATTGTCCGTAAAAAGTTTAAAAATAGAATATAAAATCTATTATTTTAGCTGAATCCGCAAATTTTTGTTCGCCAAGCATGAGTTAGAGCGTAGTTTTCCTGTTGAAACCGTCACGACAAATGACGAAACATCTATCAAAGCTTGAGAATGGTCAAATTTGCTCCCCCTTTTTGTTTACATCGCTTTTATTTAAGAATGTATGACGCAACAAAAATGACCGACATCATAGATTTACTCGCGACTCACTGGATATAGCGTTATTGGATGAAAATTTAAATCGATCGGTAAAACCGTTATTGTTCATATTCTGACAATTTACACGAATAAACTTGCGCTCCGCTTAGGTTGAATCGCGTAAATTGTCAGAAATGAACTACAACTATTACTTCTTTTAGGCCATGAATCTAGGACAATAGCCCCTCCGGACAATATCCCCTTCTATGTTTTTCGACAAGATCGACATTATCCCCTTCCTAAATTCAACAGGGCGGACATTTGCCCCTTCGTCATTCGGATAGGGCGAACGAAATCCCCTTCCTATTATTAATAGGGCGGACACCATCCCCTCGATCGGCGGACATTATCCCCTTCGTTAAATTGTTCTTAGTTTCTTCCGGCTTAATTAACAGATTCAGATTCTTTATTTAGACTTGTACATTACATACATCGTCGAAGTAAACAAATATACAAATTTCTAAAACACATGAAAGAATGACACGCACGCAAGCAAGCACACACACACACACATACACACACACACACACTATTTAACACTAGCAAGCCCGGTACACACGAGCACAATTATCTAAATAATGTGTCCTCGAGCGTACCGACATCGGGAAAATACAGCGAAAACAGTTTAGAACCAGATTTCAAGTTCATTTTGGAGTATATTAATATGACATTTTCGAAAGGGAGAGTAGATCTGATATTCTTAAAATCAATTTAATTAGAAAACCTCAGATGACAAGATATAAGCTATCCAAATCAACACGTCAGTAGTAGTATTAATTAGTGTGCACATATAAGTATTACATTCTGGGTTAGAAATTCCATCATAAAACATTAAATAGTCGGTTGAATAATTAATTAACGCCCCATACATCATTATTATTTACTTAAAAGAATAACTCACTCTCACAACCTTACGCCCAGTTTTCTAATCCACTAAGAATAACTTACAGATATAATCAAAATAGCTAAATAAATTTGGTAATATCATATCAATAGTTGCAAGAATAAACATGCTAAATAGTACTTTCAGAAATTATATGAATCAAGAATGTGAAATCAGAATGTTGCTTTTGATTTCATTAACGAAAGCACTTTAAGGGAACTGATAAAAATAACATATTGTAGCCCGTGACAGTCAGCCTTGTCGAAATAATGTACAAGACTGACTTTTGGGTTGTTGATAGTACTGAATACGAATTGAACAACTTATGATCCTTTCGGTCCGCCTTGCCGAAATGAAATGCAAGACAGGCCGATGGCTTGAAATTAAATTCTCAAGAGACGACAACGTTTAAATGATTACTTCGTTTTCTAAGACACATTTTGATGTATAAGGCTAACCTAAGCAATATCTTTGAATGGTGACTTTCCAAAAGCCGACAAAGTTTATACATAGATGGTCTGTCATAATAAAACTTATCAATATATTTCTTTCTATAAACTTGGTAAGTTGGGCAAATGAAAAAGAAATGGTAAATATCTTCTATCTCTAGTTTGTCGCACATAGCACATAAACGTTCATTTCTTGGTATCCTGTTAGGCCCATATCTACCCGTTTGAATTCTAAGGGGATGAGACGACAACCGAATTTTTGTTAGATATGATCTTAAATGATGAGGGAGTAGGTCTAAATACATTTCGTACTGAAAATCTATCTTAAATGCTCTGTACTCTTCTAAAATCGTACTCCTGTTTAACGAGGCGTGCCAATCTTGATAGTAACAGTCGATCACCCGTTGTTTGAAAATAAGCGGGAACATTTTTAAAGAGGAACTATTTATATTGTAGAAATGATCTGTAAAACCATAATTATCAAGTAACTTCTTAACATGCGATATCCAGTTTGACTTTCCATTAGTGAAATCTATGAATAACAACTTGTACAATCTATTTAATATTATATTATCTGTAGCTATTAACTTGCACCAGTACTTAATTACTCTGTAATAACGTGATATATAAAGTGGGTATCTACCTAATTCGCCGTAAACACCAACTGAGCTTGAATTAACTGGTAATTGTAAAATACGTTTACAAAATTTTAAGTGCACTCGTTCTAACTCCTTTGATTTGGTAAACCCCCATACTTCAGACGAATAGTTGGCGATGGCACCGACAAAGGCGTCAAAAAGCTGACATAAAAGGCTAGGGTTTATTGGTAATTTCTTACAATTGATTAATAAGACTGACATTGCTTTGACAGATTTTCCAACAATACATTCAATATTTGGTCCGAAATTCCCATTATATTTAAAAACGGTACCCAAATAATTAAAACAATCCACTGTTTCCAAATTCTGACCGTTATATGTCCACATTTCATTTTGCCGAATAACAGACTTTTTTCTAAACACCATAACTTTAGTCTTATCACTGTTAACCTCAAGGCCCCATTCTGTACAATAAGTATGTAATAAGTCTAATTGGCTTTGTAAACCGCTAGGGGAGTCCCCAATAAGAGCCATATCATCGGCAAATAATAACAATGTTATTAATATATCATCTATCGAAATGCCCGATTCCGGTTTGTTTTGTAAAAAGAGTTCAAGGTCTTCAAGAAACAGCGATACTAGGATTGGCGAAATTACCTCCCCTTGTCTTAACCCGACTGAATAATTGAAAAAATCTGAGTAGCTATTACAATGCTTGACACATGATTTAACCTCGCTATACATGTCTTTTATGATACGTAAAACTTTACCATGAATGCCAGATTTAAAAAGTTTCAACCATAAAGCGTTCCTATATATGCTGTCGAAGCATTTTCTCAGATCAATAAATGCCACATATAATCTTATATTTGAATTTAGATAATGTTGGATAATTGTATTAAGAGCGAATATAGCGTCCACTGTAGACACTCCTTTCCTAAAACCAAACTGAGCATCAGAAATGCTGTTATACTTTTCGCAAAACTCAACGATTCTTTGGTTTAAGACTGTTGTAAATAATTTTGACATGGAACTAAGAAGCGTAATTCCGCGATAGTTATTCACGTCATTCTTGTCTCCCTTTTTGAACAATGGGACAATTATTCCTTCTCTCCACGAATCAGGGAAGTGCCCAGTATCTAAAATGGCGTTGAAAATATCGCAGATATAGGGCGATAGAATATCAACACTTGCTATAAAATATTCATTTAGCAATCCGTCCTTACCATGAGCTTTATTAGTTTTTAACCTTTTCACTGCCCTTATAATTTCTTCGTGAGATATTGGAAAATCAATCTCTTCGTTAAAGTCTATATTTTTGAAATCGTAAGACGAACAAAAATCTTCCGCTTCGCTATTATGGCACTGAAAAATATCATTTTCTAAATTTGAAAAATATTCAAAGAAGTCGATTAGTTTAATGTGGCCGTTATTTTCTGTTCTCTTTTTCCTAAAATGTTTCCAAAATATTCTCGGTTGGCTATTTTTAAGGCTCTCTAGATTTTTCAATATTTTAAGTCTATACCTTTTCTTTTTATTCTTTATCAAACATTTATAATATTTCCTACTTTGGCAAAATGACCGTCTATTTTCATCAGATTTACAACGATTGAAAATATTTAACGCATGGAGATAGCCTTGTCTAGCCCGAAAACATTCATTGTCGAACCAGTCTGCATTACGCAATAACGGTGTATCTCTAAAAGCAAAACTTTGATTAGATTTGTACTCACGCGTGAATAATGGTTCGGCTACACTTTTTACTAAATTAGAAAACTGAATAACAGCCTGATTTAAAGACATTTTATCTGCAACATTTAAATTTATGAAAACATCGTTAAATTTTGGCAAAATCGAAATAAGACCAACTCTATATTCATTCGCTTTCGAATTATCCCATCTATGTTTAATATCATAATTTATTTCTTTCTCTACAATTTCATTTCTACATAAAAGGGAAAAGGATAGTGAAGAATGGTCACTCCACTCGGTTAACGGGTCAATACAAAAGCTCGTGACGTTCGAAAAGTTACATTCCTCGGTCAATAAATAATCAATTAGTGAGGCCCCATTATGGGATATGTATGTATATGACCCTATGTTGTTGTCAGAACCTAATCTACCGTTTACTATTCTTATTTTTTTTTGATTTACAAAGGTCCAATAATTTCGTACCAAAATTATTACATTTTGAATCTAATGAGGCCCGTTCTATGTATTGATCGGGAATATAATCTGCATCATCACAAAAATCGACATTCTTATCACAGAAAATAAAATCATGTTTTGTACCAACTCTACTGTTCAAGTCGCCACAAATATAAACAGAGCCAAATTCTTGAAAGTAATCGACATCTTGTTCTAATAGTTCAAAAAAATCGACATCTATCAAATTATACATTGGCGAATCTTCACACCACAAGTAGATTCCACATAAATAAATATCTTTGTTAATTTTGAAAAATGATTTATCTAATTTTAACCAGATAAGAGATTGATGGCTTGATTTCACAATTTCAATACCATCTTTTAAATTGTCTTTGTAGTAAAGCACTACACCGCCACTCTTTCGCTTAGCTCGTCTGTGCTGAAAAGGCCTCGGGAAATTACATGAAGTATAACCGTTAAGTTTGATATTATTTGAATCGGATGTCCATGTTTCGTATAGGAATATAATATCATCATATATTAACTGTTCTAAAAAGTCACTTGATTCCATTTTTGCCTGAGAAAGACCATTTACGTTCCATGACTTAACACGAATATTACTCTCCCCAAACCCCTAGTCACGGACAGCTTTTCCATCAATGTAAAGGGTGTCAAACGCTATCCACGCTGTTTTACCTGCTTTTCTAGCCTCTTTCATTTTAGGATATAGCTTTTTTCTCTTTTCTACCACTTCTTTTGGAAACTGTTCACTGACATAATATGAGGTCCCTTGTAGAGATTTCCAGTGTTTTCTGACAAATTCTTTATCCTTAAACTCAAGAAACTTAGCGACAATCGGACGGCATCTTCCTTCTTGTCTAGGACCAATTCTATGTACCCTTTCCATAACTATTTTATCGACTGCAGCTTTTTCTACTTTCATTACTTCGACGATGAACTCTCTTAACTTTTTTTCTGCCAGTTCATTGGTTTCTATCTCGTATTCTGGTGATTCATGAATGTTAGAAAATAACAGATTGTTTCTCATTGACTGCGCCTGCAAATAGACAACTTCATCTTTCAACTGGTTTTTCTCTTTCTCCAAGTTCTTGACGTCTTCTTTCGTTTCGTCTACGTCAAATTCGTTAGTTCTTACTTTCTCTTCCACTATTTTGATTCTTTCGTCCCACTTCTTGTTACGATCATTAACTGCAGTCCACAATTTTTTAACATCTCCTTCAAATGAATCAACCTTTTTCTTCACTTCCTCTAACGCATCTAACCTTTTGTCCATTTTATCGAGTCTATTTTCCACATTACCCACTTTTAACTCAATTGACTTCAGCAAAAGCAAAACGTCCCTAATAGTAGGTTCGGGTTGGGACTGCAGCTTAGTTTCTGACGGGTGTGAATTTGATCCTGATTTATCTATACTTTGGCTCATATTGGACTTATCTGATGATTCAATAAATGATTCTGTTGTTGTGCTTGAGAAAACGCTTTCGTCAAGTTTTGCTAAGGCTGGACAACAGTCAACCGTTTGATACAAAATAGAGTTAGTTTGACTTAATAAATCACTTACAGATAAGTCCCTCTCGGACGGGCCTCCCGCTTTAAAAGTTTTCTTTTTTTGATCTTCACCACTATCACTGCCTGAACTTCGATTTTTCCTTTTATTTCTCAGTCTTTTTCCCATCACATTAATTCGACATGCAATACCATTTAATCCAGATAATTTTCCAAAAGTTCAAAATTGATACGATCCACAGAACTTGAATTTTCAATTCCCCGATCGAGAGCAGTTAAAAACACGTCTTACTCCGCCATTGATCACGTGACACATGCGAAACGAACAATAAGCCCCGATTAATATAAATTTTACTCTTTTTTTTTATTGAATAATAAACCAGTGCTCAATTTTTAACTGAATACTTTTGCACATTTCTATGCGAGCGACTCCATAAAACTTGTTTTCTAGAAAACGTCATGGTAAAGGCAAAGAGGAGCTTGTCCCTCTTTACCAGCATGTTTCTTTAAAATGAACCTCGTGTTAACTTTTTACTATTCGAAGCCATCTGGAAATATGTTGTCCTAACACTCGAAGATTTAAATCCGACCTAACAAAATAGAACATGCTGAATATTAGCTATATTATTACCTTTTCCATATGATCTTATCTTTTTCTCTTTTGTATACATGGTGTTGGTATGAGACCGAAACATCGTAGCTACAATTTTGTATGAGTTTTTTTTACAACATATCAGTCGCCAGTAGAATCAGAGTATTTCGTTGATTATTATTATAATTTTTACAATCTTTGACTGGTTTTCATGTGAAATACCGGAATTATATCCAATCCAGAAACCGTGAATTGTCTGTGATATATTACAGAAAGGGGCTTTTGTCCGCAGTAGTAAAACAATGAAGGGGATAATGTCCGCCCTGTTAATATGAGGAAGGGGATTTTGTCCGCCCTGTCAGAATGGCGAAGGGGCTAATGTCCGCCCTGTTAAATTTAGGTAGGGGAAAATGTCCGCCATGTCAAAAAACATAGAAGGGGATATTGTCCGGAGGGGCTATTGTCCGGTTACCTAGACCATATCTTTGGCCTAGACATTGATCAGCTTACTTATCATTTTTTTCGACGTGCAATGATAGATTTAAAAAGAATTATGAAGTCTTTGAATGAAACCGTTTGAAATTCTTCATAAATTGTTCATCTTTGTCATCGGAAAACAATAACAATCAATCGGTAATTTGGATTAATTTATCGATTTTGGTCAAAATGTTCCGTTTGGTATAGGGTATGGCAAAATTTACAATCAATTTGTAGATGAAATAAGCGTCAAACTGACATCAGAACGAATGAGTTAAAAGACATCTAAAGTGTTGAAAGTCAATAATTTTATCTTTCAATCGCTTAAAAACATCTTTAAAAGAACGTTCATTTGATTAAAGAAACTTAAGTGTATTCAATGCCATACGCAAAGGAATTTTGATATGTTAGGTTTCAAAAGTGTTAAGTCTTCCTATTTTCCAATGTCTAATTTAGCAGTTAGACATTCAAAAACGGGTTTGGTCGAATATCTGATCTAATGTTAGGCAGTTAGACATTCAAAAACGGGTTTGGTCGAATGTCTAATCGAATGTCTAATGTCTAATTGGGCAGTTAGACATTCAAAAACGGGTTTGGTCGAATGTCTAATCGAATGTCTAATGTCTAATTGGGCAGTTAGACATTCAAAAACGGGTTTGGTCGAATGTCTAATCGAATGTCTAATGTCTAATTGGGCAGTTAGACATTCAAAAACGGGTTTGGTCGAATGTCTAATCGAATGTCTAATGTCTAATTGGGCAGTTAGACATTCAAAAACGGGTTTGGTCGAATGTCTAATCGAATGTCTAATGTCTAATTGGGCAGTTAGACATTCAAAAACGGGTTTGGTCGAATGTCTAATCGAATGTCTAATGTCTAATTGGGCAGTTAGACATTGATATTTGAATGTCTAATTTTCCAGTTAGACATTCGGTCGAATATCTAATGTCTAATGTCTAATGTCCTGCCAACTTCACACACTTAGGTAGTTGAACAATCGACTCTCTCAACTGTGTATTTTCGTTCACACTACGTACCGTAGCGCATGCCCATTTGAGCGACGGTTAGGTAGCCGGGTGCTTTGCCTGGTTCTTTCACGAGCACGATGAATAACACCGTCACACGGGGCCTTTGTTTAACGTCTCATCCGAAAGACAAATAGTTTGTTAGTCAATATGGTCAGCCCATGGCTCGAACTCGTGATCTTGAGGTTTGAGGTCAAGTCCAAAACGAAATTTATCAGGCTGATTTAAATAATCAATGCTCTCATTAAAGATATCGTGTTTTGCAACCTGACAATTGTTGAATATTTTCGCTCATAGCAGTTTTTAAATAAAAAATAGTTATCGTTTCTTATTTTGAAATACTATCTCTGAATGACCTATGTCTATTTCAAATGTTTGGTTTATGGATTACCCGGCGAGTCCCATTTCGTCTGATGAGTTACAAAAAAGGGTATGAGATAGAGAAAAATTATTTGATTTTGCGTTTTTTCTACCAAAACCTGAGTTGTTGGCACTCTTTAACTTTATAACACATAGAATAGTACAATTTAAAACAATATTCTCACGCCATTTTTTAACTCTTTAACTACATAAAACATAGAATAGTCCAATGTAAAACAAGATGCTCACGCCATTTTTCTAGTATGTGAAACTTCAAAAGTTGGAATTTTGTTTAGAAAAAAATATTTATAAAGAAGAAATTGTTTGTAATAAGCAATTTCTTCATTTTCTACATGTTTTGGATTTGGTCTTTTTTTTTGGGGGGGGGGGATTAAAAATGGGCTATGTGGGAATAGGTTGCAATGACTTGATCAGATGATCCTATTCGATATCTTCAACATAGGTTTTATGTGTTACAAGCCTGGTACGAGTCTTAATTGCGTTATGTAGATAGGTTTATATTCAAGTTTCTCTATAGTTCAAAAAACCTTAGCCTGTCTCCCAGGCTTTAATGTAACTAGGGTAAATCACTCATACTGTACCTTCCCTGAAATTACCTCCCATTTATCTCAGAAAACTGCCACTTAGCAGCAATACAGTTGGATAATAGATAGAGATTAGAATCATTAAGCTAAAATTGTATATATCTCACAAAAAAACTGTGAGTGCGCGAGCAAAATGTCGTAACTACAGCTTTAATGAGGCTGTAGTTACGACTTTTGCCCGCTCACCGACGAAGTATCAGTGAGACTGGGAGGCCGTCTAAGCTACAGTATGTATGTGTTCAGGCTGGTCAATGTGTTCGCTTTAGGCACTTGAGAATTTGTCAGGCTTGATCATCGCACAGTTGGTAGCGCATCAGACTACTAATCTTCAATATTGGGTGCCATGGGTTCGTTCCCCGGCGGAGGCACATATCCTCTTCGACAGTTGTCCTTCCACCCATTTTGTCCCTCACCAATGGGTGGATAAGTGTAAACCTAAGTGGGATAGCAGTTGGAGGCTAATAAAGGATTTAATAATGTTACTGGTGCAAGATATACAAGTAAACCATTGATAGTTGCTCCAGCTGCAGCGATATGACTGAAAAAAGTTAAAAGCGGCTTTTAACCCCATCTAAACAAACAAATTAAATGACGTCATATTTTAACTTGTAGATGTGGATGAGTGTTCTTCTAATACCGACGACTGTGACACAAACGCTGCATGTACAAATACAGATGGGAACTATACATGCACCTGTCTAGACGGGTATACTGGAGATGGACGGTCGTGTTCAGGTAAGGCATTGTGTGTCAAACGTGAGTAGTTTATTAAAAGGTATTTCAACCCACTACTTCACGGCAATAGTTTAGACTGATCCAAATTGAAAAGAGTTGCATTCAGTAGTTCAAAGTTTTACGACATTTTAGATTTGCTCAACTTTCTATATGAAAAACATTGTGTAAAGGGTAATTTCTTCATTTTACACATTGTTTTTTCCAATTAATTTTCTTGGGGCGTCAAAAAGCGTCACTGCGTTTGAATGGGCTAATCTATTTCAGCTGTGCTGTACATACTGATTCATTTACCACTTCTTCTTTTGTTAAGATCATACTGTGGGGTAAAAAAATAAATTCCCGAAGCTAACACTGTTATCAAAACATTATAACTACGACGTTTAGAAATAAGTCAAATTAAAGATACAGAGGGTTTGCAAATGCTTTTGGATGAGAACGCATTGCGATGTAGTTCTTTGATTTTTTCATTTTTCAAAACCAAAAAATAATGTTATTAATACAATGTTATTGATAGTACTAATACAATTGACATCGATATCACCACTTTTAGGACATTTTTCATAGGGTCTTTATATTTCCCGTACGTATTTAACGTATTCTAACACAATTTCGCTTTTTTACGCCATTCAAGAAAACAAATTTGGGATTGAATTATCGTAAATTATGAAATTCTATTTAGCATACAATTTCTTAACCCTTTCCTGATTTTCCCTTTCCTTGTTACACGCAATTTCTTCTTTTTTCCACAATGTTTTCTTAAGTATAACACCACTGGGGCGTAAAAACCAGGGATTGAATAGGAGAGAGAATATTATACACAATTGTCCTACCCCCAAATGACACATTCTTTTGAAATTTCATTCATAAAATTGAAAGAGTCGTCTGCAATTTCTTTGAACTTGGACTAGTCTAAAAAGATGTCTTCTGGTAATTGGTCATCTAATTCTGCGAAATAAGTTCCTTTGACCAATTACACCTAAGGTAAATGTTACAAATACGGAGATTCACGTGGAACTCTTCATTTTATTGAGACAAGCCAAATGTTGCATTTTAAGCTGTTCCTTTTGATCTTGTTTCATATTCAGACAGACCCGACTAGGATTATACAGACAGACCCGACTAGGATTATATCATTTAACTGAGTAAAAACATTTATCTTCTGAATATTTTTGTGATATATCATTTAAGAGATGAAGAGAATATTTTTTGTTTTCATAGAGGTATGAACCGAAAAACCTAATCACACTGTATGAATACGCGAAGCGGATTCATACATTGTGTGATTAGGTTTTTCGGTTCATACCTCCATGAAAACAAAAAATATTCTCTTCATTTCTTATAATTTAATAGTATCGAGCGAAATAAGCAAAAACCCCACATCTTTTGATACTTTTTTGTATGGGACTATTTTGTGCAGAAGCATACAAAATCACTGCGTCCTCAAAATTTTGTTCATGGAGGTATGAATTAAATTTTTCGACCAATCAGAACGCTCGTTTTTGATAGACGAAACTAAAAATTAAATTATAAATTTGACATATCAATGACCACGCCCACTTACCTCCAACAAGAGTCTACGATATTAATCGGCGTTACTGTGCAAAGGTTATGGTCAGTAACATGTAACAAAATATTAAAGGAGTTGATTGGTTACTTGTAAAAGTAGTAGTCAACACTTTTAAATCGCTGACTAACAAAAATACTACACGTAAATGTTGGCCAATGTTGGAGTTCAAATTTGGCTCCCGGTCAAAAAGAAGTATTATAATTGGTATATCAATATTTTGATTGACATTACGATCTGTCAATTCTATTTCCAATCACTTAAAAAATACCCCGAGATCATGTCATCAGATTCACGGTACACCATATATTTAATATCGTCGCTGAGTGGCCAAAATTTCGTAACTACAGCTTGAATAAAACTGTAACGACGACAGTTTGCACGCCCAAAGACGAAGTGTATTTTTTTGTCGAACAATTCTTTACCATTTAACCTACACCTGGTACGACTGTCTTGAAATAAATAGATAAGAATATATTTGTTTTGTAGTTGCCCTTCCGAACTGCTATGTAAGCTCTGACGCATCGACTGGATTTCCCTTCTCGTATGGACCATCGGTTGACTACAGAATGCCTTCTGCTGACGAAATTTGTAGGACCCGAATAACCGTAAATCCGCGAGTTCCCTTCCAAGGCAATCGGTTTAGGAATATTTACGTGAGTATATGGGACAACACACAAATGTTACCCTTAAACCGGAAAGGGACCTTCTGTAAAGAGCAAAAGTATAATTCCTATCCAGACTGCTTGGACTGCGCAGGTTTACCAGATTTTCTTAATCTAGAAAGGTTAACCCATTCCCACACAATGACGCTTTTTGACGCTCCTCTAAAAAGCAATTTTGAAATCATTGTGAAAAAAAATTGTTTGCAACAAGCAGTTTCTTCTTTTTCCACAATGTTTTCTACCCAGAAAGCTGAAAACATTTAAATTTTCATAAATTTAACATTTTCGTCTCCTTTCAATTTAGACCATTCTAAACTTTTGCCATCTGGTTATGGGTAAAACTAGTGTTTATATTTCTCTGTCAACTGCTATCTCTTTTATTGGGATTCGCTGGAGTCTTTCTCTTTGATAGTATGTTACCGAGGGTGGACATATTTTGTTTTATCTTCTCCGTCCTTACGTCCTTGCATCCGTACGTCTATTTCTTAACAACACAACTCGTCTCCTTTTCTAAAAGGATTGCACGAAACGTTTAGAGATTAGTCAGAAAGTTCCTCATAATGTGAGATTCAGAATACCGCAGTGGTTTGTAATATCATTCTGCCTCAAGGAAATGGGGGTCTTTTAGTAAAAATTTTTGTTGATACAGTTTCTCTTACATTCATGGACCGAATTGCTTTTACATTCCAGCGAATGATTCTTATCGTGTGACATTTTGCATTTTCATGAAATATGCCTTTTTACCACAGCTCCTCCTACTTTATAGATGGATTTCTATGAAGCTTTCACTGAATACTTTTCATCATGTACCCATTCATATTTTCGCCCTTTGTAAGATAAAGCCGCCTCACACAAAAGAATGGGGGGCTTGATGTAAAACGTCTTGATAGCAAGACCTTTACTAGATTTCTTGACATAGTCGGAGGATATGTTCACAGACTGCCACATCATCTATTGCGTCACAGAAAACGGGACATTTTCTTTTTTTGGTGTCTATTGTTTACACTCTAAAGATCGCATTTTTATCAAATTTTCCTCTCTCTTTCTCTTATAATTATCTTGAAAGTATGTTAAATCCTACTGAAAACGGATGTCATTCGTTAAAAAAAAACTAGGTGACTATGTCAAATTCTCGATCATCTTATTTACGCGCTAAGGCCACATCTTCCTAAAACTTTCTTGGGATATTCGTTATCTCGTTGAACATTTTTAAAATAGGTGTGGTCGAATCAAAATGTCGTTCGCTTGGTTTAATCTAAGAAAAATCTCCCTTGTGCACTAGGGGGCAAATAATTTTGCCCTATTCTTCTAACACTTTGTCAAAATATTTATATTGAGGATGTTTTTGACCTTCTGAAAATATTTTGGTCGGTTCGGAAAGTAGGTATCTAGGTCAAATCTTAGAAAAGTCTTGTGTTCATCCTATGGGTAACGTTTTTGGTCCAATCTTTTCAAAACATTGATAAAATCTTAGTCGAAACTCGTTACGCGCTAGGGACCACAGCAAGATTTGGTCGGGTAAAAAAACTATATCTTATCTTACAAAAAACACATTTACGCGCTTTTGCAAATTTTTGTTTCAATCGGGATATTCGATAAGCTGTAGGTACGACTTTTAAGTCGCCAAACCAACAAAAAAGGCGGCAAATGTCGGAAATCAAAACTCATTTCTAGTCTTAATGAATAATTTTATTGGTCGACTGGTTATTTGATTGATCAATGTACAAAATGTATTTGAAGCATGAACAAATGTTTCCCTTCTTTAATTATTCGATTTATAGACTTAGGTATGAAATACTTATAAGATCAACCATGAATGGTGTAATGCATTTCACATAATAAAATAAGTTAAGATTACAGATACATATATCTACCACTGTTTATTTCAGGTTTGCCCGAATGGTCTAGTGTGTTTCGGGAGAAGACTTCAAACATGGTTCATTCCACTCAACGGTGAAAGAAGAAGAAGTTTCTCTGGACGTTATTGCCTTGCTCCCTATTTTAGTGACTTGATAACGTATAGACGGGGTAACATCTACTATCGTTACATAGACGCCGTGGAAGATACGACAGCTGCCGAAATCAACATAGCGAAGGATCTCGTTGCAATTAGCCAGAATGGGCTGGATATCACACCAACCTTTATTCTAGTAGTAACTTGGGTTGAAGTTCCTCACTACTGGTACTGGTGGAGCTATTGGACTGGGGTAATAATGGACGGATCGCTGGCCCCGCCCACTTACTCCGATGGCCACGCCCACTGACCCTAACTCGATTTTATTCTGTTATTTTGCATATTCATGGCTAGTAACGTGTAAAAAAGAATAGTGAACTCGTTGGTTGACGACCTAAACGTTGTAACCAAAGCTTGAATAAGCTGTAGTTACAATGATTAAATCGTTACAGCATCAAAATAAACTTCACATATATGTCGGCCAATGTTGGAGTTCAAAGCTCACGTCCGGTCTAAAGGAATTATTTGACGGGTCAATTGACAATCGCGATTGATCAATTATAGAATTACTAGACCTGTAGGTAAACCCCTCCTAACAAAATATTGGTGGTATACTTGAGCCACCATGTTCGGTCAGACCGATTAGCTCAGTTGGTAGAGCACTTGACTTCAAACCTCATTATAGTTTCGTTCTGTATCCCTGCACTATCCCCCGTAACAACTAACCGTCTTCTGGGGGCGTCGCTCATATGGGCATGTGCTACGATAGCGACGATAAATAAACGGAAATACAGACAAACCATGTTCATCTACTTTCCGTTTATCCACCTGTGTGTCCGACTATCTGTGCGGTTGTCCGTTCAATATGTTTATATGCATATCTATCCGATTCGTTTCTGTTTGAGCTATAGCTTCAAAACTAGAAAAGTATTTAACCTATTCCCACACAATGACGATTTTTTGGCGCTCCTCAATAAAAAGAATTTGGATTTTGTTTGAATGGGGTTTTACATCGCTTTCAACAATCTTTCAGTTATATCGCGGCGGCTGGAGCACCTAACAATGGAATCCTGGTATTTCTCACACCAGTACTACCATTAAAACCTTTCCTAGCCCCCAGCTGATATCCCACATAGGTCTACGATTATCGGCCCATTGGTGAGAGACAAATAGTCGGAAAGGTTGAGTGCCGCCGTCGGGGATCGAACCCGGGACCTCTAGATTGACGCGCTACCAACTGCGCTATGACGGCGGCTTGCAAAGAATTTGGAAACAGGGTGAAAAGATAAAGAAATTGCTGATTTCAAGCAATTTCTTCATTTCCACAATATTTTCTACCCTGAAAATTGAAAGCAACTAAAATTACATGACCAGAATCAGATACAAGAAAACACATTATTCTGTTTGTATTCTTGCTGTCCCGTCTTAATTATTTCACATAAAATAATTTAAACGACATTTATTTCTAAAACTACTTTGCAAATCTCGAGAAAACTTCGTTGTATTGCTCCTTTGTTTACTACTTCAAAAATGCTCATGCATTTTGATTGTGCTACAAGTATGGGCTTAACAAAGTTTTGCAGTTTGACATCGTGAGTTCTTTGAAAAACATTTCCAACTAGCTTTTTCCAAACTTTGTATTTATCTTAGGTAACCCTTCTCCAAAATTATTCATTATTTTTGCCAGGGCGGGCCAGCTTTAGAAATGCTTTAAACCACATCTCACCCCAACCTACTCCGCCAATTTGGACATAGTCCAGATACCATTTGATTGAATATTTAAGATTTGGTGAATATCTTAAGCTTTAATTATCAATCAACATACGGAACATATATTTAAAATGGCAACCGCTTTCAAAAGAGCTAAAATATTTAAAAATGGTCGAGCTCAGATCTTGGAACTTAAGAATTTCACGAAGTACGGTAAATACGATCAGTTTCGGTCATCGATCGGTTATTATTTTAAAATTTGGGAATATATAACTTTATAATATTACGGTATTCGATCAAACTTGGGAAAAGGCTAATTATTAATTTGCGGATCGCTGCAGACAGTAGAAAAAAACGACCGACCAATCGAATCATTCATTTAGATCGGAAATGAACTTTGAACTCCTACATGTGTATTAAGCATTTTTGGGGTTTAGGGACTTAACGTCGGAATTACAGCTTTACAAGCTGTAGTTACGAAATTTTGTCGCCGTCCGTGGATGCGCTTTTTTATTGTATGTCTCTGACCATATATTTTATAAATAGTATCGCTTATAATTATATTTGTTTCTTTATTACAATAATTTCGTTGCGCATATTAACATCAACTAAACTTGGCGTCAATAGTTCCTCTTAACTGTTATCACTATCATCATTATTTTTATTATCATTATAATTAACTAAGTATGTACTTTGCATATTTTCCTTATTGTACATTGGCATCCGACTTAGTAAGAAATATGTTCTCTTCTTCTCGCTGCCCTGCAAAAATCCGATTACATCAAAATTTCTTTATTATTACATATTAACGAAAGCAGCGGTCAACATTTTCACATTGGGCCGTTACAATGTTTTTCATTTGGAACGAATAAAGTGTTCTTAACAAAGCATCGAAGCCTTTATATTGTTTGTATTTCTAGATAAGATGTCTTCTGAATTTCAGACTGCTACATTTCAAGTAATCTATGTAACTGACGGGTCACGGGGCTACTCATTTTACTTCTATAAGCCTGGTGGAATGAATATCAACAATCGAGCGAGGGTATTCATAGGGCTTATTTTGAACGGTTTGGCGACCGGAATCCAGAATAACAGATTTGGAAGTTTTCTCCGGAGACCAGATATTAACTTATCCATAAGAGGTGTGTTTAATTAACCCTTTCCCCGAAACACGAATGACAAACATACAGCATAGATTATATCTGACTGCATTTCAATACATGCTGATATTGATATATACTTCTGCCGATAAAGCAGAATTCCCGGATCAAAAAATGGATTACAGTCTTACAGATTCACTTTTTGGGGACTTCTTTTTATATCCTCTTTAAACATCGGTGAATGAAATAGGACTTTTAAAAACGTGCGCATCGTTTCGGAATTATTAAGGCACTAGAAGCTATCATCCATATTACAAGACAATAGATCTGGTATTTTTGTGTTCGTTCCACGGTGTGTAAGGCCTGGCGTTCAGACTTGATGAATATTCCAGGTTAGAGGACAGATATATAGAGCAAAATTCAATATTAACGAATATATATATTCGCCAGGCCTTACACAGCGCCATGAAACTGCCCGAACTTATTGGTTGAGTTCGAGCTACCATTTCTATTAAACAGCGAAACTTTCCGTGGAACGAACACAAAAATACCAGATCTATTGTCTTGTAATATGGATGATAGCTTCTAGTGCCTTAATAATTCCGAAACGATGCCGACCTTTTTAAAAGTCCTATTTCATTCACAGATGTTTATCGAAACTCTTTATTGTAAATTTTTCTGTATCTCTAAGTGAGCATTCAAATAGACAGAAAGAAGACGAAGATCGAATGCATCATATTCCAAGCTTTAGATACAGTTATTCAATTATGACTTGCCAAGTAAGCATATTTGGGTTCCATATGGGTGGAAATTAGATCGTAGGATCATATGAAACTTATTCCGATAAGATACCTTATTGGAGATTTAGCCAATGTTGGAACCAAGGAGTACCAATTTGAATTAAAAAAGGCTACAACGCCGAATGAAGGTAAAGGAATTATTCAGTCCCTGGGAGAGCTGTTAGATTTCAAATACATTATTTTTATGGTTCACAGAATATGCAAACAATGGACCATCTATATGGCCTCATAAGGACCCCTTAGTGTTAAGAAAGTATTCGGAGGTTAAAAAACGAAAATCAACTCACGGGAAATTGGTCGGTGTAAACAAGCATCGTCTGAAAAGTTCTTTTGGAAAAAAAAATATGTGATTTCTAAAAATATCGAAGATATAATTTACACATAAATCATTACATGAAACAAAACTTAAATAGCATTATGCTTTCCTTTATTGTTTTTCACACAGAAACAAAGTCGGATTTATATATATTTGGGCAATTTGTTTCTGCTTTTATTTATACCTTTGTTTACATGCTTACATGTTTTGTATGTGTATTTAGTTTGATATCAGTCTGTACCATTAGATTATTCAAGAGCAGATTTACAATGTGTATGCTGAAAATATAATGGATGTGCCTTTTATGTTGCAAATAGAGATCCGATATAGAAAACAAACCGTTCCTTGAAAGACATGCAAATGTCCATATGGTTAAAAAATGATATCCCTATAGGATCCGTATAGGTAATATAAGAACCTTGTGGGTACATGATCATCATATCGTTGTAGATAGTGGTCCAAGATGGGACTCTTATAGGTTGCCTACATTGTACCTACAAATCCCGGTTGTTCATCTTACCGGTGACCTAGAATTGGACTGTTTATTCAATATTAACGTAGCTTATAACGCAATTCTTTGTAATGTAATGTGAAGATTACATCATGTTGCATGCATTGACTTCACATTTTACAAAGGTTATCGATATTGGTGCATGTACGAGGTCAATTTTACTTGTTACAGGTCAAGTTGTATAAGGCAAAGGTCAGCCATAGGAAACGACGGAAGTCCCTAGTATGAACATCAAAATAAGTACTATATATCGAGTAGTTAATTGATAATGATCTGTAATACACTCTTAATTTTGAAAGGGTCGTTAATCCGGAAATCGTAAACAAATATTTGAGAAAGAGTTTAATTCAAGCACAGGTCAATTAGAAAAGATTCATAATTCTGCGAGAATAGAATGATAATATCTTCATTCTGAATAAAGCTACAATCCTGGTTAACCTATTCTGTGTGCGTAATAGGAAGTTCGATACTTTCCGCACTGCCCAGATGGCCACTTCTCTTTGGCCATAAAATTTTCAAAATAACTGTGTCTAAAATCGAATCGAGACTTCCTGTCGGATCCAATGGGCGAGACTAACGAAGCTAGTGGGCGAGGCCAGCGATTGGTCAGTTTTTGTCAAATATGCCTCGTTATAGGATGTCAAGGGCAATACGAGTATATTGACGATGAAGCCGCTGTAGAGGTAGACAGTGCAACAGTCTGCATGCAATGGTACCAGAGGGAATTACCCAATCGACAGTGGTATCTATTAGAACTTTCCCGGATGCCCCGATGTCCTTGTAGATGGTGGTTCTTATTTTTCGACAGACGGTTTCGAATAAATTGGTGGGATTTCTGGTGGTTTGGAGGAAGTTCTACATTTACAGCATATGCCAGACCCTCTTGGCGTTATTGGCCACACGGAGAGGTAAGATTACATCCGTTATCTAGTTTTGCTGGAACTTTAATTGGTACATTTGTTCATATCCATTCATGTATATTTTACATTTCGCAAATGATTGGATAAACCTTCACATAAAATAAAGAAGATGAAAGAAATATAAGTATAAATCAAGTATTTTTTATGGGTTTTTTAAACTTGTTTATTTGCTATGTGGTTGGTTGGTTGGTTCGGGCTTTGGTATTTTTACAAGGCACAACCTGATTGTAATATAAATGACTTGTGGCCTAATATCATTTTGCTTTGTTTCATAGGGGTCAAATAAAATGTCGTTTCCTTGTTAAACTAGTGTTCATGATAATACTGAGAATACCTACTTTTGTAATAATTCCTCATGAAATAAATAGCAAAATTACAGTCTAACCCTTCATCAAAGCATAATGATTTTATTTCAACCGCTAATGTTATAACAAAATAGTTTATTTACGTGACGTTTTCACGTATATTAGAAGTTTGGAAACTGCGTAAACGGTATGGACCATCGCCTATTTGCATTTAACTGCTATTTTCATAACAAAACCTTTCATTACGTTTGGCGTTAACAAGAGGTTTATAAGAGGCTGTGAAAAGGCATAAAGGGTACGGGCCCTCGTCAAGGCAATCTTCCTAAAAAAATATCATTCATATTCTTTACACCCTCATTTATCATAAATGATAGATTGCGGGGTCAATCTAAAATCGAAAAACAAATCAAATCATACGTATCGACCGAAAGTGAATTTGAACTCCGACATTGGGCGATATTTATTTTAACATTTTTGTAACTTTAGTAACCACAGCTTAATCATGTTATTGTACGACGTGTAGGTCGCAAGCAAATCATATTTTACACGTTACCGAGAATATATTTTGGAAAATAACACCGTTAGATCTTCTTGTTGGAGCCAGCGAGTGTGGCGATCTGCCAATTTCTTTAATTTCAGGTATGTGGGTATTCCCGGCCATTCTTCTCGTTCACTAGATGGGGAAGGAACCCTAGTTCATTCGCAAGATTCAACCCGCTTACCCATCCACAGTTATATGAAAGTGAAGATGCTTATTACAAACGACTGTGTTGTGAAGATAATCCCAACTTGTGCCATTTATATCAATATGTACGTCCAAGTCAATCGTGTTATACCAGATTTCCATTTCGATTCTGTAAGTGGATCAATTTAAAACAAAATATACCAAAAATACTATTGGAGAGCTAGTTATGAAATACTACTACCGGTTAATAAGAATCTAATTGTAATGGCTGATTTAGATCAATATATCGAAATACAAACCTTGCCATCAGACCTGTCGTTTTGATCAGACAATTCGGTCTTGCTTTCTGCATTTAAAGTTCAGATAGTTTTCAACAAATTAAAAACATGTTAATTAGATTGCAAAATGAAAAGAGAATAATATTTCGTTTTGTTACACTAATAAGTTAGATACACTTTTCGAATTCCATAAAGATAGTTCTTCTTTATCCTTTTTTATTATTTAATTAATCTAAATCTAGATGTCGATTTTTTTTGTTGTTGTTGTTGTTAAATATTCGATTTTTCCGTTTCTCAGTGTGGTTAGGTTTTAGCTCACTGGAGTACTTGGTGTTCATATGAGCTTTTAGGATCGATGAATGTCCGTCGTCTGTCGTCCGTCAATTTTTGCTTCAAACAACATCTCCTCCTAAACGACTGGTCCAATTTTTTTGAAATTTCTTCATGTAAACATTCCATAGGCGGCCCTTTATCAAGCTTGCTTATATCGTTCCGTTCCAATACACACTTTGGCTGTGAGGCCCCAAAAGAGGTTCATAATTTGCAAATTTCAAAAGTCTTCTGGTCTAAAATTATAGGACCAGGGCCGATATATTTGTTGTGTAGCAACATCTAGATAATCTCTATACCAAGTTTACTCAATTCCTAACACTCAGGGGTTAAATTAGCCCCGTTCCAGGGCTCATTTAGAATGTAAGGAATAAGATTAACCTAACGATGGATATTCTCAGTATACACTGTGGATGTCTAAGCTGATCAATGTTTTCTTTTTATGAGCTTGCTAATAGACGGATCGATGGCCACGCCTACTGAGCTCCGACAGAAAGCCCCTCTTCCGTATTTAACGACAGTTCTTTAATGCTTTCAGGTGAATTATTGAGAAATAACGGTAGATTATCATTTGATAATCTCACCGCCTATCCAGTGAAATTATCAAAAACTTATTCCCCGCTTTCGTTCATTTCACCCTATCTGACGTTATCTAAGCAGAGCCAAATAAGTGACGTCATCATACGCGTTGCATAGCAGTCACGTGCAAAATGACGCGCTTTGTCATGAAATTTTTGCATTTTGTCTAATTTTTGCATTAAAGAAATAGAACAATCGTTTGTTTCAGTGTAAGATCGATTTATATTTCATTGAGTGAACAACAAAAGATTTATTTTCACTCGTGGCTTCGCCACTCATGAAAATATAGCTTTTGTTGTTCACTCAATGAAATATAAATCGATCTTACACTGAAACAAACGATTATTCTCTATTTATTTTTTTTCAAATTTTCCAAAGTTCATGACCAGTAGCATGGCGCCTAGAAAAGGAAATTGTTAATTTTCGACCGAAACGCCATAACAACAGCTTGAATAATAGATTACTTCGCTTGTCTCTTTACAGCATGGCTATTTGGGGACCCACATATAACCACCCTGGACAGCAAGACTTATACGTTCAATGGTCATGACGAATACTTACTGTTAAATGTCACATCAGAAACATTCGAAATACAATGTCGCACAGGAAGAGCAATACGTGCAGATGGAAACATTTCATTCGCAACTGTTTTTACCGCATTTGTGGTTTCGGGTGATAACGTCTGGGTCCAAGCAGAACTTGACGCCAATGGGACGAGTCTCGTTGTCTTTGCTGGAGAGAACAAAACAAGTTATGACGATTATACAGAGGCTTTCAACAACAACTCTATCGAGATAACTGATGACGATTTAAGTCAAAGACTCACTCTCGAAAGGTCAAATGATACGCTAATGACCACGTTTCTAGATCTCGGTATGTATTTTTTACTTATGTTTGATGTTTATTTCTAATGTTGATTGTCATCTTAACCTTTCTTTTACATATACACTTATATGAACATATATTTATTTCTTTTAATATTTTCTTATATACAAAACAGCGACCTTGACTAATCGCTCGCCTCGCCTATCTACTTCGTTGGCCCCGCCCTTTGACTCCGACAACTTCGATTTTAAACGGAGTTATTGTCTAAAATTTATGACTAGTAACATAGAAGTGGAATGGTTGGTTGGCGACACAAACGTTGTAACTATAGCTTGAAAAAGCTGTAGTTACGACATTTAAGTCGCAAAACCAACTGTAATGCTTCCAATAGATGACGGCCAATATAACAGTTCAAAGTTAACTTCGAGTCCAAATGAATGGTCTCATTGTTCGGCTGATTATTTGATTGACAACCGATATTGGTTAATTAGTGTATTATTTAAACATTATTACATGATTGAGTGTTAGATAATGATTATTTCAGGCATATCGTTCAATGTTACACTAGGGAAAAGTCTACTAACACTCGGTATAGGCCTGCCCGAGACCCTGGAAAACATGACAGAGGGGTTACTGGGTAACTTTAACAACGACCCGGACGACGACTTTCGACCAAGATACGCATCTCAGTCGCTCATGTCGAATATTACAGACAGAACCATATTCGAAGATTTTGGACAAACTTGTAAGAATTTTATAACTTGAGATGTCAGAATACAAATGTCACAGATACGAAATAGATCCCATTAACGCTACTAAAACAATCCGGTCTACTGCCCGCTTTACCTCCTTAAGATAGCTTTTATCGGAAGGCCTTAATTTTGTAGGGCCATTTACAAGACAGTACAAAAAAATATGCTAAAGTTTCGCAATGATCTGAATAATTCAGCTAAGACCCCTTTTCCAGCTTTATTGTACTGAAATAAATAGATTCCGAAACAAACACGCCTTATGATCGTTCAATTATTCTATGAAATTTGAGGGGAATCCCTCAAAAATAAGGACTCTCTAAGGCTATTTAAATTATTAGGGTTACAAAAGTACCACTCAAAACTGCAATTCACAGTCAGTCTCGTTCGGCCAAGCTGTACGTTGCTTATTTTCTACTGTTCAATTTCGAAAGAAACCTTTATGAAATATATAATCATAATGAAATTTAAAAGGGTATCCGATGAAAACTGTCGACTTCGCCGAAACAACGAAGATTGTATCATATGACCTTTAACTGTGTTACTTCTTTAAAATATCCACTAAAATGCTAACTATGATTTTTCAATTTATATCAACGCTCATTTCCCCGTTTCATTGGATAGAATAACCTCGATTTCGAAAAAACTGTCCTTACGATAAAACGATCAATTCTAAAAGTTTGAGGAGAATTAGACGAAAAGTTTTCACTGTCTGTTGAAAAAAGTAGAAGAATGAGGACGTAGGTAAGGGAAACGAACAATTACGATAGCTCTTCTGGTCATTAAATTCAAATCATTACAGATTCGTACACTAGAGTATTTAATTTTTAAGATTAATTTGGATAACGCGTCCTCTGGACCCACGAATAAAGATTTATGTCATTATAAAAAGCGTGTTTTCACTGATTCAAAAGGGTTTTGATATTTATCAGGGAAAACGTCAGAAAGTGAGTCGAAGTTTAAATACGATGACGGAAAATCTAGAAGTGATTATGCAACAGATTTCGTACCGCATTTCATCGAAGAGGCTAACCAAACTCTTGTGAGTGAAGCAGAGCAAGCGTGTGGGCAGGACCAGGTCCAGTGTATATTTGATTACGTTTTCACTGGGGATGCTGAGATAGCTCAGGGTACATTATCAACACAAAGTGAAGCGGGAAATGTGACGGAAGAATCGCGTAAGTCTTGGATAACATATAGAGGATACTGAATGGGTGGTCATGAAATACCTGGTTTATATAAACGAGACATTTGAGCCTATGCTTGACATTTCCAACCATTTTGCATGTGCGTGACTCACACACATTGAGCACTATATGGCCCAAAGAAAAGACTTGAAGTTCTTGTTCCGGTATATGGCCCAAAGAATAAATTCAAAGTTCTCAAGTCTGTGTGATGCGTCTCATTTATTGATTTTAATGGTACATGATGAATGTGGATGTCTATCGTACATATGGCTATGATGAGAGAGACGATTAACTGAAACGAAAATGAAGTTACCATGAGAAAAAGTCCCCAAAAGAAATACAAGTCCACATCCCGCTAAGAAATTGCCAAAAAAGTAAATGATTGCATTAAAATGCATTGAAACGTTTAATTATAATAACAGATTCTAGAAACGAGCAAGATTTTCCAGAGAATGTAAATTAAGCTCAAGCTGCCCTAGGTGTGCAGCCTGATCTGCATCTACACTGTCTGCCTAACAGAAAATTGGTCCAGATACAGCGGGAGTAGAAATGTTTTCTTAATTCTAATGATGATGACGTAGTAAGCAATAATTGCGTAAATTTTGGCTTCAAATGAACTTTTATGACTTAATGGAAAAAATGTTTGAAGTAAGTGCAGAAAGCCCAGAGAGTGTAATGTCTCGCAGCAGCTCATAGGCTTAAGAAATGACAAGTATGCAATACACACACACAAAACAGAGAGTTATGCCAAAATAAATGCAATATTGCTTAATTGGGTTCATATTTTTTGAATGATTAATCTCATTGTACTAAATATGTGTATACCAACAACATAGGCAAAAATGGTAGTCAAAGGGAGATAATTCACACTACACCGCATAACAGTGGGCTAAATAATGTTCTGTTACAAGTTCCTTGTAAAATAAACAATAATGACTACGAAACCACAGTACTTAACTCTGTCTCAAACATAAGCGCTCGTAGAAAGACATAAGAACAGTAGCAACTCTGCTCAAGCTGCACAACCGTGCAGCCGGAACAAGTCATACGGTTCCAAAATATTTCTTTATGCTAAGCATCTAAGCCAATGAGAAAACTTTCTCATGAATATATATCTAGCTCAATTTTATTGTAAATTATTCCCTTGTAAAAATAACAATATGAAAGCTTATGAGCATTGGATAATCTAAGTGAATTTAGCCCGAAAACATTCTAGAAACATGTCAAGCAACATTTGCATAAACGAAATGCACTTTAGTAGAGCACAGTGTTCTTAGCAAAGGCTATTTGTCATTTATACATTGTTTATTTGTCCTTGTAAACAAATTCGTAGAGAAAATGCGCGGCCATTTATGGAAGCCATTGAAACGTGCCAATTACTGACCTTGAGAGATTCGAGAAATACTGCTTTAAACAAAAATGTCGCACAATGATACGCACTTAAGCATTGACAATAAATATCCTAGAAAACAACTGCTTACCAAATTTGAGTAATTGTTCTTAGGAACGTAGTAAATCATATCAAGTGTCTCTAGCAAATGCTTCAGCATGGATGACAGCCACGCGGAATCTAGTAAAAGTGACGTAACATCCGCCCAAAGCGTTCGTACAAAAAACTAAGCTACTAAAGTTTCCGCGCCAAAAGTGTTTCGCTCCTACACACCAGCCCCTTAATTGGGTGTAATGCAAATTATCACTCAATTACCTCTAATAACATATACAATAAACAAACAATGTCCCTTTTGTTTGCAATTTTCAGTAATCTTAATCATGAGAGCAAAGATATTACATATTCATTATTTTTGCAAATAATTGGTATGGTATGAATTTACTCATTTTCTAACAACAAGCACAGTTTATCTACTGGCCTTACGAGGCTGCTTGTTGAAGTTTTCAGCTTAACCTGTCGTACAAATCCTAACTTATCTGGCATGGTCTCTTGGACAATAGCCAATGGCCAAGAATTTCTTGGTGAATTACTATCCACTATCAATACTACATCTCCCACTTTGAGATTCCTCTTAACCTTATACCACTTTTGTCGTTCTTGCAACAGTGGCAAGTACTCACGTGTCCACCGTTGCCAGAACAAATTAGCTAAGTATTGAACTTGTTTCCATCTACGTTTGCAATAATTGTCAGACTTGTGAAATAACCCAGGAGGTAAATTGGGTTTTCTTTTGAGCAATAGCAAGTGGTTTGGAGTAAGTGTTTCCAAATCATTTATATCATTGGAGGCCCTTGTAATAGGACGACTATTAAGAATTGCCTCAACTTCGCAAAACTATGTTAGAAGGTTATCGTCACTCAAAACCTGTTCTCTAACAGTAGAATTGATAGCTTTCCTAACGGACCGAATTAATCTTTCCCAAACGCCTCCATGATGCGAACCGGATGGAGGATTGAATTGCCAATTTATGCCCTTTTGTAGCATTTCTTCGTTAATTCGATTTAGATTCCATTCTTGAATACAACGTTTGAGCTCTCGCTCTGCTCCGACGAAATTCGTGCCATTATCGGATATCATTTTTGTGATTTGACCTCGACGCGCTATGAATCGACGCAGAGCATTTATGAACGAGTTAGTATCAAGCGAAAATCCAACTTCAAGGTGGATAGCACGGCTCGTTAAGCAAGTGAATATAACCCCATACCTTTTTGCCCTACTGCGGTTTAATTTTACATCAAATGGGCCAAAATAATCGACCCCAACCTTAGTAAAGGGTGCTTCGTCCCAATCGACGCGATCTGAAGGCAAGTTTGCCATTTTCTGCTCAAGAACATTGGAATTGTATCGACGACAAATAGTGCACTTTGAAATCAATTTTCTAATCATAGAAGGAGCATTAATTAACCAGTACTTTTCTCTCAGAACAGACAGTATATGGTTTCTCCCTGCATGGCTCAGGTCATTGTGAAATTGCCTTATGATTAAGTTAGACACATGATTATTTTTTGGAAGTATCGTTGGATGCTTGGACTCTAATGGCAATTGTGAATTATGCAATCGACCACCTACGCATAGAAGACTGTCTACTAAAATCGGGTCTAATTTTCTAAGGTTGCTACTACGTTTGACCTGAGAATCACCTTTCCCAAGGGCACTTAATTCTTCAGAGAACTCTTGTTTCTGTATATGAGCTAATATAGCCTTTTCTGCCCTAGCAAGATCTGAAACTGATAAGGCTGATTTGTTTGTGAGTCTTGCTGACCGTCTAGACTGACACCGCTTGCGCAATTCATCTTTTATTTTAAGTATCCAGGCTACGCTTTTCTTCAGTATGTGCCATGAAGAATGAAATTGTAGAATTCTATTAATTATTTCCACTCCATCACTCTGCTTCGAAAGTGTACTGTTCACTTTGGCCTTCTTTATTTCTGGATCAATATCAATGTTTCCAAAGGTATTTGCTGGAGTTACTGGCCAGTTATCCTTGGAGAATAAGAATTTTGGGGCATGTATCCAGTCTTTCAGCCATAGTTCCCTATTGACGGAGATTCCTCTGGAAGCTGTATCTGCGGGATTCAATTTGGTAGGTACGAAATGCCAATCTGTAGGTAGGGTACTTTCATGGATCACAGCTAGTCTATTAGCAACAAAGGTTTGAAATCTTGAAGTACTGTTGTTTATGTAACGCAATACCGACATACTATCGGTCCAAAATATAGTCTTGTCTACAGCTACATCAAGTTCGTCCTTTAACATCTTATCGGTGCGTACTGCAACTGTTGCTGCAGTCAACTCAAGTCTGGGAATTGTTACTTTTTTCAAAGGTGCTACTCGAGATTTTCCAATAATAAAAGAACACTGAACTTCACCCGTTTCATTTTCTTGGCGTAAGTAGGAAACCACACCATATCCTTTCTCGCTTGCGTCTGAAAAATGATGAAGTTCTGTGGACTTAACTGTACCAAATCCATCTGGTGTGATACATCTAGCAACCTTAAAGTTTGATATAGAAGAAACTTCATTCAGCCATTGGTACCATTGGGAATCATACTTTTCTGGTATTTGATCGTCCCAGCCCAATTGTGATTGACACAACTCTTGAAGGATCATCTTAGCCTTTAGTATTAGCGGTGCCATGAAACCTAAAGGATCATATATGCTGCTAACAACGGACAGAATTCCTCTTCGTGTATGAGGCTGCTCCTTGATTGCCACAGTGAATGAAAAGCTATCAGATGCAATACACCAATTAATACCTAGGGTCCTTTCAATATGTTGACAGTTGTATTGCAAGTCCAGGTCTCTGATACTTTCGGCTCTATCAGTGGATGGGATTGAACTCATAACTTCTTTATTGTTGCTTACCCACTTTGAAATATGGAAACCCCCAGTATTTAGTAAATGTCCCAGCTCTTTAACCAAAGAAATTGCTTTAGGAACTGATTCCACGGATTTTAAACAGTCATCGACGTAGAAGTTTCTTAAAACTGTTTTGATAACGTCGTCATTGAATTGACCTTTCACAGCCGTTAATGCGGTTTGGCGTAATGCAAAGTTTGCACAACTCGGCGAAGAGGTAGAACCAAATAGGTGAACTGTCATCTGGTATTCTGTTGGTTCCCGGTCTGAATCACCATTTTCCCACCACAAGAATCGTTGAAAATTTCTATCTCTAGCGTTAACCTTTACTTGATAAAACATACTATCTATGTCTCCCATGATGGCATTCTGTTTCTGTCTAAACCTGAGTAATGTACCAATCAATGTATTAGTTAAATTTGGTCCTTGCAATAACTGGTCATTTAAAGATGTCCCTTGATACCGAGCAGCACAGTCAAAAACAACTCTGAGCTTGTTTTTCTTTGGGTGAAATACGCCGTGATGAGGTAGGTACCACACACGTCCATTTATAGGCAAGTCTTGTGAGGGGCATTTCACTGCGTAACCTTTTCCTATGATTTTCTTCATAAACTCGGTGTACTTTTCTTTAAAGGCAAGATCTTTACCGAATCGTCTGGCTAAAAACACTAAGCGCTGCTCTGCCTGTTTTCTGTTGTTTGGCAAAGATATGTGCGGTGATCTAAATGGCAGGTCTATATAGTAATGATTGTCTTTCAAAGTAATGGACTCTGACACTAATTGAAGGAAGTGATTATCTTCTCTCGAATTTTCTGGCATATCATCTATGGTCTTTTCATTGAAGTCATTATTGAAATAATCTCTAATCTGTTCACTAAGGGTTGAAGCTTTTATATAATTACAAGTATACTTTGCATTGTGATCTGCATTGACATCAAGCGGCCCATTAATAACCCATCCGAACAACGTTTTCACAGCAAATGGTCCTTCTGTTCTACAAGGTATAACTTCCCAAGGTTCCAAGGCCTTTGGTACATTTATTCCAATCAAAAGGTCTACATCACTAATAACGGTCTGAAGTTTTACCTGGCTGAGATGCGGCCATTTCTTTAAGTTATAGTTAGTGGTAACATCACTGACTGTAACAGGAAGGGATGACTGAGTATAAATAGGTGGTAACTCTAAAGTATTCTTGCCATCCAGAGAGCAAATCTCTAACCCACATATTTCATAAGTGTCCTGAATTGTATCTTGACCCATAGTTAATAAGTTAATTTTTGACCTTCTTCCCTGAAGATTCAAAAATGCTGCGGCCCTTTCTGTACAAAAAGAAGTGGTACTACCTGAATCCAGGAATGCATATGTTTCTAAGTATTTATCACTAAGTTTTGATTTAAGTCTAACGGGAACTATTGGTAATGCATGATGTCCTACTGACCCAGCCCCCATATGGGCAGCGTATGACTTGGCAAATAATTTCGGCTCCGACTCATCTAATGAAGTACGTCTATCAACATGTAATATTGTTGGATGGCTATAACTACAATTTTGACATTTCATCCTTTGTTTACAGTCAGTCTTCAGATGTCCTGGTCTTAAGCATCCATAACAAAGACCCTTAGACTTTAAAAAAGAATATCTCTCTTTCAAAGGGATTTTTGTTATGTCTGGACACAAATCTAAACAATGTTGACCTTGACAATAAGAACATGAATAACTAGCATTAGTATTTGTTACAAAGATTTTCTTTAACTTATTTTTATTTTCTTTATTTCCACCCAATGTATCTTTACCAAATATAGGATCGACAGCCTTCTTTGCTTCCTTTCGCACGAAATCGACAAGATGCTCAAATCTGACTAATTTGTTTTTAGAGTTCAAGTCATACGCAACGTTTCTCCATCTATCATGCAGGTAAAATGGCAATTTTCTAACTAAAGATTTTAGATTTTCTGAATACTCTAAAACCTTAATGGCATCAATATTTTTTACGGCGAAATAACATTCGCGAAGAAAGATTCCAAACTCGTCTAGTGCTTTAGCACTATCTTTGATTGGTGGCCACTGTAGTGCTTTATTTACGTAAGCGCGCGCAATAACATCTGGATTACCGTAACGCTCGTTAAATTCTTGAAATGTAGCCTTATAACCTTGTTTTGCGTCTAAGTTAGAGTACCCTTGAACAATTTTGTGAGGCTCGCCACTAGTATATTGTAAAAGAAAGGTTAGCCGTTCATCATATGAGTTAGTATTAGCACAAACCCTTGTTTCGAACTGTCTTAAGAATCTATTGTAGTCCATAGGACTACCATCAAACTTCTGGATATCTGCCTTAGGCTTATTTAGATCTCTTGATAAACTCGAGAGGTCCAAGTAAGGATTAGGCACATTCCCTGGTGTAATTGTATTCGAGACATTTGGAATGTTTACATGATTAGGTGGATTCCTGCCCATATTAGGGGGATGCACATTTTGTGGGTTGTGAAATAAAGACTTTTCTGGAAATTTATAAGTTTTGTCAACAGTCACTTGTTCATTAGGCGATTGTTGGTATTGTTCAGTTGGCGTAGTATGGCGATCACCATCTTCTTGAAGTCGCTGTGGCTTGTCAAATTCTGCATTCAAACTTCTTTCAATCTCCTCCAGAGCTTGTGACTTGGCTCTACTAATGTTCAACTCAGTTCTTAATTGTAGCTCCTCTTCCCTTTGATCTAGTTCCAATCGCTCCTGTTCTAGTTTCTGTTTCTCAGCTAATGAGGAAGCTTTGGCTGTAAGTTCAGCCTGTCTCTGTGATTCTTTTATTCTTTCTGAAGACACACGACTTAATGATGATTGTTGACTATGCAGAGATGCTTGATCATCTCCAAGTGGAGGGGCATGCTGACCCAGGAATTGTTCAGCTCTTAATCTTGCATGAGTGAAGCCGGATAATTTACTGTTGAACCATTCCGAATCTGTTCGAAGAGTGTCTGGATCTAACAGTGATTGGTATTCTTCGTTGATGCTTAGAAGTTCTTCGTAGGAACCGAGCCAATTTCTGAATAAACCCTTTATAGTCCCTAATTCGCCATTATCAACAGCCTCATAAAGTCTATTTGTGAGTGTTTCTAGGAATTTCAGACACTTTTCTCTGTCCCTGTGTCGTATATCAAGTTGGTATTGCCTCCCTTTCTCCGTCAACGACTTCTCCCGACTCATCTCGGCTTCAAATTTGTTAATAAAAGTATATGGCCCAAAGAAAAGACTTGAAGTTCTTGTTCCGGTATATGGCCCAAAGAATAAATTCAAAGTTCTCAAGTCTGTGTGATGCGTCTCATTTATTGATTTTAATGGTACATGATGAATGTGGATGTCTATCGTACATATGGCTATGATGAGAGAGACGATTAACTGAAACGAAAATGAAGTTACCATGAGAAAAAGTCCCCAAAAGAAATACAAGTCCACATCCCGCTAAGAAATTGCCAAAAAAGTAAATGATTGCATTAAAATGCATTAAAACGTTTAATTATAATAACAGATTCTAGAAACGAGCAAGATTTTCCAGAGAATGTAAATTAAGCTCAAGCTGCCCTAGATGTGCAGCCTGATCTGCATCTACACTGTCTGCCTAACAGAAAATTGGTCCAGATACAGCGGGAGTAGAAATGCTTTCTTAATTCTAATGATGATGACGTAGTAAGCAATAATTGCGTAAATTTTGGCTTCAAATGAACTTTTATGACTTAATGGAAAAAATGTTTGAAGTAAGTGCAGAAAGCCCAGAGAGTGTAATGTCTCGCAGCAGCTCATAGGCTTAAGAAATGACAAGTATGCAATACACACACACAAAACAGAGAGTTGTGCCAAAATAAATGCAATATTGCTTTATTGGGTTCATATTTTTTGAATGATTAATCTCATTGTACTAAATATGTGTATACCAACAACATAGGCAAAAATGGTAGTCAAAGGGAGATAATTCACACTACACCGCATAACAGTGGGCTAAATAATGTTCTGTTACAAGTTCCTTGTAAAATAAACAATAATGACTACGAAACCACAGTACTTAACTCTGTCTCAAACATAAGCGCTCGTAGAAAGACATAAGAACAGTAGCAACTCTGCTCAAGCTGCACAACCGTGCAGCCGGAACAAGTCATACGGTTCCAAAATATTTCTTTATGCTAAGCATCTAAGCCAATGAGAAAACTTTCTCATGAATATATATCTAGCTCAATTTTATTGTAAATTATTCCCTTGTAAAAATAACAATATGAAAGCTTATGAGCATTGGATAATCTAAGTGAATTTAGCCCGAAAACATTCTAGAAACATGTCAAGCAACATTTGCATAAACGAAATGCACTTTAGTAGAGCACAGTGTTCTTAGCAAAGGCTATTTGTCATTTATACATTGTTTATTTGTCCTTGTAAACAAATTCGTAGAGAAAATGCGCGGCCATTTATGGAAGCCATTGAAACGTGCCAATTACTGACCTTGAGAGATTCGAGAAATACTGCTTTAAACAAAAATGTCGCACAATGATACGCACTTAAGCATTGACAATAAATATCCTAGAAAACAACTGCTTACCAAATTTGAGTAATTGTTCTTAGGAACGTAGTAAATCATATCAAGTGTCTCTAGCAAATGCTTCAGCATGGATGACAGCCACGCGGAATCTAGTAAAAGTGACGTAACATCCGCCCAAAGCGTTCGTACAAAAAACTATGCTACTAAAGTTTCCGCGCCAAAAGTGTTTCGCTCCTACAAGCACACTGGACTGCCATTCGAGGCAATTAGAATATTCGCTGATTGTTTAAAGAAGCTTTGGATCAGTATCTATCTTTAGAGCGCAGAGTGAAGACTCTGCCGATGCACAGGCTGATCTGAGACTTTACTTGGCGCACATGTGTAATGGTTGGAAATGTCACGCTTGCGCTCATATTATGTAAATAAAGATAATAAAAAAAAAAGGATTTCTCATGTTTTTATCACTTGTAGGTGATGAGTTTTATTAATTCGATATTTATGAGTACGAATTTGATATTCTTTTGTACTATGACGTAAATCTTTTGGATGACTCGATAAAATTCGCTTACTTCATCGATTTTGGATATTTCGCGAAACATATAACGTCGATTTTAACGTTACGTTATGACGTCATTGTGTTACGTTACTTTTACGATAACGGAAATGTGTGACCATAAGCCTTCAGTTCATAGTTATTACACTAGTGTTATATCACCCATGTAATATTAATAGTTTTCGGAGGATTTATTTAAATTCCTAGTCGTAGATTATGTTAAAGTCTCTATACGATTACTAATCTTGTAAATTTCCAAACTACTCTAAAAACATCGATTCTAGTCAGACGGCGCAGATTGCCCGGCGAACAAAAAGAATTTTTCCTGACACTCCCTTAAAAAACTTTTCGAAAAGATGTCGGATCCAGTACAGGTCAATTAGACCCAGTATGACCGGAATTCACAAAAATAAGGTAGAATCGGCATTCTTTATTCAAAAAATCTACGAAAACGAAAAGTATCGAACCTTGTCAATATTCACAATCTTAGCCCGTAAACACTTTCACTTTTCTTAGAAGGCCCTTTATTGGCCCAATTTGTGAGTAGTAATAAAGAATATATGAACATATATTTTAAAGAAAATGAAACACCGACACTTGAGATTGGAACTGGGGTGACAGATATAGAAGGAGAGAAGTACCTTTATGTAACTCTCGGTCAAAACACCACTTTTGAAGTTACGGGGACAGATGACGGCTCGTTGACGTATCAATTTATGTCCAACGATACAAATTCCTTTGCATCTATAAACCCTGACAGCAGTTACAATGCAACTGTATCCGTTTACGTTGACAGCGTAGAACCTAAAAACCTAAGGTATTTATAGATTCAAACAAATTCATACTACTGCAATGATTAAAGTTCTTTGTGTATTATATCTTGCACTAGGATTTCTTGAAAATAACGAAAATCTTTTAGTTTTCTCATGCATGCTTTATGCCTGCAAACGTTTTCAAATTGAAGACAATTTCACTAATTACTTGTTTTAGAGTTGCTCTATACTAAAATTCATAGAATTCAGTTTTATTTCCTTTTTTTATGAAATCAACACCTAACAGTGATTTTTGTGTATATCCATTGTACAATCTATCGTTGGCTTTGATTTTCTGTTATACAATTTATCTTTTCTTTTCTTTCTGAAAAGATACCTGTGTGATTTTTAACACGATTTCTCTTTAAATAGTATTACAGTTGTGGACAATAAAAACGTGTATGGTGAAGCTATAGATGTCATAATTGTTCTGTGTACGGGCTGTAATTCTCAGGGGTCATGTGACCTCACTCTGTTTCGAGAAGATAATGGAACCACTGATAACTTCAGAATAGCTACATGCGAGTGTGAACAATATTGGGAAGGTATGATTTGTTGATTCAGTTGCTATCCTTAATATACACTGGCCAAAACATCAAACTTACTTGACCAAAAAATCTTCTCTCCGACATTTGTCTTTCACCAATGGGCGAATAATCGTAAACTTAAGTGGGATAGCAGCTGGAGGCTAGGAAAGGATGTAATGGTAGAACTGGTGTGAGAAATACCAGGAATCCATTGTTAGGTGTCCAGCCGCCTCGAAATGACTGAAATACTGTTAAAAGAGGCGTTAAACCCCATTCAATCAATCAATCAATTTCTATTCTTTTAGCGCAGAAATTGTGGATACATTGTCCAGATATTTTACACAGACCATAGAGTAACGTTCAAAACCGCGCTTGACTGCAAAGCAGGCGTCTTACTGCAAGACAATCTAACAATATTATTATGGTTGTCAGCACTTTAGAATTGATAAATACAGAAACCACCAGCCATATTTCCTGTTTAAAATGATTCAAGATTTTTAAGAAGAGAGTAATTTTAAAAAAAACGGGATTTAAAGTTATACTTTTCGATATCGTTACTCCACTTTTGTCCAGACTACTTCGTCTTGTATTTAGGTAAAAGGGAACTATTCCGTTTTCCATAGGCGACCATTATAAAAAATAGCGAATAGCACATCCCCAAAAATTGAAGGGATTCAAACCATATATCAAATTCAAGAACAGTCATTCATCCGTCAAAATAACTGAATTGTGATATGGAATGATCCCTTTTATCAATGAGTTATGACGTCATTTTGAAGATAACCCTCTTCGTGCAGCTATTTTTACTTCATTTTTCGAAAACTACCCTACGGTATAGAAACCGCCCCTCGAGGGCCGAAATGCATTTAAATGTTATCCTTTTTGCTCCTAAGTTATTAAAAGAGTATCAATTGATCGGATCAAATCGTTAGATTTCGTCTTGATATTTTATGGACCAATCAGAGGTCACCTTGATCTTTGTTTTCATGCCCGGACTTTCCCTATACAAAATGTGACAGATGGCTGGAAACTGTATTAGCCTAGAATTAATAAAACTTTTTTATTATTGCATTTTATTACATCATAGCATAAATACACTTATTCCGGCTAAAAATGCCCAAATTTCAGTCGGTTACGTAATACGTGTAGTGAGATATGGCCACAACCCTTTACTCAGTGCACGGAAATTCATAACAGAAATGAGTTGAGATATAAAATTCTTCCTAAACAAAAGAGGCGCCTTTAGCATTCAAAAAGTGCAATGTGAAATCAGTTTAGAATTTATTGTGATACAAATTATCGTTTATCAGTTTCTTCTTAACAGATTAGATTTCGATCTTTACAAGGAAAACGGTATTCCGATTTTTTCATGATTTTTTTTTTAAACATAACCCTTATCCTTAACAAAATTTCACTAATTCCAGGCATTTAATAGCCTCCGGCACAATTGTTTTCCAACAATATTTATTGAATAAGGTATAAATTTATACACTTATATATTGGCAACTTACATTAAAAAACATTAAACGAGTTTGGTCAAATAGATTCCGCCCAGATAAGTCCGAACCCTTCACACTGGTCGGATGATGCAATATGCATGTGCGCACGATAAACATGGTCGACGCAACCAAGTTATATTAAAACCTGCGGTTTGTTCACGTGATTGTGTTGTTCACGCGATTGTGTCTGTCTGCCTGTAATGAACATTATTAGGTCATATCTTTCTATTGAAATAGTTTCAAATGAATTCTAAAGTGCAGACAACCCTTATCTTTGAAACAATTTGAATACCTGTCTTACGTCTTTTTAGACTGATAGACCAATTTTTATCTAAAAGATTCCTTTAAAATATCATTTTCTCACACAAAATCATTTTTTACCTTTTCCCGGTGATTCTAAAAGCGTTAGGTAGAATAGATTTTTGACAGATAAGCGCCAACCCTTTACCCTCGTATGGCGCAAAATTGGGGTTCCCGCACTAGAAAGATGCCGAACGTCACATAGAAATAATGAAATCAACGTTTTTCTACTCGGAATCGTGTTCTCCTTTACACAATAAAAATTCCACTGGGGCATTTCACTATTTGAATTATACACAGATGAAGTTAGGAGTAAAATAAACCTTATCTTTAAAACAATTGAGGATTTTTTCCGATTTCTTTTCTGATAAAATGATGCTATTTAATTAAAAAAGATATTACAATCGTTAGATTTCGTCTTGATATTTTATGGACCAATCAGAGGTCACCTTGATCTTTGTTTACAAACCCGTACTTTCCCTATACAAAATGTGACAGATGGCGGGAAACTGTATTAGTTCCCTGTAACCATAAGTAATTGACAGTCACCAAGAGTGATGAACCTGTCATTTCTACGCTGCTCTCTGATATCCTTGTATCGTCAGATTAGGACAGGCTCGCCAGTCAAACCGTCACCGGGTTTCGGATAGTAAATTTTAAATAGGGAATATTACAACGGTGTTTTTTGTTGTTTTTTTTTCTATTTGTTGTTATCGTGTTCGAGAATTGTGTGCATGTACTTTTAATTGGATGAGACCAATTCGACCTTCGGTCTCATCCAATAAAAGGTACCTACACAAGATTCTCGAACACGATAACAACAAATAGAAAAACACACTGTTGTAATATTCCCTATTTACCATACATTATTCCGAGCAGCAAATCCTTGGCGGAAGTGGAAAAAATAAAACATCCTAATTAAACCAAATTGCGATTTTTGACAAGAATGTCCACACTTTATGTCAGTCTATCCTGAACCAAGCAGTATCGAGAAAGGCTAGATAACGTGACAAGACACGGGCCAGGACGACCAAGATTAATCTAAGAACGATATCTAGCCATCCAGCAGAAATTGCATGGTTTTTGTTGTTACAAATATATCGTTAGACTCTGTTATATTTGAATAAAATGGTAGTTTGTTTAACCCCTTCCCACACAATGACGTTTTCGACGCCCCCTCGGGAAAAGAATATTTTCTATTCAGAAAGTTTTAAAAAATCTAGTTTCATAAATTTTAGAGTGTTGTCTCCAATCTCATTGAGGTCTTCTCAAAGTTGAAAAAGTGAAAAATGCCACTGCAGGCTAAATCCATTGAATGCCTACGCCATAAAAAGTAGATATCGTGTATTTCAGAAATATTGCAAAATCTATTCAAATTGTAGAGAAATCTTTCAAAAGCATGCTATTTAACCTATCCACACCAATTCCGCCTTTATAGCATCTGAAAAAAAGAGCTGAGGAAATCATTGTTGACAATGGAGAAAGTGCTTGAAATTCTAAAAACAGTTCAGCTACATGTATATTTTATAGACAGGGGATATTGTATGAGTGGTAACAAAATACGGAATTAACCCTTTCCTGGTTAATCCCTGGTTTTTACGTCCCAATGAATTCATAATGGAGAAAACATTATGGAAAAAGAAGAAATTGCTTGTGACAAGCAATTTCTACTTTTTCCACAATATTTTCTACCCTACTTTATGGTTATATTTCAAACAAAATCAACTTTTAATTTTCGTCTGCAAAACCTTTGAATTTGGATGGGTCTAAAAAGTTGCAAAACAGGAAAGGGTTAATCAAAGGAGTCATCTGTAAACAGATAAAAACGAGGCATTACCGAGTTTGTACCAGTTTTAGATTACTAGTTTTATAAAATTCGATATTTTATGAGTACGAACTTTAAAATCTATTTTTAACGTAAATCGATAAAATTCCAGCACTTTCTGGATTGAAAATGTTTCGAGAAACATATAATGCCGTCTGTAAAATGTCGTCACTACCAGTAAAACGTGACATCATTTTCAAGGTACCGATTACGCGTTACCTTAGGCATCAGCTCATTTACATAGTTATAACTTAAGTGTAATATCACCCTTGAAATAACAATGATATTCAATGGGTTTATTTCACTCTGGAGTCGTAGGTCATGTTATAAATTGTACTTTCCCACATTAAGTTGACGATTGTGAGATCGTAGGTCATGTTATGAATTGTACTTTCCCATATTTTAGTGGACGATCGTGAGATCGTAGGTCAAGCTATAAATTGTACTTTCCCACATTATAGGGGACGATTGTGAGATCGATATTGACGGTTGCGAGAATGACCCATGCTCAGAAGGCCGTAATTGTACAGACAAAAATGCAACAGTACACAAAAATGAAGTTGAAGTTCAGAACATTACCAACGCCCAGCCTTATTATTGCAGCGACTGCCCAGAGGGTTTTGTGTTAGATGACGGCGGAAAATGTGAAGGTTTGTATTTGTCAGCCAAACCAAGGGAAATCGACCGTTACATGTATCTTAAGACCGATAAACAAACACCTCTGCTTAACCCATTCCGACATGACGCTTTTTGACACCCCTAAGAAAAAAGCTTTGGAAAACATTGTGGAAAATGAAGAAAATACTTGTTTCAAGCAAATTCTTCATTTCCGAAAAGTTTTCTGCCACAAAAGACAACGATTTTTAATATAATATAAAAAAAATGTCTTCTGCAACTTCTATGAATTTGGAACAGTTTAATATTTGTCGACTGGTACTGTGTTAAAAGTTGTTGAAAGTTTAAGGTATTTCTTTTCAAATTTAAAACAGCGGTTTTCTCAATGTCTCAGGCTCGTATGTATACAACGCTGAGAAATTAAGGAAAAATTGTAGAAAAAGAAGAAATTGCTTGTCACAAGCAATTTCTTCTTTTTCCACAATATTTTCAACCTACAGAATGGCTATTTATTTTTTACCAAATCCACCTAAAATGTGCGTCTGCAAAACCATTGAATTTGGACAGGTCTAAAATTTTGCAATATAGGAAAGGGTTAAGATGCGTACATGATTAAAATGACTAATCGACAGACCGCTGGTCACACCAACCGAACTCCTACACTTCGATATTAAACGGCGTTATTTTTCAAAAGGTTCGATCCCCGACGGCGGCACTCATCCTTTCTGACTATTTGTCTCTCACCAATGGGTCGATAATCGTAGACCTATTTGGGATAGCAGCTGGGGGCTAGGAAAGGATGTAATGGTAGTACTGGTGTGAGAAATACCAGGAATCCATTGTTAGGTACTCCAGCCGTCGCGATATGACTGAAATACTGTTAAAAGCGACGTAAACCCCATTCATTCAATCAATCAATATTTTGCAAAATATATGGCCAGTAACGTGTAGCAAATCGGTAGAATGTTTGGTTAGTTCACTTTATGTCGTAACCACAGCTTTCGCCTAGCCCCAAAAATATTTTATATAAATGTCCACCAATGTTGAAGTTCAGAGGTTCACTACCGCTCTAATTGAATGAATTGATTGGTCTTTTGATTCTTTGATTAGCAATCGCGATCTGTTTGCCTTTCTTTACAGCAGCAGCAGTCCATGGTCTCATTTGACGAATCGCTGCTGTAAATAAAAAAATCGATAAACCAATTAAATCGTTCATTTAGACCGAAAATGAATTTTGAACACCAACGTTTAAAAAGCTAAACAATTATTATACTTTTTGCTTCATTTGTGCGACCTTACCTTTCCAAAAATAACGTCTTTTAACTTATAAGTTTCTGTTGGAGATCTGTGGGCGTGGCAAGAGATCCACCAAGTTTGGAAGTTGCATCTTTCCTTGTATATCGAGCCAGGTGTCCATTTGGCGGCTTGTTATTTTCTAGACATTGACGAATGCAATGTAACAAACGGAAACTGTAGCCAAACTTGTGAAAACGATGAAGGGACCTATGCCTGTTCATGCAGTTCAACATTTAGACTGGCATCGGATGGACTGGCCTGTGACGGTAAATTTAGCTTGTTTGTAATACATTAAACCTTGTCATGCTGAATAAAATCCTTCTTCAAAAATGCATTAGAATCAAAGCACTGAAAGTTTGAAGGCCTTGATATAGAGGGTCAATGTTTCTATTAACCAATTCTACATACAACTCTTGACTTGAAATGTTGAAAAGGTGGTGTAGGCTAAGATCAGACTACATATATGATCAGGCTTATCTTGGTCTACACCACCTGCCAAATCAGACATAAGCCGGGTTCAGCATGATGAGAATTAGAAACGAGAAGAAATGATTATGACTAAAGGAACCTTTGAATCGATTAGAAAAAAAATCATTTATTTTCTATTTTTAGACACAATTAACAAGTTTCTCTACAAATTTGGGGTACATCGTCGTTATCATTCTAAAACCTCGTTCCTACAGCTTGGATCAATCTGTAGTAACGGGGTTTAGAATTACAACGACGGTATATAGCAGTTTCATTATAATTTGAAACTATCACAATAAATCAAAGTTGCGTGGAAATTTTGTAATGGTTGTTGATAAGAGATAATGTGTATCTGTTATCGTGGAACTTCTTAAATCTCTTACCCACATTTAATTGCCTTTACCGGTTTCTATATAAGATTACCGTTGATATGATGTCAGAAAGATTTTGTCTTCATCTTGTGTGGTCGAAAGTTTCCTTAAACCCACCCAATTTATGATTTTGACGTAAGAGACAGGTCGTTGGCGTTTTATTGTCCGAATTTTTCATACTTCCATGAACGATTTTTTCCTCGCGGCCATTGTGTGTACTAGCGCGCAAAGTATATACACTAACTATTACTCAAAACTGGTAAATATTTGCTTTTTCTTTTTTTTTTTCCTTGATGGCAATCAGAAATGAAGAGATGTTTTCGAATAATCATTAAGTGTGATTAAGATTTGACGTTCATATCTCGATAAAAACAAAAAAATATATTCTCTTCATTTCTTACTTGCAGAACCCGATTCTGATTGGTAAGATTTGTTTCATATTGCTTGTTAAATATGACTAAAAGTGTGATAGAGTATTATCTTGGAAGTGTGTAAGTAGCTGATTATGATGCAGAGCATGGGCAAGGGACGAGTTTTTGGCATTTGACGTTTTTTGTTGATTTTCAGCTGATTTAAAATGTCATTTGCAACTTCTTTGAATTCAAAACAATCCAAATCTCATCGTTTTGTGATGGGTTAATTGCTTGTTCCATTTACTGCGGTTGGGATTTGTTTGTGCGTCACATACATTATAATCATTGTTTTTATACAAATTGTCCAGATATAAACGAATGTGACGAGGCTACAAGTGGTTGTGATCAACTCTGTAATAATACAGTCGGAGGATTTGAATGCTACTGTTACACAGGATATGTTTATAACACAGGCAGCTCACAATGTCAAGCAAGTATGTTTTTAAGTTGTGTGTACCATTAACCCTTGTCATGCTGTATAAAATACCTTCCTGAATTGCTGTAAAATCAAAGGGCTGAAAGCATTGATAGAACCTGATGTTCAAAAGTCAATATTTCTTTTTGAAATCATTTTCATTAACAACTCTGGCAGGAAAAGTACAAGCAGGTGATGTAGACCAAGATCAGACTGCACTAATGTGCAGGCTGATCTTGGTCTACATCTCCTGCCAAAACCGGAATATTCCGGGTTCAGCATGACAAGGGTTAAGGACGAAATAATCATGTACATCTAATAACTTGTGTGAAATTTTGAAATCAAAGGAAACAGCCAATTATTATGCGATATACAAGTTGGAATTCTTATCAACCATGTGTAGACCATTGCGTAAGATTGTGGCCCAGTTAAATCATTCTTTATTTGACCATCTTTTCATGTGAGAAATTAAATTAACCTACCGCTGAGAATTTATTTATTTATTCTTTTTTTTCATCACTGAAAGCCCTGTATGCTCTGTAGGTAACCCCTGTCCTCACAATCCTTGGATCTTGAGTACGAATTCCGGCTCGGCAAACACGCTCTTTGGTTTGGTAAGAAAAAAAAGTAGACATTACACTATTGATGAAATTAGAATAAAGTTTGCTTTCCGCGGAAAGGGGACGTTGAAAATATGTCTATGTTAGTTTAAAAAATAATGACATGATCTCTGAATATTTATTATGAGAGATATTACCTTTTTATTTTTTCTAAACATACGCATCATACTTATTGAGTCCAGACTCTAATACAGTCTTTAAGCGAGTTTAAACAAAAACTACCCACAGTCTATACAAGGGAGATAATAAATGCTCAAGTTTCGGGATCCTCCCGCATATCGAAGCGGCCAATTAACAAATTTCTAAATACCAAAGAAATTATTTGTTGCATGTTAAACAAAAAATCTCAGATTTACAAAACTACTTTTGATCTATCAAATCAACAATCCAAGATCGAGACTCTGAATTTACTAAACACACCAAACACTAAACACACCAAATAACAAAATGCCGGAGAATACGGAAAAGCAAGAAATTACTAAGAAAAAAGTAATTGTCCTTTCTTACAATGTAATCAATCCCATATTAGTTATAGATCTGGAAAATAAGTATCATCATACTAATAACAAGTTTTTTTCACAGACTTTTTTCTCTTTTTATATTGCTGATTTTGTTCAAATAAAAATTGTAAGCAAGATAATTACTTAATTCTATGTCAGAAGAAATGATAAATATGTTCTAAAAGAAAGATAGTTACACGAATCTTTGTGTAAAAAGTAACTTTTCACAAATAAAAACTTTGAAATATGTTTAAACTTATTTTCATTTCAGCCAACACCCTTGATGCACAATGTAGCACTATCAATTGTACCAGTGCTGCTGGCTGTACATTAAATAGTACAGATAACGCAGTTTGCTTTTGTGACAATGGATATGACCTGCAGCCAGACAATAGCTGTTCCGGTTGGTATTCTGTATTTACCTTTTTTAGTTTTTAGTGTGTGTGCTTGTTTTGTTTTGTTTAAAATCTAGGCTGTCAAACTTGAAAGAGGTTGCAGACGACAATGAGAATTGGATGTAATTTTAATTGGAGGTGTCCTGTGTGATAGAAAATATTTTGGGAAAAGGAAAACCTGCTTGTTACAAGCGTTTTCTCCTTTTTCCACAATGTTTTCTCAAGTATAAAGCCTCAGAAAAGTAAAACTGTGGGTTTATACAGGAAGGTTTAACCAAAATAAGATAGGTTTTCTAACAAGAAATCGAAAATAGAACGAACGTACTTTATTAGGATACAGTTGACGGGTCAAGCGAAATCGTTGAACGGCGATATGTGTCTTATTACAATTCCATTATTTCACAAAAACTCCAAAAATATACCAGAGAGGAATCTTTAAGATATTAAAACTATTACAATCGAATAAGTATCGATTGATTTTGAATTTTGACTTTTATTCCAAATGTACCCATCCCCAGCTATTATAAGAATTACCTAAAAGTGTTGAAGATATTAAAAAGTGTTGTAAAATTATCCAAAGAAATTATTCAACCACCAAGTCCTTAGCCAATTTTAAAACAATACCCTCCTTTAAAGACCCTCAAGAAAAAGGTTACAAGCGGTTTCTTCATTATCCACAACAATTTCTACTCCAATAGAAAATATTTTTAATTTATCATCAACTTAAAGTTATCGTTTGCATTTTCTATTAATTTGGAAGAGTCCTACAAGTCTTGTGACTCGAAATAGTTATAAAATAAAGAGTTCTCTTGACGAGCAATTTCTTCTTTCTAAGGTTTTCACCATATATTCTACTTAAGTGGTTGAATTGTTTTATTGTATTGCAATATGTAAGGGAATGCGATTGGAATAAAAAAAACTTTACCCGGTCATACATATTCCTGGTTTCACACTCCTCTAAATTAATGTTTGGGAAAACATAAAAAGCAATTAATGTTTTTTTCCAAACATTGTTTTTAGAAATTAATCAACTTGAATTGTCGTCTACAACTTGTTTAAATTTGAACGAGTGTAAAATTGACCCGTCGGGTTATTGTTTAATGAACATTGAAGCATGTTCTGAATGAACCCTTGCTGGCATGTGGCTGTACTATTTACAGATACAGATGAGTGCACTCAGAATGTTTGCTCCCAAACCTGTTCTAATGCTGTGGGATCCTTCACATGTGGTTGTTTTGCTGGGTTCCAACTTAGCTCAGATAAAGTCAGCTGTGAAGGTAACGAAGATTTATCTTTCAAATGGTCATAATCATTTTTTTGAAAAACAGACATTTGTTTTGCGAAATTGTATTCACCTTAAACATACAGTGATTGGTTATAAGCGAGCATTAGTTCAATGGGAAAAAATGGCCGACATTGTTAAAAACAGGGAATTTGAAAATGAACTGGAACATTAATTGAGGAAACATACGAGCATTTTTGTTAGTACATGGCAATACGGCCCTTCCTGGCGATAACTTCACATCTTTCTCCGAGCTGCCAATCACCTTCCACTTTGATGGTGTTTCTGTGGAGAAAACTTTGAAACCTACTTCTTATATTTCAATCTGTATTTTCTCTTTGTGAAATGTCATCATTCTAAAGCTACAATTTTCTGGTCTGGCTCATCTTCAGGTCATCATTGCAGACGAAAATATCATTTGAAAGACACAAATCTGGTCTGATACATTATCTTTTCTATTGAAAGTCATTTTGGCAGACTTTTTGTTTTCCTAAACGAATTCATATTCATTTAAATGAACCTAAAGCTAAAACCCAAAAGGAAAAATCAGATAAAAGGGAATATTCAAAGGGGATAACTATTACTTTACACCCTCAACTTTAATGAACAGTTTAAAATCAGCAATTGGGCGAGTTACTTATGGCTAATTACTGTATATCCATTAGATGCTAATAAGATATTATCTTTTTATGCAGTTATTTGACTTCATGACTATAATTGTCTTCGAATGATATGATCTGTGTGATATATTTGCATGACTGCTGTTCTATTTGTAGTAAACTAAATTAGCTGTTGTTTATTTGGAAAAATCGATTTGTAACTCAGTTAACTTTAAGTTGATCTTAATAGTTTCAATAACATGAATATAGCAAGGCCCGTCAACGCTAGCTTTTTTCAGCAGAAATATTTGTGATGAGTTTTTTCTAAAACATTTATGATAAATTCAATACTTTTTAAGTCCATCATTTACATATTTAGAGTGTGACTTTCCATACTACGGTGAGAACTGCAACCAAACCTGCACTTGCGGCCGCGGGTATAACGGCTGTGATAATGTCCGTGGATGTATTTGTAAAGGAGGATGGACAGGAACGGATTGTGACACCGACGCCAACGAATGTACTGATCCAAATATTTGTGGTGATGTTAACAAAGTCTGTACAAACACCGTCGGATCATACAAATGCACCTGCAGGTCCGGCTATACTCTTCAAGGGGATGGAAGTTGTGCTGGTAAATAATGATTTGCTTTGAAAAAGGAGATATCATGATCTGTTTTGTCAAAGGATACGAAGAGAATAATGGGGATCATGAGCTTACAACAATGATTTATCCTATTACGAGACGACTAAATTAAAGAGTTGTCATAGTTGATGGAAATTGCATTAGACACTTTTTATTTCATGAAATTTTAAGGATACTTGGGGTGGAGGGAACATTGTGGATAATGAAGAAATTACTTGTAACAAGCAATTTCCTCATTTTCCATAATCTTTAACAAGCCTTTTTTTTTTTTTTTTTTTTTTCTTCTTTTTTTTTTTTCTTGATGGGCGTAAAAGGAGGTATTTTATGGGAATTATTTATATTAACAATGACATAATAATCTTTTTATTTATTCCAATCACAGAACATTTGAAACCAGTCTATCATATCATGATTAATCGCAATAGCCATTATAATCGGCAGATATTCACGATTATGCGATTTTGAATGTGATTTGCAATTTGTCTTTCTCTTGCTAGCTTGAAAAAGATAAAATGCTTAAGTATTTTTGTTGTGTACTGTAATGCTGCATTTCTGTTATGATTATTTAAGATTCCAACGAATGTCAAGATGCTACCTTAAATAACTGTAGCCAACTCTGTATCAATACGGAAGGTGGATTTACTTGTGGCTGTAGAAATGGCTTCACAATTGATACGAGTGACGATTCGAAGTGCTCAGGTAATATTTCTATTTGGTTTCGAATTTTACATCTTGTTAAGAGATATTAAATGTGTCAGTTACTTAATTAAAAAGGAGGTATCGATGTTTCTGAAACCTAGAAAAGAAACAAATACATGAGCCGAAAAATATAATCAAACGAACATTTAATACTTTAAGTTGAGTCAGATAATGCCTTGGTGCCAATCTTATAGGCCTAGAGTGGATTTTTGTGGTTATATCGGAAAGGTTCAGCGGAATTCAAGGTTAATTTTAAATATCACGGAATTTGGCTGTCGACATCGAATGACCTCATTTGCATTTGCCCCAAAGTCAACTGAAGGTAACAAATTTACTAGCGAAACAGCCAACGTCCTAAATCATGTCACATGAAAGGGTTAGCGCAAAACTACGGTAAGTGTTTATATTCGTAATAACGCTTATCACAGTTTTGGACTGATCTTTACAGAATTAAAGTTCGGCTAGCGAACGAAACTCCTGATGAAGCAACGATGACGTTGGTTTGATTTAATTTAAACTAAATTCAGGGTTCCAAAGGTTATTCGCGTGAATAACCACGTGAATGATCATGTATTCTTCGCAACTGTCTCGAATTAATCTAAAAATAAATTAATAGCCTACGCGGAAATACCCTGCTTTTTACTGATAAGCGACCTCAGATTTTGCGAAACTACTTTTTGGCATATTGTATTCAAATAGTATATGAGAGGAAATAAAAATAATTAAAGGTTGTGACATGAAAAAACATCGATACGTACCTTTAAATATACATAAAGAAGTAAAAAAAAAAAAGATTTTATTGTAGAACATAGCAGAGCCTTTTTTCTACCTGATTTCTTAATTTAGCCATCTTGGTTTGTAGATAAATTTATAAATTATCGGAGTTATTATTCTGAATCCTTAATTTAAGTACAGAAATTGAAGTTGTTAAATTGGCACAAGAAAACGAAACAAATTGAGTAAATTATGGCCATTTTGGCCAGCTTATTTCTGAACAGGATTCAAGGAATTACTGTAGATTGCTTTATCCGTTTGACAATGTAATTAGTCTTTGGTGACTAAATGTCATCTTTTGCATAACAGACATAGATGAATGTAATTCTGGGGTATCCTCGTGTCAACAAAATTGTGTCAATACAAAAGGAAGTTACAGATGTGAATGCTATTTTGGCTTTCTTCTAAACGCTGATCGGAAGACATGTGCTGAAGGTAGGTCATTAATAAAAATATATTATTACATAAGACAAAGGTGTTCGGGCTATTCATTATTTGAGAAACTTATCTAAACTAAAAGCCTAGAGCTAACGTGGTGAAATCGTGTTTTATTCAATAAACTCAAGTGTTGTTAACTCCGGCTTTATTCGCTCAAATAGGATCGTTACGGATAAATGTATTCGAGTATGGCGTCATTTTGCCTAGCAACATCATACTATGACTGATAAAAGCCTGGCACTTTAAGGTTACATTTGTACAGAACATTTGCATTCGCCTCATGAAAAGTTAAGGAAATATCGAGCTAGGTCTATTGCGTTTCTACTGCTTCATCTGCTTAGACAACTACGTCGGTTTGTATGAAATTACAGCGTCGTTTCACTATTAAAAGAAAAATTCAACGAAACAGACAAATCATTAATAGAACTAGATATGTTTCTATACTAAGCCTAAGATGGACGTTTAAACGTTTGGCTTTTCACCAGAAATAATTCAGGTCTTCAATCTATGCAGACATCTTGACCTCAGAAACATTTAATAATAAACTAAAAAAATACCCAATATAAAATTTGAATTAATTTTTTATTTAATCTTTAACTGTACAATGGATGTATTAAGCAACAAATTACAAACCGAAAAACATAACTAATCTGAATTCGATATTTGAGTACATTATCAAATGACGGAATGCTACCTACGTCCTTTAAGGGTTTATAGGACAGTTTGAGTGTGGTATCAAACGCTATTAGTTGGAATAATATATGGTCATGTGGTGTTAAGAAATTAATGTATGTGTGCATTAAAGCGAACATTACATAAACGTTACGTAATGTGTCACAAATGTTGCTTTTGCCTACCAACCTTAACTTAAATATAATTGCAATACTTCAAAATAGAGTATTTTCATTGGGCCAAATCGTATCACGTGATCAAATCAATTGCACTTTATACCTCGATAAAAGACAGAACTATTTTCGACAAAAATAGAAACAAAACAAGGTCAGGGATTTCCGATATTGGAAATTCACTTCCAAGAAACACCCAACTTGTTTTGTTACTATTTATAGTCATCACCCTTTGAATTTCGATTTCCTTGAATTCCTTTATACTTCCATGGATTTTCAATAAATAGATAAACAAATAGTGTCCTTATAACAATTATAATGTTCGTTTTAAACATGAAGATTTCGAAAACTCACCTTTATTAGCCGTAAATCCGAGATGTCGAATCGGCTTCGCTACATCAGCATGCATCGTGTCCATGTGGTAGGTTTATATTTCTTGTCGATTACAAAGCATCTATTCATAATTCTAACTGTTATCGACCCAGATATCATAATTTACAGAGTTTAAAGGTAGTATTTACTCATAATAATTCCAAATAAATCCAACGAATGTTCGAATTTCCATTTCAAAAAACCCAAGCGACGAAAGAAAATGTCCGCCGTTACAATGACTCGAGCGATAAACTGTGTCAATGTATCCATACGCCTGTCAAAGAAAAAGTAACTCCGCCCACAGTTCGTTTATTTGTTTTTATTACCATCTCTCTATCCGTATCGGATTTGAAAATAGACGTATTGCAATTATATGGGCCGAGTGTATTTTTCACTGCGTTTATTGGAGTATAAAGTGCAATTGCCTTAGCACATGGCTTGAACATAACGCCCTACGGGCGTTATTTGCCATGTGCTAAGGCAATTGCACTTTATACTCCAATAAACGCAGTGAAAAATACACTCATCCCTATAATGTTAATGAAATGGTGTATTTTACAAATAGTAACATCTTTGAAACAAGAAAGGGCGACAATGCCTTTAGCGCACTCTACATTTTAATTTGAAATATGTCAGCAGAGAAAATCTTCCCTATATTTGTTTTACAAGGAAATAGATTTTTAAGTTCAAACGGCAAGAAAATATAAGCACGACGCAAATTAGATATAAACTCGATATAATTGGCGTTAAACGTCTTGACGTCGGCAATACAAATATACGAGTACGCCAACATCATCTGGTACTTCAATTGACCAATCGTGGCTGTCAATCAGATAATCCTGTCATGCTGAATAACTTCCTCTACAAAATTGCACTAAACATCGATGGGCCGGAAGCACCGGTTGGCTTGATGTTTGTATCAATATTTCTTTTCAAAATTAAACAACTTTAGCTTGATGGGGATAAACAAGTGGAGTAGTTTAAGTTCAGACTGCACACATGTGCAATATGACCTTTGTATTTACCTCCTGCCAAAACAGAAATATTCCTGATTAAGCATGACAAGAGTAAATCAGTCGATCTATGAAATAATTCGTTTCGACCAGAAGTGAATTTGGAACTCCAACACGGGCCGCCATTTTTGTTAAGTTTTTTTTTTTTTTTTTTTTTTTTTGTTATTTAAGTGACTTAAACGTCGTAACTATGACTCATTCGAGCTGTATTTAATAAGTTTAGGTCGCCAACCAACCATTTTTGTTGTGTTACATGCTACTGACCACAGAATTTGCAGAATAAAGCCATTTAAAATCGAAGTAAAACTTCTTGTTTGAGTTAATGGGCTAGGCCAATCGAGTAAGTTGGCGGGACTAGCGATTGGTCAATTATGGAAATGTTCGCACTGTTAATGATTGGACTGCACATACCCCATTTTATCCTCTTTTTTTTCAGTATCGGATCCCTGCATTCTCTTCCCAGACGTGAATTGCTCACATATTTGTAGAGTTATCGACCAGCAAGCTGTATGTTTGTGTAATGTTGGATATCAACTAGGAATAGATAACCAATCGTGTATAGGTATATTCACTTTTCGAAAATAGTCCAGTTGTATCTATATAGAAGATTTGTGATAAGGTGTATTCAAAAATGCATGAAAATAAATATTCGTGAAACAAGAATAAGTTTTAATCTGTGATTTAGAAAGATGTTTTCATTAATGCCTCCTCCGCGAATTTAAATGTCGGTGTGAGCAAATTCTATCTCACAAAGAGAAACGTGTACATGTGCCTTTTGTGTCATTTTTTTTTCTCTTTTCTTTTCGATTTATTTTGTTAATCTGCAACATCACGAAAAGGCTCAACCTTTGACCCCAAATTGCTTTTTGAAACTGAAATCGACAACTTTAGTTTCAATACCTAGAATATGGCAAGATTAATTTTTAATAGCTCAACTTTTTTTTCTGCAGATATAAATGAATGTGATACGAATCTCAACTTAAATTTGTGTTCGGAACATGACACTTGTTTTAACACAAAAGGCGGATATACCTGCTCCTGCAGCTTAGGATATAAGCTAGAGAGTGATGGACGAACATGTACAGGTAAGTCTTTTTAACACTTCCCTTTTCTTTGCTTTGTTTTGTTTTGTTTTGTTTTTTTTTTTTTTTTTTTTTTTTTTTTTCTTAACCTTTAGACCTGTCTAAAATCAGATTTTACAGATGGAAATTTGAAATGGATTTAATTTGAAAAATATCCAGTCAATGTAGTAGAAAATATTGTAGAAAAAGGGGATATTGTTTGTCTCAATAGAGTTCTTTTTTAATGATGTTTTCTCAATTATAAGGTCACAAGGACCTAAAAACCAGCGATTGAGCAGGAAAGGGTTAATTTTATTATCGTGAGGTCAACAAGACTGATTCTTTGAGTTGGGATCTAAAAGTATCTCGTCACAAATGATGTAGAGGAAAATGCGGATTGAAATTCCTATAATCCATTACCACATATATCATCATTCCCTATTATTATATTCCAATATTATGCCCTTGAAGAATTTTAGGAAAACATTCTTGGAAAATGAGAAAGTATTGTAAATAGCAGTTTCTTCTAGCTAGTACTCAAGAATTGTTTTCACGCTATGTGGCACAACTCATTTTGAAATGACGTTTGCAATTTCTTTTAATTTGAAACAGTCCTAAATGTAGTTAACTAGGAATGTGTTATCGGACACTTTGATTCAGGAGCTCTTAACACATAGCAAAAATTATCTCATTTTGTTCCATATCATCTACAAGTTTTTACAGCTCTCAGCATGCAAGACATAGAATGCTTTACAAAGACGCTGAATCCGTTTTTCATGCAAATTAGGGTTGTTCCTTGACGGATACAACATTCAAAACATCAATTTTTCGAAACATGGCAAATGCTTGAAATGTTCATTTTAACATTTTCAGGATTAGAGTTTTATAGCTGTTAAAAAAATTTCCAAATCGCACTACCTACGTTTACGTCATCATAAAACGGGCATTATCATTAATTAACAAAACAATGTATATATCACTTTCTCATTATTATATACCCACATATATAACCCGCAATTTTGCGGCTCTTTCCGTATAACTATAAACGTGATCATTTTTTCAATTCCGCTGCATTCATTCATTAACTCCTTTTTGTGGATTTATAAACTTAACCAAAAGTAAAGTGGTTAGCGACCTAAATGTTTGAGTCGCCAAACAAACGAAAATCTTTCACAAAGATGGCGGCCAATGTCAGAGTTCAAAGCTTAATTCCGGCCTTAATGAATAATTTGATTGGTTGAATGATACCTTGATTGGCATCCGCGATTGGTCAATATTTTACTACTTATATGCAAACAGATTCAGCTTGTATTAATTTTCTCACTTATGTTCACTTGTTACTCGTCACTCGGGACTCCGTGGGTAAAAATTATATATTTGAAATCAATGGCGAGGGGAGGATCTACAACTCGACAATTTAAGATTAACTGTCCATTATTAGATTAAACAGTAACAGTGTAACACATTTATATGCCTTTTGATCACAGAATAGCTCTGATTTCTGAATTAAGCATGCATTTTTATTAGTAAATGAACTGAAGTATATTTTCGAAGCGTGGTACATTTTGAAGTATTTGAAGCTTGCAGCTTGGCTTTATAATGAATTACTATTTAGCAGTTTCCTTCAAAGTATTACCTAAAAAGAAAACGTGGTTTTGCGTGTTAAAATACCTTTTCCGGTCTTTGACTTACTTCATTTGTTATATGTTAAAAATTGATTTTTGTCAAAACACAGCGCTGAAGCGGATCTATTTTGATTTCAGCATGCGATGCCTATCACTGGGGTGATAACTGTGCTAACAACTGTAGCTGTGGTGTCGGGTCACAGCGATGTGATTCTGTACAAGGTTGTGTGTGCGGGACCGGCTGGTCAGGACTCCTTTGTGATGTTGATAACGACGAATGCTCTACCTCCCCAAGACCTTGTACCGCCCTTAATCAACAGTGTATAAACACTCCAGGGTCGTACTACTGTGCTTGTTTAGATGGCTACCAACTTCATTCCGATGGCAACTGTTACAGTAAGTTATTAACCAATAACCAGACGGTAACAGTTTAAACTAGTCAAAATTAAAAGGAGTTGCAGAATACATTTTAAAGTGTATAAAAGTTTAGATTTTTTCAACTTTCTTGGTAGAAAAAAATGTGAAAAATGAAGAAATTGCTTGTTGCAAGCAATTTCTTCAAATTAGACTTTTCAATTGATTTTAAGGGGCGTCAAAGAGCGTCATTGTGAGGAAATGGATTAACTCCAACTATCTTGCCAAAAATGGGTATACCGATAGCTGTATTCTTCGTAATTTCTGTTCTGCATAATTATTAACTATATGATGATGTACATAAATAATGTTGTCGCCTTTTTGCTGTAATAGGAGTACGTTGTCTTGTGGTAGGACGTTTACCTCGGGGTCGTAGGGTCCAGGGTTCTAACTCTGCCAGTAACATGGAAATTCTTCTGAGCAGACAACTAACTCCATGTTGCTGCCAGATGCTTCATATTTTACTAGCGGATTTGCAATTCAAAAGTCTAGGGCTCAAGTCTGAAGTTGGTAAAAATGGTAGAGCTGAGAAACAGACTATAAACCTACAACTTGAATATTTTAGTTGTTTTATTTAAATGGAATTACTTAAAATACTTTAGAACAATGTGTCGTTACTTATAAACGTGTGCGGTAAAAATGCTAGAGGTGAAAATGCCATAGATAAAAATGCCAGAGGTAAAATGCCGTAGGTGAAGATGCCATACCCATAATGGTAAAAATGCAATAGGTAAAAGCACCAGCGGTAAAAATGCCAGAAGTAATAAAACGTTTGTGTTTTTAGTGAGTTTTTCTTTAAAAATATATTTTTTAGGGGGCAGAGGTGTTTAATCATTCGCCTTTTTTTCTGTTTTTGTCGTTGTTTCCGTGAATTTTAACAATAATGCTTATATTATTTACAAATCTAGATGTTATAATAAGGCACTATGGGTAATTTAGGACATTGTTTTTTATTGCTCTTTATAAATAATCTTCTTGAATATCTTTTTCGTGTAAATAATAGATGGAACATAAAAATCATTTGTTTGTTAAGAGTTTGTACCAGTTTGACTGTATCATGTGCTTATTTTTAATGGCTTAAATCATTGAAGTGATTCCCTTAAAATGCCGCTTATTTCAGCTCATAAAAAAACTAAATGGAAAACCCTATGGATCAAAAAGAAACTGCTTACAAGTAAATTCTTCTTTAACCACAATGTTTATTTCTTACCCAAAAGTACAAAGATCTTTAAAATTTCACCAACTAAAGATTGTTACCTGCAACTTATTGAAAGTTTGACAATTTTGTTGTGTTGTAAAGGGTTTATAATTTAACAAATTGAAAAAAAATTCTTTTAATGTTCAGGTGATAAGATCATTTGGAAATGTGGCATAACCCATTACCCAATCTATCGTTTTAAGAAAATAAACTTGTAGAGAACACTATGAGAAAAGGAGAACATCCTTTGAATAGCAATTTCTTCTTTTCTAACAAATGATTTTTACTTAAACAAGCTCACTAATTTATTACATATCAATCTGTTAACAATTTACCCTTATTGTCAGCTTAAATCAGAATGATTCAAAGGATAAGTAGGCAACATCAACATTTTCAATAGAACATTTAAAATTAACAAAAAAGATTAAGCCAATGATTGAACACCCCAGTAAAATATAATTTTTCTCAATGAAAACCCGTCATAAGCACATATTTTTACTACTTCTAGCATTTACCTCTGACGTTTATACCTATGGCATTTATACAAATATAGGTATGGCATTTTTACCTACGGCATTTTACCTCTGATATTTTTAGCTCTGATATTTATACCTATGGCATTTTTACCTACATTCCTGAAGAACAGACGATTTTGATACACTGACCACCTGAATTAAGAGACCACTTCAACTAAGCGACCACATTCGAAAATCCCTTGTAAAAATCAAATCTCTTATAAAGAAGAGGTCGTATTTGCTCAAAACATATCGCTTAATTCCATCAAACAAACCAGTCCTACATATACTGCCCCAAAATGTGTTTTAACAGATCATTTTCCGATGTGACTTCTTTTTGTATATAATGTTTTTTATCATTTTAGATATTGATGAATGCTCATCAACTGATTTAAACCTCTGTGCTCAGATATGTACAGACACAATTGGAAGTTACACTTGTTCCTGTCAACCTGGCTTTGTAAAGAATGGAACTGCGTGTGATGGTATGATGTTTTTTTTAACATTTTACCGTTATCAAACAACAACAAAATTAGACTGGTTCGAATTGAAGGAGTTTGCAGACGATGAGTTCAAGTTAATAAAATTTACAATATCTTAAAATTTAAGGATAAAAAATATTTTTGTGCTTTCATAAGCAATTTCTTGATTGGCCAAACCTATTTCCAAACATTTTGCGATATTAAGAAAATACGGGATTGTGTGGGAATAGGTTAAATGAGGTAAACCGTCTGTTTACGAGAAATGTTTTCCTATGAAATCATTTTAAGCATATTTTAATTTCATCTAAATGAAATATTTCTATAATATTTCTATTTTGCGTATAAATGGTGGGTCAAGAAAAACTATTGACTAGTCTAATCATTCATATAGAACGAAGAAAATGAAAAACTTCAACATTTATGTCATTTCTTTCCTTTTTATTTTGCAAGTTTAGCTTAGTTTAAAACTCGTAACTTCATCTTATTCATGCTGTGGCTAGAGATTACCTACCAGCAATTTGCGTTTTGTTTTCTGCCCATTTCAATAGATTTTCCAGGCAAATGTCATAAACTGTCTAATGCGAACTGCATAGTTGGACGTACCTAGCGAACTGATAATTGACAAATCGCAGCTGTCAATCAACGAGTCATATAATTCATTCGAACCAAAAGAAAACATTGAACTCCGACATTGGCTGCCATTTTTAAGAAGCATTTGAGTCGATTTGGCGACTTAAATGTCGTAGTTACAGCTTATTCAAGCTGTAATTACGACTGTTAGGTCGCCATCAACCATTCTGCTTTTTCGCTACATACCACTGGCTATAGATTAGCAAAATAATACCGTATAAAATCGAAGCTGAACTTCCCGTAGAGGTCAATGGGCGGGGTCAAGGGAGTAAGTGTTCTGGGCCAGCGATTGCTATTAGCTCGCTTTTAATCTTCGATACAAACATATGTATTTTAAAAAAATAAAGTGCTTTCATCATGCAAATTTTATTGGTAGGAGGGCCTATTTTTCACGTATACATGTTGAAAGTTACTCTTGTTATCCTTGCCTGGTCCTTTACTATATTTTACGTTGGCGAATCGATAGTAGTTCTCACTAATTTGCAACAAGGTTTTTTGACTGAGGCATTAACCCTTTCCTGTTTTTCCAAAATTTTAGACATGTCCAAATTCAAAGGTTTTGCACACGAAAATATAAAGTTGATTTTATTTGAAAAATAACCATTCAGTACAGTAGAGTATAAAATATTGTGGAAAAGAAGAAATTGCTTGTTACAAGCAATTTCTTCTTTTTCTACAATGTTTTCTCAATTATAAAATCACAGGGACGTAAAAACCAGGGATTAACCAGGAAAGGGTTAAACGAAGTTAGTTCGCAAAAAAATTCGTTTCGAACACGTAGTACATGTAAACAGCCAATCGTTGGTTCGCGACACGAACACCACATCTTAAATACCACATAAAAAGCTGACATGAATATCAGACGTCAACATTCACTTTTCTAAAACTTAATATTACTGTATGAAACACAAAACTAGAGTGATTTAATTTTTAGGTTCATACCTGAATGAAAACAAAACTATTCTCTTCATTTATGTAATAACATTTTTTTGTTAATAGTAATATTGAAGATTTTATTACAAATTTATTTTAGTTCGATTGCGACGAAAGCTTTAAGACTGGAGCTGGTATTTAAGTGTCTCGACCATTAACACACGCCAGTGACGGTGGGGCTCGAATCCGTGACCCGAGTCAAGCACGTATACCACTCGTCCAACAAGACTGTCATATATATATATGTATGTGTGTGTGTCACGCGCAAACCTTCAAGAGTTATGTGTTATAGATATCGATGAATGTTCCGGACAACATGGCTGCTCGCAGATTTGTTCCAACACTCTGGGAAGTTATAGATGTAGCTGCGAGGAAGGATTCAAACTCGTGCTATCTGACAGACAAACGTGTATACGTGAGTTACTATTGACCAATCGACACTGTCAATCAAATAATTTGTCGACCAGTGAAACCATTCATTTAGACATGAAGTCAAGTTTAACCCATTCCAACACAAATTTTTTTTTAGACCAGTCCAAATTGAAAGAAGCTGCAGACGACAATTTCAAGTTGAAGGAATTTTGATTTTTTTTTTTTTTTTTTTTTTTGTCTTTTTGGATAGAAAACATTGTGGATAATGAAGAAATTGCTTGATACAAGCAATTTCTTCATTTTCCACAATGTTTTCCAAAACTTTTTCGTTGAGGGACGTTGTGGATAATGAAGAAATTGCTTGATACAAGCAATTTCTTCATTTTCCACAATGTTTTCCAAAACTTTTTCGTTGAGGGACGTTAAAAGGAGGGATTGAGTTGGAATGGGTTAAGCTCCGTTATTGGCCGCAATGTTTGTGAACTTTTTTTGTTGGATTGACGACTTAAGCGTCATAACTACAGCTTATTCAAGCTGCAGTTACGAGATTTAGGGTCGCCAACCAACCATTCTACTATTTTGTTCGTGCTATTGGCCAAAGATTTTACAAAATAACGCCGTTTAAAAACGATGACTGAGTCAATGGACGTGGCCAACGGAGTAAGTGAACTGGGCCAGCGTAAGGTCAATTATTGGTTGACTTAACCCTTTCCTGTTTTTAGAATTTTAGACTTGTCCAAATTGAAACAGGTTGCAGACGACAATGAATATCGGATACAATTTGAAATCAAACCATCCCATATGGTAGAAAATATTGTGAGAAAAGGAGAAATTGCTTGTTTCAAGTAGTATTAAATTACAGCAAAGTAAAATCCCGGGTTTATAAAGGAAAGGGTTAAGACAGTGGAATATGTTTCCGATTGAATAGTTTCTTGTACAATTAAGCCCTTTGTGTTTTGGAATAAATTGTTCCAAAATACCTTGTGGGGAAATAGAAAACACCAGTTGACAAAAATAAACTAAATAAAAGTTGGTTCACTTCTTTCTGTCTTTGAAAGTCGATTTATGTTTCGGAATTTATGATTCCGTGAATGACACGAAGAAAATGTATACGACAAAAGTCGTATTTACAGTATTGGAGGAAAAACAAATTAATGGCAATAACTCCTATACAGCAACATTTGCATGGATTTCCCAAAAGTTGAAATATTTAGTTAATCCAAAATCTTTTATAACTGCGACACGGTACTCGTTAGGGGATTTATTTGGTATCGCGTGCATTTGCCATTTGCCATTTTACTTTTAAAAGATATAATTAAAAAAAACACTTGTCCATGAATTTCATATTTTTATTCCGTCTAGACTAAACGTTTTGACACTACATTAACTCCCGCTAGTGTATGCCCCCAAGAAAAGAATTGAGGAAAACGAGGTTGAAAATGAAGACATTGCTTGTTACAAGAAATTTCTTCATTTTCAACTTTGTTTTCTATCCCCAAAAACAGATTTACTCAAAATTCTCTCAACTTTGATTTGTTGTCTGCAACTTCTTTGAATTTGAACCAGTCTTAACTTTTGACGTGTTGGAATGGCATAGATAATTACAAATGACAGAAATCTAATGTGAGCTGATACCTGAAAAAAGTCAAGTATTTGCATGTATAATAGATTATCATACTTTGTGTTTTTCAGCTTCCGAAGAATGTGTAAATCAAACTCTATGCGGAAACAACGCAACTTGTACAAGTATAGACAACGTGGACACGTGTTCGTGTGACAAGGGATTCGAGTTTGCTGCGAATTCCATAACAATTTGTATAGGTGTTGTATAGATACAACTATTCTTTTATTCTTGAGTTTATTCTTTCTTTTTTTAAAACGTTTTGTTTTTTTTTTATTTCGATCATCTATAATTTATCAGGTTACATAATTGTTAGCTCTTGTATCTTCAATAAATCGTTTTCTACCAAGACAGTTGAAGAAATCTAAAATTTCATTAACTTTGAATTGTGATCTGCAACTCCTTTCAATTTGGACCATTCTAAAGTTTTGCCATCTGGTAATGGATTAAATATTGAAGGCATTAATTTACAAGGTTTATGGTTAGTAACATGTTACAAAAATCTAATGGGTAATTAGCGACTAGAATAACCTGAAGTTAAGTCGCCAAACCAACAAAAATGCTTCATATAAAATATCTTTATTCAAAAAAACAAAATGTATCATTTGACTTGTCTATCGATTTTTTTTTAATTAACATCACGGTCGCGATGTAAATCAAATAATCAGTCGACCAATTAAATATCCATTTAGACAAGATATTCGGTTTGAACTCCTACAGTGGGACTTCCTCTTTGAGTAAGTGGGTGTGACCAAAGGACTAAGTGGGCGGGGCTAGCGATCTGTCAATTTTTTTTATTTTTTATTTTTATTTTTTTTTTTTTTTTTTTTTTTTTGTCTGTCAAGATTCATGCAGACGGAATGCTGAAAAAATACTTCATATCTCCGAGAAAACAATCTGTATTAGAGTATTGTTTGTATGCTTGCTAAGAACTGCTTCGGTAGAACTCGTAAACTTCTTCATATTATGCTTTCAAGATAGTGTGGATTCGCCTCGTGGCTTCAAACAGCTTAACCCTTGTCATGCTGAATAAAATCCTCTACAAAATTGTGTTAAAGTCAAAGGACTGAAAGTACAGAAAGCACTAGTTTTTGGTTTGGTAATCATTAAAATAATCAATGTTATAAACAATGCTGACTTTATATGGACAAGCAGGAGTCTAGACACATATGTGCAGCCTGATCTTTGTATAGACCTCCTGCCAAAACAAGAATATTCTGGGCTCAGCATGACAAGGTTTAATATGGTTCAAGTTTCATAACTCGAAATAAATTCACTTCTTGCCTAAGAAGTGAACTTTGTATCCTGAGTAATATTATGTTTCAAATACACTGTCTCTCAAACTTCGCTTTCAAAGAAATACCTTAATAATTGACATGTTTTATAATGAATGACTTTACAATTTCCAAGGTAATATTTCTTTGTCTCTCTAAGAAATAACTAAAGAGATTCTACATGAGTCTTTATTTAAGAACAAATTTTATTTTTCGTCACTGATATTGATTGATTGATTGATTGATTGATTGATTGATTGATTGATTGATTGATTGATTGATTGATTGATTGATTGATTGATTGATTGATTGATTGATTGATTGATTGATTGATTGATTGATTGATTGATTGGGGTTTAACGTCACATTTAACAGTATTTCAGTAATATCGCAACGGCTGGAGCACCTAACAATGGATTCCTTGTATTTCTCACACCAGTATAATCACTACATTCTTTCCTAACTTCTAACTGCTATCCCACTTAGGTTTAGGATTATCCACCCATTGGTGAGAGACAAATATCGGAAAGGATATGTGCCGCCGGCGGGGATCGAATCCATGACATCCCGTGATTGGAGTTCTGATGCGCCACCGACTGCGCTATGACGGCGACGTCAATGATATTAACTGTCTAAATTTCTTTATTTCACTAATAATTTTGAATTGTTGTGGTTATGAGGTAGAGAGCCGGTTTGGCGAACAAAGAGTCCTGAGTTTGATTACTTGATCGGCTAACGAACTTGATTCTTTCGATTGCGCAATCATTCAGCTTATTACCAATGCTAAAACAATGATCAAAGTATTTCGCCCTTGTTTTATCACTAAGGAAAGTATTTGCTTTGGTTATGATAGGACTAATTAATGCGAAAACTAGAAATACGGATCTCGGTGATGATTTGATTTAGTCTATTTACATAACCTGAGACGAATCCACAATTACTTCTAGACTATTGAAGACAAAGTGTTTGTATTCTGGACGTAGACAAGCAGATGCTAATGAAGAAGTAACGGTCATCTGACCCCACGGTCCGTTGTCAGTCATTATCCTAAAAAGGCGCCTGTTACGGGAGATGTTTGTTTCACGGACACTCCTTGTCCAATTCAGATTCAACGGATAATTACTTTCATAAAGTTATAATAATCAGAACACCATTCCACGATATCAAAAGTCACCTTTGATATCGGGAAATGATGCTCTGATAATTATAAAGATAACAATCAGAAACCATTTTCCGATTTTAAAAAACACTCTTGATATCGTGAAATTATGTTCTGATAATGATTTTATTTATTTAAAAAAAATAAAATCTGAAAAGTTGGTGTTGAAGTGAATTGTTTACTAATTCTTGATTTTTAGACATTGAGGAATGCACTCTTGATCCAGATTTATGTTCTCAGCTATGTGTTGAAATGGATGGTGGTTACCAATGTGTTTGTAACGAATCCGGATATTCACTGGATGTTGATGATCGATCATGCATTGGTAGGTTTAAACATACATTTTCCTCTGCCACGAATTCATAAAGATAATTAACCATTGCTGACTCGGTAAAGCGTACAGTAGTTGAAGCTCAATATAAGACTATAACTGATTAAGATCATTACTGAAACAATCATTTTATCATTTGAAACTATTTTTCACCAATCATGACTACCGCTACCGAGATGTTTGTACATGGTAGGTCATCTTGACTAAACAGACGAAATGACCCATCTTATACTAGAACTTTGACCAGACAGCCATCTTTGTGAAGGACCAAGTTTTGGGAAGACCTAAAATAGCTCAATTACACAGGTTTGGTTGTAGTTGTATTATTAATATCAAGCATATCTTATATACTACAATTTATTAATAAACCCACGGTTGATTCTCGATGTATCGACTTCACATATCTCGAATATGTTCGAACATAGTATGTCGAAGTGGCTTTCTATTTTTCAATCTAAGCACTGAGATGCTGTGGACAGAAAGTAACCATACTGAGCATATAGTAAAGAAATGGCAAAACTGCTCTCAATTGACGAATTACCGCTATCAATAAAAACAATTTATTGACCTAACAAAGCATTCATTTGGACCGGAAAAGAGCATAAATTAATGTTAAGACATTCTTTTGGTTGGGCATTACTACATATCATCCATTGTTTAGTTTCGGCGATTAGCTATGTTCTGACCACATATCTTACAATATACGCCCGTTTATTACTACCAAACTGTCATGTCGAGAGGCATTGGGCATGGCGAGCCATCCTTCAATTAAACTCTCTCTCCCTCTCTCTCTCTCTCTCTCTCTCTCTCTCTCTCTCTCTCTCTCTCTCTCTCTCTCTCTCTCTCTCTCTCTCTCTCTCTCTCTCTCTCTCTCTCTCTCTCTCTCTCTCTCTCTCTCTTTCTCTCTCTCTCTTTCTCTCTCTCTCTCTCTCTCTCTCTCTCTCTCTCTCTCTCTCTCTCTCTCTCTCTCTCTCTCTCTCTCTCTCCGTCTATCTATCTATCTATCTATCTATCTATCTATCTATCTATCGATCTATCGATCTATCGATCTATCGATCTATCGATCTATCTATCTATCTATCTATCTATCTATCTATCTATTTATCTATCTTTCTTTCTATCTACTATCTGTCTATCTATCTATCTGTCTATCTATCTATCTATCTATCTATCTATCTATCTATCTATCTATCTATCTATCTATCCAACCTGGGACTCCAAGTAAACCTACCGTTCTTTCTTGTGTGAACTTTGTGTATTAAAGTTTGCAATAATCTTTTCTCGATTTTCAATTAAAGTAAACTATCGTTTTTGTCTCGTGAGAACCTGCTGTATCTAAGTATACTTTTTATCTGTCATACAGTTTGCAATGAAACGTCATTTGGAGACAACTGCACAGAGGCTTGCAACTGCTCTGTAAACTCTATCAGTTGTAACAATGTCAATGGATCCTGTACATGTGAAGTTGGCTGGGAAGGAGCCACATGTAGTGATGATATAGATGAATGTACCGGTAATGTCTGTCCACAAAATGCTACATGTGTCAACAGCCTTGGCTCTTACAGCTGTGAATGTGATGCTGGATTTATCAAGATAGCCGACGGTTCCTGTCAGAGTAAGTCTTCAGAATGACAAAATAGTGATTAGAAAGTCTGGAAGTTACAGGATTCTCGTCAATAAATCAACCCTTGTCATGCTGAATAAAATTTTCTGCAGTATTGCATATTAATTAGTTGTTAAAAGAAGTAAAGTCACTTATTGCAGGTTAACATCTTTTTTCTTTTCAACATAAATAATAACTTGAACTTAATAGAGAAATATGCAGGCTGGTCGTTGTCTATACCTCTTCCCAAAACAGGAATATTCTAGGTTCAGCATAACAAAGGTTAAACCTGTTTGTAGCAACTTCTTGAATATGAATAGTTCTTAGAAGTCTAAGTGTTTGATGGTATGCTTTTTTATATGCGGCTTTACTTCACTTTGAACAATATTTCTACATTTTGCTACCGTAGCACTTTAATAGCGTAACACTTAACAGCCTGCTTCCCCGTTTTCATCAATACTAAGCTAATAGATGTCTTGTTCCAACACAAAACCTCATGAAGAGCGGCTCAGATTTTCAAACAAAAGCAAGGAACTGTCACTCAATTTATAATTTACAGCTAAGATCAATCAAATTTGTAAAAATGAATAATTTTGGAATGACTTTAGAATAGATAGAAAGAGCGGAAGAGTGAGTTACTAACGACATAATGAGTTTAGAACTAAATAATCGATTTTAAATTAAAATGAATGCATTGTTCAACGTAATTTTTTAATTTGATTTGAGGAATCAAATACCACAAAATTTAGGCCAGCAAATAAAATCAGGAGGTGTTTTGAGCTAAGTGAATGGAATTGCTAAATGTTTTGAACGAATTGAGTAAGGCATTTAATTGATATGAATGGGTTTGTAAAGGGGCTAATTTGAATGAAATCAAACTGGATATGCGATCATTTCACGATGCCCCCAACCGTATATAATGGAGAGACGGCGAGTAACTATTTTCAGCAGTTTCGTCCTGTATCCTTGCACTATCCCCCGTAACAACTAACCGTCTTCTGGGGGCGTCGCTCATATGGGCATGTGCTACGGTAGCGACGATAAATAAACGGAAATACACACATAACTATTTTCGTTAAGAAATGTGTAGCTTTACCCATTACCACATGGTAAAATTTTAGACTGATCCGAATTCAAAGAAGTTACAGACGACAATTTCAAATTGGGAGAATTCTAAGAATCTTAGTCTATTTAGATAGAAAACAAGGTTGAAAATGAAGAAATTGCTTGTAACAAGCAATTTCTGCATTTTCAACCGTGTTTTTTCAAATCTTTTCTTGAGGTTCATGAAAAGGCGGGATCGTGCTAGAATGAGTTAAATAAATTTCGCGGTATTGGCAAGTATAAAATGATAAAATAACAGTGGAAGGAGAAAATATGTTTATGCTGATGAAATTTAACGAAAATAATTTTGTTTTTCATATTGTAGTATGTTCTGGAAATACTTATGGTATCAACTGTGCTCAGGCTTGCACATGTAACATACTTAACACAGACGCCTGTGATCCTGTTTCTGGAGCCTGTACCTGTAAAACCGGCTGGACTGGGAGTAGCTGCACAGATGACATAGACGAATGTATAAATGCTACAATTTGTGGAGACGTTAAGAAAGTCTGTAGCAATACAAACGGTTCTTTTATATGTAATTGTAAACCTGAGTACATTCTTGCAAGCGATGGAAATTGTGAAGGTATCAATTTTGATTTATATTAGGTGTAATAGCTTTGAAAAATCTAAACCGTCTATCTAATTGAACGAGTAAGACAATTACGTCTGATATGAAAAAGTTGGGGTCATTTTTTCTAAGCTTTCATAGAAGTTAACTAATTCTAAATGAGATACATAGTTTAGTAAGTTATTTATATAAATTCTAAAACTTAATATTGATTACATATGAGTGTAAAATAAAATTAAGGGTGTTGTTGTTGTTGTTGTTTTTGTCGTCGATGTTGTTGTTTCAAACTATAAAGATACTTAGAAATGAGTGCTCATTTGATATACTTTTTATGATTATGCATAACAAGAGTTAAACGGTTTCAGTGTCAACTTTAACAAACAGCTAGGGTTGTTACGAATTGTTAACCAAAATAAGGTCAAACAAGTATCTCATTCCTGGTTTATATTTTTCAACACATAACAGGGGAAATTTTCCCAGAACGAACGGTAAATGTCTGTTCAATTTTCGTAGCAACCATGGATAACAGCAAATCCAACTTTTTATGTCATATCAGCTTGTGGGTTTTCACGTTTTTAGCAAATGTTAGGCCTGGCCAATATCTACTACCTGTTTAACACCTTAATTTACTTTTAGGTATAAAAAGCTAATATGACAAAGTTAAGACCCTAATATTCATTTTACTTGGGCTGTCCGATTATCAGCTAGTTTCTCTGAATATTTATCTGTATAGAGGTGTTTTTGTTTGTCTGTTTGTTTGATTGTTTGTTTAATTGATACTAGATAAAAGCTCACATGGTTGAAATCTAATTCAAAAGGTTAAACCCTACCGGAAAAATGATCTACTCTAGACACTATATTTTACCACAAATGTCTGGAATAATATCTCAGACAAGTCTAGAATTGACCAATCGCCGGTACCGCCAACTTACTCCTTTGGTCACGCCCACTGACTCCAACAGGAAGTTTAACTTCTGGTTTAAACGACGTTTTTTGAAATTTATCTATTAGCGTGTTACAAAATTAATTTCGTAACTATAGCTTTAATAAGCTGTAGTTTCCACGTTTAAGTTGCCAAACTAACAAACGAGGTTAACCAAAATGGCGAACAATGTTGGAGTTCAAAGCTCATGTCTGGGTTAGATTAATGCTTTCATTGGTCGATAGCCGCGATAGGTCAAATGGGTCACTTGAAGTACAAAAAAGTCCCTGCATTTTATTGTATTAGCTAAAGACTTCATGTCTATATCAAATATCTTAAAGATGGTCCGAAAAGCTGGTAACTTGTAATTGTAAATGAAGAATAAAACATATATGTATCGTGCGGATTTTGCAACCTTGCAGTCATTGATTACTATTTCAGAAATACAGTCGATCTTACTCGAGTGATCACCTCTATTAAGAGACCATCTCCATTACGCGACCATAATCGAAATCCCCTCTCATAAAGAAGTGGTCAAAATTGCTAAATACACGTCGAACCTAAATTTTGACTCATTTGAATCGTCTCAGCGAAGCGATCCTAATGTGTCCCAACAACATAGGATTTATCGAGAAATCTGCAATAACATACGTATGAAAGCGAATCCACCTTTCATACATTTCGCTAAAAAAATATTTTAAGCGACCTTTCTCTTAAATAACCATGTTGTGGTTGTCCAACGGGTGGTCGCTGAATACAAGATTTACTTATTGTGTCAGCTGCTCTTTTATCTATGATTTCAGATATAAATGAGTGTAATTTAGGGACTGACAATTGTATTTACAAGTGTCTCAACACAGATGGATCTTTCGAATGTGACTGTTCGGATGGCTATAGTGGGTCCGGGAACAACTGCACTGGTAAGATGTATAATACTGTATGTTCGTTTTTTTGTCAGTAGGCGTGTAAAATGTCGTAAATACAGCTTTATTCAAGCTGTATTTACGACATTTTGGACGCCAGCTGACGCTACGACCTAACATTGCTTAACTCTACCATTTAATAAATTCGTTTTTCAGTGCATAGCGAATACGCATAGTTTAAAGAATCTGGCTGATATTATGACTTTTTTCTGAAAGGTTCGAACATATTGCGTAGAAAAAATGGTTCAACCCTTTCCTGTTTTTAGAAATCTTAATCTGGTCCAAATGAAAAGAGGTTGCAGACGAAAAGATAAAATTGGATGCAAGTTGAAATTAAGCCACCCTATTCAGTAGAAAGTATTGTGGGAGAAGGAGAAATTGCTTGTTACAAGCACTTTCTTCTTTTCCACAATGTTTTCCTAAGTATTTAACCACAGCGACGTAAAATCCCGGGTTTGTACAGAAAAGGGTTAAGGTCTGAAATGGTTCAGGATAAGATCACAAAGGATAGACTTTGCCTCTAAACGACCCTGGTCTGCGCGTTACTTTCTTTTTGTGAAAAAACGAGAACTATCAACAATTGATTTTTAACTTAACTGGTGCACCTGTGGATTTATTGAAAATTTGGTTTACAAATATGGAGGGATTTTGACAAAGTTCATTTCATTCTGCCTCGTTAAACGTGAACAACACGGGCCAAAAGGTTCGAGTATGTCAGGACTAATTTAATGTAATGCACTTATAACATTTGTCTTAATTTATTGTTCGTCTTATATTTTCATAGTCTCTTTGCCACCCGTGAAATAAAGCTATTGTTCACTCGGTGTAGGAAAACCCTAACGATCTTAAACTGAAATGAACTTGAGACGAATCGCCGCTGTCAATCAAGGAATCAATCGGTCAGCCCGGAATTAATCTATGGACTCCAACATTGACCGCCATTTATGTGAAACCTTTTTCTTGGTTTGGAGACCTTAATGTCATAACTACACTTTACCAACCATTTGAATTTTTTATTACATACTACTGGCCATAGATTTTGCAAAATAAAACCGTTTAAAATTAAAATGGAACTTCCTGTCGTAGTCAATAGGCGGGGTCAACGGAGTAAGAGGGCGGGGCCAGCGATTTGTAAATTATCCTTTTATTTCATTTTTCAGTGTGTGAAGCAGAAACCTATGGTACGAACTGTACACAGAATTGTTCGTGTGTCAATTCGGCAACCAACGTTTGTAACCATGTCACTGGTGTGTGTGATTGCTTGCCGGGCTGGGAGGGCTTCAATTGCGATACAGGTAAAGTTGTTTTAGCCCATTACCAAATGGCAAAATTTTATAGACTGGTCAAAATTGAAAGAAGTTGCAGACGACAATTCTAAGTTGGTAAAATTTTAGAAATATTTGTGTTTTGGGACAGAAGATATTGTGGACGATGAAGAAATCGATTGATACAAGCAATTTCTTCATTGTCCACTATGTTTTTCTAAGCCTTTTTTCTCGGGGGCGTCAAAAAGCGTCACTATGTTGGAATGGATTATAAAGTAAGTGATTGCCGCAGTGAATCGAGAACCCACCTAAAAACTTATGTCATAATCTTGCCCACACAAAACCTTGTCTAATATGACAGATGGACGCTGCCAGTCAAATATCAAGCGACCAAATAATTATTTAAGAACGCATGTAAACTTTTTGAACTCCGGCATTTTTGTTGGGATTCCGACTTTTCGTTACAACAGCTTATTCAAGTTTTGGTAGCGACGTATCTGTCGTCAACAAAGCATTGTCATGCTGTATAAAATCCCTTATAAAATTGTATTAAAATCAAAGGGATGAAAGTACTGATAGTACTTGTTGTTCAATAGTCAATATTTATATTCAAAATCAATTTCATAACTTCTCTGGTAGGAAAATTACAACCAGGAGGTGTAGACCAAGATCAGACTGCACTTATGTGCAGGCTGATCTTAGTCTAGACCTCCTGCCCAAACCGGAATATTCCGGGTTCAGCATGACAAGGGTTAATACATGTTACTGGTCATAGATTTTTTCAAAATATTTAGTCGAACTTCCTGTTGGAGGTCAGAGGGCATGACCAGCGATCCATCAAATAATATTTGCTTTATCATTTCGACCTCTTTCTAATGTATTTTACGGTATATTCCTCAGTGATATTGAATATGGTCCGTTATCTAAAAAAGCCTTTCGAAAGTAAATGAGTTTATTTTGTAGGATAACTCCAATGTTTTGATGATGTCAGAATTGACCGATCCCTGGCCCCGCCCACTTGCTTCATTAGCCCCGCCCATAGACTCCGACAGGAAGTCCCGCTTCGATCTTAGACAGATTTTGCGAAATTTATGGCAAGTAGCATGAAAAAAAAGTAAAATGGTTGGTTGGTGACCTAAACGTAGTAACGACGTCTAACTTGCAAAACCAACAAAAGGGTTAAAATTTCGGCCAATGTTGGAGGTGAAAGCTCAGGTTCGGGCTGAATAGATGATTTGATTGGTCGGTTGATTCCTAGATTTGATCAATTGTCTTATTATTTGCAAGTTTCTGTACATAGGGAATCATATAAGAATTGCAATGAATGATCTTTCATCGCAATATGAAAATAAAAGCCTAAAAATATTTCTATATGAGACTACTTGACAACTTTATACAGTCTGTAATGTGATGAGGAATGCCTACATCAATGATTAAGGTATGTATTATTTAATATATTTGTTTCTTACTTACTGAACTCATTACCGATTTTTGACGAACTGTTAATTCAATTTCTCCTTTCTCGCAATATTTTGTACCATATCTTTCCATTTTAGCGCACTTTGGATGATCGTCTGTAACCTTTTTCAATTTGGACCGGTCTATTTATTATCACCTAATAATGGATTAAATATTCTCTTTCCTCAGCCTGCGACAACAATACATTCGGAAATTATTGTAGCAGCGCATGTCCATGTGTAGCTAGCAATTCACTGAATGCGTCACAGTCATGTGATCCTGTAAACGGCACGTGCTCTTGCCTGGAAACATGGGCCGGTGATCTATGTGAAATCGACGTCAATGAATGTGAGAACGACACAGTCTGTAATATCACAAATGGTGGATGTTATAATTTTGATGGAGGTTATGCTTGTTCCTGTTACATTGGATTTGTTAACATCTCGGCAGATTGTGTTATCGGTATGATACTTTAATATATATTAACCCATTCCCACATAATCCCTCGTCTTTACGCCACGCGAGAAAAAAAGCTTTGGAAAGCATTGTGGACATAGACGAAATTGCTAGTTTCAAGCAATTTCTTCAGTTTCCACAATGTTTTCTATCCCAAAAGACAAAGAGTTTAAAATTCGATCAACTTTAGATTCTCGTCTGCTGATCCTTTCAATTTGAACCAGTCTAAAAATTTGTTATGTTGGAATGGGTTAAAGAAAACCTAGATTATTAGCATGTCTGAATACCAAAATCATTATATAGTAATTGATGGCTAGCTTTTATCAATCAAAATGCGATTGACCAATCAAATGATTATATATGAGCCTGTGCGTGACACTTCCAACCATTTCGCATGTGCGTGACTCGCACACATTGAGCACCCTGGACAGCCATTCGGGGCAATTAGAATATTCGCTGATTGTTTAAAGAAGCTTTGGATCAGTATCTATCTACAGAGCGCAGAGTGAAGACTCTGATCAGACTGTGCGGATGCACAGGCTGATCTGAGTCTTTACTTGCCGCACATGTGTAATGGTTGGAAATGTCAAGCATGGGCTCATATAATATTTATATTATTTTTGAGGACGACTTTAACGTCACATGCAGTTAATATGGTTAGGTCGCTCACTTGACCTTATAATTTTACACAAATATGTTGTCTGGTATTTAAGTAAAACAACCTTGGAGGTCAATGGGCGTGGCTAGCGGTTTGTCAAGTCTAGTAGCAGCAATAGCAATAAACCAGTCCCTGTGTTTGCACGAATTTATTCATTCTGATCTTCATGGTTTTGTAAGCCCTTTACTGTTTTCCAAAATTCTGGACCTGTCTAAATTGAAAGGTTTTGCAAATTAAAATTTCAAACGAATTTATATGTAATTTGAAAAATTACACTTAGGTAGGATAGAAAATATTGTACAAAAAGAAGAAATTGCTTTTTACAAGCAATTTCTTCTTTTTCTACATATTTTCTCAATTATAAAATAACAGGGACGTAAAAACCAGGGATTAAACAGGAAAGGGTTGATAAATTTTTAAACTATAGTCTAGCGTTTATATATACACTCTTCAATTCATTTATAGTAAAACAAGATATTTAAAACGCCATGAAGATACTTTTGAATGATGTTATTTACGAACTCTGTCGGTTTACAAGAATCTTAACAATTATTGCTTAATATGTCGAGGCTAAGTATCAGAAGTTCTAAATAAACTATCAATAGTACAACATGATACTCTAAATGGAATACGGGACATTCGGGGAATAGCGAAAAGTATCGACCCTTTGCAGGTTGACCAGGGTCTAACCCTTTCTACCTTTGACTTTTTCTTTAATCCAATACGACCATTCTGGTTTATTATATATCAGACCAATCGCGGCTGTCAATCAAATAATCAATCGACCAATCAAAATAGATCATTCAGCCCGGTATTGACCTTTGAACTCCAACATTTGCCGCCATTTTGTTACATTTTGTAACTACAGCTTATCCAAGCTATAGTTACGACGTTTAGGTCGCCAACCATCCATTCCGCTTTTTGGTTTCATGGTGATGGCTTTAAATTTTGCAAAATAACGCCGTGAAATATGGAAGCGGGACGTCCTGTCGGAGTCAGTTGGCGGGGCTAGCGGAGTAAGTGGGTGGGTCCAGCAATTTATCAATTCTCCTCGGGGTGTAACTCATGTAACTCCCTGCTGGATCCCATCTAATGTTTACCCTTGTCCTGCGAAATATTTATCCTCGCTTCACAAAATTTTGAACTTTTGTCAAATTTAGATCTACTTTGTGTTCAAACATTAGCTAAACACTAAGCAGGTATTGTAGACTAAGATCAGATTGCACATCTGTGCAGTCTGACCTTAGTCTATACACATGCCACAGCTGTTGTCAATACAGGAATATTCCGGACTCAATTTAACAAGATTATGTAATTATTTTACGGAACTACCATTTATATTTTTTTATTTGGGGTATTGCATGGTTAAGTTGTCGATATACTGTCTAAATGAGATTTTTTACGGTTTGTCTTGCTTTTAAGTGGATTAAATATGTAAGAGTTAACCGATTTACTTAAAATCCTCTATTTTAACAATTGTTTTCGTAAAGAAGTTATTGTTAACAACGATTTATTTATTACTCTTTATTCAATTCTTGTCTTTCCATTCGTTTAGATACAAACCTGACCACGACTACCTTTTCCACACAAGGTAATTTTACTATTAAATTGCTATCGTTTTAAGACAAAAACTGTAAAAAAAAAAAGCGTGCCATATGAATGTCTTAAATTAAAGTCTATTCCATTCTTACTTATCCATATTTATATGAAGAGATTGCATATACTTTCGAGGAAAAAACGGATGATATTTATTTGCTAGTTCGTATACATTTCTTTTATCTTTACCTTCAAATAAAATATATTAAGTAAGAGTCAAGTCAAAGAGAGATACCTTGATTCTCTTATTGTCCGTCTTCCGTCCGCAAACATTTTTGAAAAAAATCTTCATTTTTAAACAAGACATCAGCATTCAACCAAACTTCACATACAATATTCTATTACTATTAAAATGGTACAAGTAACTTCTTTCACCGAAGATTGATGGCTGCCATTGCAATAGAATTACATTTTTAAAGAAACTTCTCCAAATCAATAAGGCCGAGGGCTTTCACCATACCTAATTAAGCTTAGGGTCAAAAATAAGAGTTTTATTCATGGTCAAATTGTAGAAAAATGTAATCCGTGCTCCATTTTTACTCAATCTGGGGAAAACGAAAAAATGTTCAGAAAAATTGCAAATCTTATAAACGTCTTTTAAGGATACCAGAGATCTTTGAGCCCAATCGAAATATTTGTTAGATAAAGTTGTATTGTTGAATTCCTTAATAGTTTTGAATTTTGTGTCTCATTAAGTTAAATACAGGGTTATAATGTATCTTTGTTGTTTTTGTTGCTTTTGTTTTGATTTGATGATCTTTTTATAGATAACTCTTTAGTAAATGAGATATGTCATGACCAATCATTAAATATCATTAAATATCCGTTAAATCCGTGATATAACTTTCAGTATGATCTCAATTTTATTTTAGATGAAGACAGCCAAAGTGACATTTACGTTGTCTTTAGTTATACGATCGATCCAGCTGATGACTTGAATGTACCTGAAACATACCAGCAAATAAAGAACGAAATACGAAATGCAGTAAGCTTTACATTCCACTGATCTTTCCATGCTTTAGGAACCGAAAAAAATGCCGTTACAATTATAATTTTGTGAGTCTCCATGACCCGCAACAATTTTGTAAATAATGCATAGCCGCAAATATCTCCAATTGTACGATAGAATAGGCCTACTAGAAAGATGGTATAGCTTATTTCCTAGCAACAACTATACCCGTGGTAGTCCTTTTTGAAATAATTAAGCCGGGACATATACCTTTTAGAAATAAACGTTTACATTGGACACGAATACATGTTAAATATTAAAGAAAGCAGTTCGCTTCAAACACGAATGTATTAGATAAACATGTAATCATAATGCGCAATAAACTGTTTAAAGAATGCTTATTGAAATACCGAATCCTTCCGTATTTCAATACCATTTTTTTTATCTTTTATTTTTTCATAAAGATGGAGCTATATAAAAACGGCATACCTAGTATTATAAGGATTCGACTAGTTATTAGTAGATGAAGTAAAATACATCTGCCCTCTATTAATCAATTACCGCACAATAACGCTTTTTGACGCCCCCACCTTAATGAAATTAAAGTACATAAAGTACTGTAAGCTAGCAAAGCATGGTTGAATTTAGAAAATCTTTACCTTGTTGGGTAGAAAACATTGTGGACATTGAAGAAATTGCTTGTTGCAAGCAATTTCTTCATTGTCCACAATGTTTTCCAAAGCTTTTTTCTTGAGATGCTCAAAAAGCGGAATTGATTGGGGATGGGTTAAAGAACATGATTTTGACAGAGTTCTCTACAATTTGAATAGAGTTTGCAATATGCCTGAAATGCATAAGTACTACTTTTAATGGCGTAGGCATTTCACGGATTTAGTGGTAAAAAAGCCTCCAGTGGCAGTTTGCACTCGTTGAACTTTGAGACGACCTCAAAATTTCGTCTGTTAACTTAAGCTATCATAGCTGACGCTTTGCTAGCTAAAAGGCTTTTGAAAACATCTTTGAAAATAAAGAAATTGCTTGTAAAAAGCAATTTCTTTATTTTCAACAATGTCTTCTACTCCAAATGTAAAAGAAATCCAAAACATCATTGATTGCGGATCAGTCTAAAAAAAACTCCTCTAGTAATGGTATCAATACCCCGTTTATATTTGTTAACCGAAACCCGTTACTTTTTTTAAGCTCCTTTCCTTCTTCACCAATGAAATGGGAGGTTCGCTGACAGAAATTATAATCATACAAATAGTGTAAGTCCTTTTTTCCACTTACATGTAACATTTTTTTTTTGTGAAATAATATTTTTATGTATGTATAAATTTAACTACTTTTTTCGCTTCTTACTTGTTTATATTGTATTCATTTACTTATTCATTTGCTGCTGAATTCATCTATTATTCTATCTGTTTAATCATCTATAATATACAACAGTGCAACACGTCAGAAGCTTTTGTTTATTTCTTGAAAAGAAAAGAAAATCTAGTTCGCCGTTATATACAGGAAATCGGGATAGGCCAATCAAATGAGAGATACATTTTGATTAATCTATTCCCATGCAGTCTCGATTTTTGACACCCTTTAAGAAAAGAGTGGAAATAAAGAAGTTGCTTGTAATAAGCATTGTTTTGTTTCCCACAGTAAATAAACCCCAAAAGACAAAAAAGACAAGATGTCTTCAAATTCAAACTGTCGACCTCAACTTCTTTCAAAATGGACCAGTCTAAAATGTTTTCTTGAAATGGGTTCAATAAATCATACCTGACGGTCAGATCCCTTTGCATGGAAATACGGCCACGACATTTTTAGATCCGCTGAACCATATTTCTGACCCAAGTAGAGTCCTTTTTGTGAACATGTTATGTAGACATATAAATAAGAATGGACGCCGCGATGTGACTGAAAAAAATGGTTAAAAGCGGCATTAAACCCCATTTAAACAAATCAATCAAATCATTCTAACCAATAAACAGTTGATAAGTGTATGGACATCAATATCATTGTCACGTGAGTATGATTAGTAAAATATTTATATTGAGTGAGGAGAAAAGGTTGAGAAAAAAGGTAAACGTTGCGTAAAAAATGTTGCTATCCAAATTTATTAGAAATCTTTCACGCATGATTAATCCAGGGCCGTTTTCGGCTGGTACTATCGTTCCTACTACAGTAGATGCAATCGGATGCTCTCGACCCATTTTACCAATCAAATTAGAAGATGGGGTTAAAGGTTAAATGATGTCATTTTGGTAGCTACTACACTTGTTCGACTGGAAAATTAGTTAAAATGGTATGAGCGTTGGTCCCAGTCGAAAAAGGTCCCGGTCAATTTCTATATATAGTAACTTATATGTAAGTACAGCCCTATGACACCACTGTGAAGTTTGGCCTCGGTCAAGTTTTCTGCACGTGTAGAAGTTTTGGTCGAGCTCAAATTACATAACATTAACATGGATTCTTTGGAAAAGTGATCAAAAAAAGAAACCATCTTAGAAAAAGAAGAGTCGGTGGTCTAGTGGTAAGACGCAGGACTCGGGACTGGAGGGTCCCGGGTTCGGATCTTACCCGCGATATGGAAATTAACTCCATGTTGCTCTTCTCCACTCATGTGTATAAATGAGTACACGTGAGGGTTATAATCCAATGTGCTGTGCCTGCATACGCGCCATCTTTTAACAGGCGAATTAGAACTCAAATGTTATATTCTTTTGAAAAGTGATCAGAAGACATTGGTGACGGACAGGCCTATCACCGTCTGGAAGGTCAATAACTTCCCTCACTTGTTTTCACAGGAGAGGCAGTACAATTGTTAACTTTACGGCGCTATATACGAACACAGAAGAATCCGCTAGTGCCTTAACGAACGCCATCTATAGTCTTTCACAGAACACTTCACTTACACTGTTCAACAGTACCGTGTATCCACTGACAGTCGTCATCAATGGCGTAAATGGTATTTAACCCTTTACTTTTTATTCAGAATTTTAGACTTGTCCAAAGTCAAAGGAATAGCAGATTACATCAAGAAGTAAGGGCAGTGCAACAAGCAGACATCTTATATGGTCGAAAATATTGCGGAAAAAAAGAAATTGCTTTGGACAGCAATTTCTTCTTTTCCCACATTAATTTTCTCATGTTTAATTTTACAGGGACTATAAAATCAGCGATTGCACGGGAGACGGTTAGCTTTTTTTCAGATTATTTAGATTTCTTGATGGATTATCACTTCATAGATTCAGCGAAAAAAACAGTTCAATCATCAAAATGACAAACTCTTTATTTTTGTAGATTTAGCACTGTTTTATTCATTTAACCCTTTCCTGTTTTTCAAATTTTAGACCTGTCCAATTTGAGAGAAGTTGCAGATGACAACTAAACGTGAATGCAATATGAAAAGTTACCAACAAACATGGTAGAAAATATTGTGGGAAAAAGAAGAAATTGCTTGTTACAAGCAATTTCTTCTTTTCCCACAATGTTTTCTCGGGTACAAAATCACAGGGATGGAAAAACCAGTGATTGTACAGGAAAGGGTTAATTCTACTGAACTAATATTAAGCTAGAGAAATACCTTGACATCTCATACTGGAAGAAAGGCCAAATATTGTTTCAATTTAATAACGTCGGCTCATAATTTAGAAATTCAGAAGGGGCCACATCAAAAAATTGAAGCAACAAAAAAGCATGCAGATTATGTTACTCTAGGGTCGAGGATGAAATTCATTTCTTTCTTACGTGCCCCGATCTTGGAGAAGAAAGATCTAATACACTGACAACACACAAAAGAAATATAAGAATTTAACCTTAATACAAATGGAATTAATCTGGTAGGTGATATCAGAAGAAATTTGTATTTTAATGTTTATGAGCAATTTACTTGCTTAACTTTTTGAAAAGAGGAAAACTCATCTAATGTAATTACCTCTAGACTCAAATATCCCCTCATTGGCATAAGCAATATTATGAGCCCAAAGTTATGTGTGTCCGTTGTTATAAATGTCTGGTTGTAACTTTGTATGGTGCATTTCTGTAGTTAATTGTTTGATCATAAAAAGTCTGCTCATGTTGGGCGATTTTAAAAGCAAATAAAGAATTTGAATTTGAATTTTAACAGCATCTCAGTGATATCAGTCATGATGACGTCATCATCCGGTTGCCATGTAATTCATGTACAATTTGACTCGTTTTTTGTCAAAAAAGTCATATTTTACGTGTAAGATTGACATATCTTCCATTTTGTAGACAAGAAAAGCTATATTGTCACCTATAGCTTTTCCTCTCGGGAAAATATACATCTTGCTATTCACCCAATGAAAGATAAATTGATCGTACACTTAAACACTCTTACAGGCCTATATCTATGTCCAGATTTTAATCTAGCCAGGTCTGGAGTCTGGCTTGACAAATGTAAAATTTTGTCACTCCACTATGTGGGACACATATCTTGTTTGTCTAAGCTGCCTATCAGTCCGTCCGTCTGCCTGTCTTCTGTCCGTCCGTCCACATATTTGTTATTTTGATGAAATTTTATACATTAATTCCATATTACTTCTTATTGTGCACGGCACTTTTTATTGTATGCGCGCCTTCTTCTTCACACTCACAAGATAATGCATAAAACTGAATAAGATTTTTTGTATTTTTTTGTTTGTTTGTTTTGCTTTGTTTTTGCTTGCGTTTTTGCTCTTAAATAAAATATAAACCCGAACGTCATCTCTATGCGACCGCCTTTTAACCCATTCCAACACAGTGGAATTTTAGACTGGTCCAAATTGAAAGAAGCTGCAGACGACAATTTCAAGTTGATAGAATTTTGGATATTTTCGTCATTTTGGGTAGAAAACATTGTGGATAATGAAGAAATTGCTTGATACAAGCAATTTCTTCATTTTCCACAATGTTTTCAAAAAAAAAATTCTTGAGGGGCGTAAAAAGGAGGGATTGAGTTGTAATGGGTTAATATATATTTATTTATTTGTATGCTCTAGGAATTGTTTTTGTCGAGCCCGCTTGTTATGAACTAGACATAGCTATCCACAATACTCTCTACCGCAACAAGTAAAAAATAAAATCTCATTAGCAAAAAACTTTGAATTTGGATAAATCCGAAATATTGTCACCTGATAAGGGATTAAATAGAATTAACCCATTCCAACTCAATCCCTCCTTTTTACGCCTCCCAAGAAAAAAACTTTGGAAAACATTGTGGAAAATGAAGAAATTGCTTGTATCAAGCAATTTCTTCATTATCCACAATGTTTTCTATCCAAAAAGACGAAAAAATTCAAAATTCCATTAACTTGAAATTGTCGTCTGCAGCTTCTTTCAATTTGGACCAGTCTAAAATTTTGCTGTGTTGGAATGGGTTAATTGGCATCTAATTAACTCATTCCCACACAGTGACGCTTTTGAAAGCCCCGCAAGAAAAACAACTGGGATTAAATTGAGTAAATGAAGAAATTGCTTGTAACAAGCAATTTCTTCATTTTATACAATGTTTTCTACCCAAAAAATTGAAAAAATCTAAAAATTTATTGACTTTAAACTTTAATTTATTAACCTTTCAAATTGGACTAGTCTAAAAATTTGCTGTCTAGTAGCGGGTTAACGGATCGCTGGCCACGCCCACTTAACTCCGACAGGAACTTCTATTCAGACTACTGCATTTTTTTATAAAAATATATTGCATGTACCATGTGCCAATAAATAAGCTGTAGTTTAAGTCGCCAAATTAATAAATAAATTGGCATCTAATTAACTCATTCCCACACAGTGACGCTTTTGAAAGCCCCGCAAGAAAAACAACTGGGATTAAATTGTGTAAATGAAGAAATTGCTTGTAACAAGCAATTTCTTCATTTTATACAATGTTTTCTACCCAAAAAATTGAAAAAATCTAAAAATTTATTGACTTTAAACCTTAATTTATTAACCTTTCAATTTGGACTAGTCTAAAAATTTGCTGTCTAGTAGTGGGTTAACGGATCGCTGGCCACGCCCACTTAACTCCGACAGGAACTTCTATTCAGACTACTGCATTATTTTATAAAAATATATTGCTTGTACCATGTGCCAATAAATAAGCTGTAGTTTAAGTCGCCAAATTAATAAATAAAAATCTTCACATGAACGTCGGCCATTATCTGAGTTGAAAGCCCACTTTCGTCCTAAATGAATAATTTGATTGGTCAATTGTCTTTTTGGTTGACAGCCGCGATCCTTCCTTTGTGTTCGTAGAGTGAAAATGTATATCTAATAAAGATTATAAAAAAATGATACTATAAAATTGAATTTACTGATAAAATGGTAACTTCTAATTCACTTTATTGTGTATTTCTTTCCAATAGTCCCTATAAATGTACACGATTCTATGACAAGGTGTGAGTTGTTTTATCAGCTTAAAGGTTGTCAATCTGGTTATGAATGCGTCGAGGCAGCTGGATCTGTGTCTTGCAGGTAAGTTTGTCGTATTAGCCCTTGTCATGCTCGATAAAATCCTCCCAAAAAACTGCATGAAAATCAAAGGGCTGAAAGCACTAAACGTAGCTAAATAATATTTTTTGAAAATTTGTCTTAAAAACAAATCTAGCTTTAAAGGTACAAGCAGATGGTCTAGACAAAGATCAGACTGCACATATGTGCGACTGATCTTTGTCTAGACACCCTGTCAAAACTGGAATATTCCAGGCTCAGCGTGACAAGGATTAAGCGCCCCGCCAACGAAAGTTAGCTGAATTCTTTAGCCCTTTCCCACAAACTGACGTTCTTCATGTAGAAACATTTTGTGTAAAAATGAAGAAATTCATCGCAAAAAGCAATTTCTTCATTTTCGAAAATGTTTTCTACCAAAAAAAAGAGGAAATAATTCAAATATTTTCAATTTTCCCTGCAACTCCTGGATCTGTCTAAAGTTTTGTCGTCATTTAATTTGTTAAGTATTAATCCTGATCATCCATCTGTTTGTTTGCTTGTCTATCCGTGAGCAATTTGAGGCGCGATGGCTTTATTGTTTCCCATAGAATTCCATTCATATTCTATACTTTCATTTCATCAGCACTGAAAATTAGCTCGAAGTTTCAATGACAAGCGGTTTTCTAAATAATCAATATTATGGCCTCTATTGGGTGTTTTTTTAGAAGTTTGACAGGCGATAAGTTTCTTATTTCGTAACATATTTCTATTGATCAATCGCACCAATGGGTCGATAATCGTAGATCTATGTGGGATAGCAGCTGGAGGCTAGGAAAGGATGTAATGGTAGTACTGGTGTGAGAAATACCAGGAGTCCATTGTTAGGTGCTCCAGCCGAAATAACTGAAATAATTGAAAGATTGTTGAAAGCGGCGTAAAACCCCAATCAATCAATCAATCAATCAATTGATCAATCGTTGGCTCCGCTTTCCCTGGGTCTCGCCCATTAACTCGAACAAGAAGTTCCGCTTCGATTTTCAACGGCGCTAATTTGGACATTTTTTGGCCAGTAACATGTAACTAAAAAGTAAAATGGTTGGTTGGCGGCCTAAACGTCGTACTTACAGCTTAAGTAAGCTGTAGGTACTACGTTTAATTCGCCAACCAACAAAGTCTTAAGTTGGAATGTTCATGGCAAACTGTTTTCAGAATACTCTTAAATGGATACTGTTTTCTTAGCGTATGTAAATGTTTTACGTTTCATATAACAAAAAAGAAAATATTCATAGCTTAATTACAATATATGAATATAATAAAACTATCTATTTTCATACGCTGCCGATGATGTTCGCATATTGGTATAATCATCTTTGTCTCTCCGTCCGTCCGTCAGTCCCATTTATTGTTAACACATCTCCTCCTACATTTATGGACGGATTTGAGTGAAACTTCCCATATAATTTCCTTTGTCACAGAACTTTTTGCATATTATCCCGGTTTCACAATTTAAGGCTGTGTCACAGAAAAAGAGGGCTTAATTCACCTTTTTTTGTCTTGACTAGATGGCGGCGTATACTGTGACTATATCACTCTTGTTACCAATCCGGTTTAAGGTAACTTTCTAGTCTATTATCAAGCTTTGTTCATCTTAACGCGTTTTCGTCAAAGCATATGACGTTTAAATCTAAAGTGACTTTACTTTTGTTTTACAGGGACAATTCCGAATCTGATAACCTTGCCCTCATCATTGGGTTGGCAGTAGGTATCCCGGTTGGCGTGATTATTATTGCAATTGTTGCAGTGGTTATTTATATATACTGTGTTGTAAGACCAAGAGAGCGGACTGCACATACCGATGAATCACCATACATGATTACGAGGTACGTTAAATAACATGACCATGGGAAAGATCTTTCACACTTGTAGGACAAGTCATTTCGACACAGCATTAGACTAACAATTCAAATTGACCAATCACTGGCCCCGCCCACGTACTCCTTTGGCCACGCCTACTGACTCCGACATAAGTCCCACTTCGATTTTTAACTGCGTTCTTTTGCAAAATTCATGGTCAGTAGAATATTGCAAATAAGTAGAATCGTTGGTTGGCGACCTGGACGTCGTAACTACAGCTTATTCGCCAACCAACAAAAATTAATTTTCAAAAATGGCAGCTTATGTTGGAGTTAAGTGGATAAAAAGAGGGTATTATTGTATGGTGGGACTCATTGTAAGAATAGAAGAACTTTCAACATATGCCTCTTTACCCTCTGTTCATTCACACGTGCATTACGGGTACATGTCAAATACGCGCCATCGTCCGAACGTCCATTAAAGTCTTAGGCAAATCAGACTTGCAGTTTGAACGTTAAACCATTCCCACACAATGACGCTTTTAAACGCTCTTCAATAGCAAGCTATTTCTTCATTATCCAGAAGGTTTTCTACCCGAATAGACAAAGATTTTCGTCGGCAATTTCTTTGAATTTGGACTGGTCTAAAATTTTATTGTGTAGGAATGGGTTAATGACAGCCATTTGAACCTACATTTCAGTTATAAATGCGATCAGATCCATGCGTTCATTACAGTCATATTTCTCCTCAAACTCTCAATTTGAACTTGAATTCAGTCATATGACCCATCAACATATCCATTCAAACGTTCATAACAGTCATATGACACTCTGATTCTCCAATATTTTCGTTCATTCAGTTATAAGCTCAATCAGCCATTCCATCCGTCCGTTTATGGCTTTCATATGGCTTATCAACCTCTCAAATCGTGCGTTCACATGCCCCACCAGCTTTTCAGTTTGCAAGTCCATTAGTCATATGTTCCCGCAATATGTCAGTTCGCCCGCTCTCTACGGTCAGATGCCCAATTAGACTCAAAATTTGAACGAACATTTAGTCATTCGCTCGATCAGGCTCAAATCATACATATGTCCCATTAGGCTCACCGTTCTCACGTTCAGAACAGTCATATGCCAATCAGAGATCCTTTTCATCTTTTCCAACATCATTACAGACAAGTCATATCAGCCTTCCGTTAAGTACGTTCATAACCTTAACATGTCCATTCCGTTAAGTACGTTCATAACCTTAACATGTCCATTCCTCGTAAGTATTCCAGCAACGGTTACATATCCATCAGCTTCCCCTTAAGTACCTCCATTACAGAAAAATGAACATCAGCCACACCGTAGGTACAGTCATAATGATCACATGTCCCATCAGCCCTCCATCCATGTGTCCAAAGCACTTCAATGTCCCATCAGCCTCCACGAAAGTACCTTCATAACAGTTGAAAAATCGATTAGCCACTATTTTACTACGATCATAACAATAACATATTGATCAGCCGCTTCGCCTATTTGTTTATATCATTTACATGTCTATATCCAACTCCCTTAGTATGTTCATTACTGAAACATATGAATCAGGCTATCAGTACATATAAGTATCCATAAGCCTCTTCGTTAGCATGTCAATAACAGTTATATGTCCGTATGCGTTCCCGTGAGAATGGCAATAACAATTACGTGTCCTTAAGCCTCCCCGGAAGTATACCAATAATAGTAACATATCCACAAGCCTCCCCGTAAGCATGTCAATAATAGTTACATGCCAATGTCCATCAGACTTTAATAACAGTTGAATATCTAATCTCTACTGCTATAACCACATAATAGCTACATATCCATCAGCCTGTCTGTAATAAACCAGTCGCTGGCCCCGCATATTTGATCCCTTGGCGCCGCCCATTAAATCCGACAAGAAGTTACGCTTCGATATCAATGGCGTTATTTTGCTAAATTTATGGCCAGTAGCATGTAACATAAAAATAGAATTTTGGTTGATGACCTTAACGTTGTAACTACCGCTTGAATAATCTGTAGGAACGACGTTTTAGACGTCAAACCAACAAATTAGCTTAACAAAAATGGCGGCCAAAAGAAGTTCAAAACTTACTTTTTGTCTAAACGACTGATTTCGTTGATCGACTGATTATTTGATTGACAGCCGCGATCGGTCAATTACTTATATAACATTAACCTGTTCATCAGTCTATCTTGTAGTAGCAGTCATAGATATAACTTTTCCACCAGTCTCTCCTTTAGTACATTCGTAATACTTGACTCGGACCTAATGGAAATCGCAAGGCTATTGTTTTAGCCAGCAAAGCGTCAGCCTTGATACAGCCTTGATAGCTTAAGTTAACAAAGAAAATTTTGAGGTCGTTTCAAAGTTCAACTAGTGCAAACTGCCACTAGAGGCTTAACCATTAGATCTGTTAAATTCCTACGCAATAAAAAGAAGTTCTTAGGTATTTCAGGAATATTGCAAATTAGGCATGCAAGTTTTTTTGACTCACTTTAGGAAATCGTGTTCAAAATGACGCTTAACAGAGTCTGTAAAGAAGTTTCAGACGACAATTTCAAATTGTTGAACATTCTAAAATATTTATCTCTCTAGATAGAAAACAATATTGAAAATCAAGAAATTGCTTGTAACAAGCAATTTCTTCATCTTCCACATTGTATCCACAACTATTTTCTCGAGGGGCGATAAAAGAAGGGATTGTGTGGGAATGCCTCATTCATGATATCATGATTACGTTTGACAGAGAAGATTATTGAACAAAACTTTGCTAGCTTACAGTACTTTTCAGTACTTTGATTGAAACATTGTCAAATCCGTGGTACAACATGAGGAGAGACGGTTTTTTTACTCTTTAATAACATCTATGAACTAGAAGGTTCAAGGCATTGATATATTTTGTTTTATAGTAATGACTAATGAACCTCTACAAAGTTTGTTTCTTCTTATTATGACCTTTTGATCATATTTAAGATTTGTCAGCTCGAAACCCAATTTACATAGATTCATGGACCATCCATTGTGACCAAATTTTAAATAGAAACGCAAAGCTTTTCTCCACTCTTCTTCTCTGAAACTTATATTTTGTATGTATCAACTTCTGGTAGAGCACTTTACTTCAAACCTCGGTTTCACAGGTTCGAGCCTCGGGTTGCCCATATCAACTAACAAACTAATTGTCTTTCGGATGAGACGTTCAACCGATGCCCCTTGTGACGGTGCTTTCCGCCGAACACGTGAAAGAACCAGCTCTCCGCTCTCAGCACTATCGTCCTGTATCCTTACACTATCCTCCGTAACAACTAACCGTCTTATGGCGGTGTTGTTCATATGGGCATGTGCTATGGTAGCGACGATAAATAAACGGAAAAACACACACACACAGTCGACATAGAACTATTTTTGACCTCTTATATTGAAACTTGAATAACGAATTTAGATGCTCTTTATCCTTGTGTGATGCCTTTCAGAACTAAAGAACCCGTCGAGGAGGGGGCGTCGTCATATAGTGGGGAGTCGGCGTTTGGTGGGGCCACGTCATATGGCCGGTTTTCGTATGGTAGAACTTCGCCATATAGAGTATGTATAATTTGTATTCTTCAATTCTTTCTATTGGTTGTCATTATAATAAAGTAGTCTATCATTTGTTGTAAGCAAGTTAGGGTTTATCTGTTAGCAGTTATCCTTTCCACGTAGTTCCTCCTTCTAAACTACCCAAAAAGAAAAAACAGGAAAGTATCGTCGGAAATGAAGAAATTGATTTTAACAAAGAATTTTTTCTTTTTCCATTGTTTGCTTTCCTGAAAGACAAAAAAAGATGAATTTGATTAACTTAAAACTGTCTGCAATGGTCTTGGACAAGCATTCAGGATCCCAGCCTAATACTGCCGACAGCCAGAAAACACACAAGTAAATTAACTTTAGCAGAAAAAATGAAAATGTAACAAAAAACGCTCGTAAATCTACGGTGGCATAGTGGTAATATGTGCGTTTTATATTTAGACCTATTTCGTAGAAAAATATTTCGTTTTATCTATTATTATTTTAATGAATTCAACGGTTTTTAAAGCATGGTTAGAACACTTTGGGGGGTTATCTTTGGGGGGGGGTTGAGTGTGTTTGTATGGAGGGTTTTTGTTGTTGTTGTTGTTTTTAAACGAATTGCTTTCCCATTTGAACGCAATACATGGCCAATCAAAATCGATCTCTATGTACTGCGTATGAAATATTCAGTCGTCTCAATGAAATAATCATCCAAAAAGGTTACTTCTCTAACGCGGCATCTATTTTATAACTTAAATAAATAAAGCCGATTTGTGTTCCTATGAGATAGCAATTCGTCGTCTTTTTTTTTTAGAAAAAAAGAGAAAGACCGTTTTTTTAAAGCGATTTATTTTTAGTTAAAAAGCAAATTGCTATCTCTTCACCCTTTTTCTTAAAAGAACTATAAAGGGAAATACTTTTTTCGAGATTTTTTATTACGAGATAGGTCTAAATAAAATAAACTGCACATGTCATCTTTATGTTACCGTATAATCCCATTACACCAATCATATTTTAGTGACGGTCTAGTAGCATGTTTAGCATTGGTTCGCTAAATGAAAAAGCAAGTTGTTTTGAAACCGAAGTGTGGCGGTAAAAAGATGAACGGACATAATTTCACATATGGTCATATCATCGTCTCGTCCTTCTTTTCAGAAATCATTCCGTTTACCACCTTTGCCATCGATAAAGACAAACAGACCACCACCAACAGACTCAGACAAACCCAAGGGTCTGGACTTTTAACCCTTTCTGGACAAAGAAAATAAAAAGGCCAATTTAAAGAAGCAGATCAGGCCTATTTGATGTATTTTCATATCAGCACGTCTAAATGTTGTCTAAATGAATGCTTGTGCCTTGGATTTACTTTTTTCATTGTCATGAAAAATACAATTTGTGTTTAAAGAGTTTGAAGGGGGGTATCGATGATTTTTTCCATGTCGCATATTTTATTTATTTTTTACACGTCGATTTGTTTGAATACAACATTCTGAAAAGAAGTGTTTAAAAAATCAGAGATCGTTTATATGAATAAAACATGGTCCTATGTATCCAGTAAATCTATTTTGAGATTTGTCAGGACAGTTGCCTTGATCGCTTTCAGTTGAAAATATCTTAATTACGCGATAACGCATCTTAACTAAGTCATTGTGACGTCACTAGTTGTTATAGTAGCTCTCCTATGTGTCAATTCTGTAAAGATCAGTTCAAAGCTAGAGTAAGAGATTGTATGAATTCAGTCACTTTGAAAGTTTTGCGCTAACTCCTTGATTTGACGAAATTCATTCAGTTGGTCGTTTCCCTTATCATTTTGATTTTTTTCTTTTAAATATTGCCATAAGCAAACGACGTAAACATCGGAATGGCATTGTTTCTAAAAGCGACCAGACATTTCACTGAAACATAAATAGCTTCTTTCAGTAAACAGTTAACCCCGAAGATGATACCTACTAAATATTTGAGTATTAAACGCTAGTTTGAGTGTACTTTTTCGCATAAGTGATTTCTTTTTCTTCCTTTGAGTAAATAAACTAAACTTAAAAGAATGTCGTCGGCGGGCGAGCAAAATGTCGTAACTACAGCTTTGATAAAGTGTAGTTACGACATTTTGCTTGCTCAACGAGGATTTGTATTATCTATGATTTTTAAAAATGATTTAGGAGCATTTTGTTTTTACTCTGTTTCTTGCAAGTTTTCTACTTGCTATTCTTGTTATAAATACAGGCAGTAATTATTTCATTCGATTTTTGTCTATCAAGATTCAAGAATTTTATTTACTGAAATTTTCTTTTTCATATTTTTATGAACAAAACTTTAAGCACGGAGCTTGTATTATGCTCGGTCTTAGAGTAGATCGATGAAATTTTACTCAAAAAAATGTTTGCCCCGTTTTGCTTGGCATAAAAAAGCTGAAAGAACTGAAATCCGTTTAAAACTCCGGTTGCCGTTGTAACAAATGTGAAATTTAATATAGTATCTTTTAAATCTTCTCCTTATGACCCAGAAGGCCTAGAGCCTCGATATTTTGCATGAAACATCAGTATATTAATCTATTGCAAAATAGATAAGCTCATTACCGTGGAGAAACCAGGGGCGGAGCACCAGTGGGCAGACGTTCTTTATAGAAACAAAGAAATATTTTAAATGGCATATCATCCCAAATTATCGAGCTAGTTCAAACCAAATTTAGTAGAATGTTCCTTAGGTTGCCCCCTTTAAGAATATCTAAAATAATTGAGATATATTGAATACTTCGGTTGCAGTGGCACACAAGTGAAAAAAACTTTAAAAATCTTTTCTTCTTAACCCAGTAGGCCTAGAGCCTTGATATTTTTAATGAAACATCAATATATTGATTTCTTTCAAAATAGCTAAAATCATTACCCTTGGGTCTACAGGGGCAGAGCCTCGGGCAGTTCTATATAGAAACAAACAAGGATTTTTAAACGACATCTCCTCCCGAACTGTGGTTGATATGGTGACAAAATTTAATAAGATCTGTGAAATTTTTAAAAGATCTTTAATTATCTTCTCTTCCTGAGCCAGAAGGCGTAAAGCCTTGGGTGTTTTGTTGTTGTTTTTTGAGTTTTTTGGGGTTTTTTTACCTGAAACATCCGTATATTGACCTTTTCCAAAAATTGTTAACATCATTACCGTGACATCGAATGGGTGGAGCGGGGTCTATGTAGAAAGAAGAATGATTTTGAAACAAAATATCCGCCCAAACCGTTTAGCCAATTTGAACCAAAAATGGCAAAATGTTCCTTCTGTGGTCCTCTTATACAATAGCTAAATTAACATTGCTGGATTTTTTACTTTTGGATCCCCAGATACTAAGCAAATATATGTTTAGATAGTGATATGCCAACCTATAGCATAATCTAAGCCTTAACATTAAATTTGATTATTGAAAGAAGAGAGACTTTATCTTGGATGATCGCACCAGGCCGTCTTGTTTAGGAAATATTGCTTTTATAAAGTACTGTACCTGCAGAATTAAAGTATGATGTACCTCCATGTACCACAATGTTTCAAGAAAATAATAACTTTATAAAAAACACTAGTATATGCTTGGATGCTTACTTTTTGTTGTTATTGTTATTGTCGGGATATTGCTTCGACTATTCTAAGAGTTGACGTAGGGCTTTTCCAGTCATCGGGCGTCGGCGTAATACGTTGGTTAAGATTTTAGGTGTTATTTCTCTGTTCCTACCAACTCTTTTGCTCTGAAACTTATCACATGCCTTAATTACTATATTACCGTCTTCAGGCGAAAGATTCGTTACTCTGACATACATTTTTATGGATTGGGAAAACATAGGGACGTAAAAAAACAGGGCTTGAACATGAAAGAGTTAAAGTTTTACATGCAAGTCATTTCAAAGTGTTTAACCTCAGTAACTACTCGAGCGCATTTAGGATTAAAATTGACCAATCAGGACTAAGTCAGAGAAGCAGTCGACCAATCGTATCTTCCATTCCCACCGGAGGTGAATTTTGAACTTGCAAATTGGGCGCCATTTTTGTAAAGATTTTTTTCTAATGGTTTGACGGCTTAAACGTCGTAATTAGAGCTTATTCAAGCTGTTGTTACGATGTTTAGGTCTCCAACAAACCACTTTCATTATTCTTACATGGTTCTGGCTATAATTTATTTTCAAAATAACTCCGTTTAAAGTCGACGTGGATCTTAAAGTTGGAGTCGATGGGTGGGATTTATGCATTACACTGATATTTATTCATTGGAATGTTATCCAATGTCGAGACTAAATTGATATAATGATTAGGCAATTAGAATAGTCGAGCGTTTCTGCCCACTGACAGTTCTTGTTTTGTTAGTGTTATTTAATTTTCATTTGTATTGATTTTCTTTTGAAATTAGAAGTAGAATCTATGTATCAAATGAATATATGGTTATGCAAAGAAAGGAATAGAGATCAATTTGATAAAAAAAATTAATGTAGCCAGAATAATTAATGTAATTAAGTCTGGGCGATAGACAAATTTTAAATGGAATTCAGAGAGCTCTATAGATGGTGGATGTAATTCGTATTTTAGATTTAAATATGCAATCAATACTGCTTTAAACCCGATGTTGTGAATATTCAATTGAACCGTCTTGACGAGACAATTAAAATGAATACCCACAATTTAGGGTTTCGTTGATAAATAATGATTTTTGGATGTTGTTACCCTTACCTGTGGAAAGTATATATGGTAAAATGGACGTTACCATGACTTTGTGGCAAGATAAACGAATATGAGTATATTTGATATATTTTAATGACGTTTCGGTATCACAATTACAAGACGTCATAATGTTCAACCCATTCCTGGTCAAAGGCGTTTTTTACGTAGTTTCAAAATAAAATAGCTATCAACATGAAACTTTGATTTTAACTCTTTTGGCTAACTATTTTTTGTCTTATTTTATTTTTTATAAGCATTCGAAAATATGATAGGCACTAATTTTATAACGGAAACAGTGTTATCAACTGTAGTACTACACAAAATATATCAATTCGTTGTTGGGTATGTAAAATGTCGTAACTACAGTTTTAGTTAAGCTGCAGTCACGACATTTTGCACGCCTAAGGAAGAATTGACATATTTGATCATGCTGGTCGTGATAGAGTGAAAGTTATAACTTCAGCACAGTAACTCCTACTATTCCTTTCTCGTTCGGTTTGTTTTATGAAAAGGTCTGTAGAGGTTTTTATTCAGTAAAATGGCTCTCACTCCGCTAAAATTTTATGAAATTCTGCAGAGGATTTTTTTTTTTTGTTTTTTTTTTGTGTTTTTTTTTCCAATAAATTGGCGCTCACTCCGCTCAATTTCGTTCAAAATCGTGCGTTCCTCGTTCCATTCACCTTATTCATTAGATCAGTACTGCTGCCGACTTTATTAAAGTCGACAGTGGTACCAGTCTACATATTCATATTATCAAAATCAAAGTACTGAAAGTACTGTAAGCTAGCAAAGTATTGTTATCTTCTTTGTCAAAGGTTATTACGTTATATTAAGTAACCATAGAGTTAAGCCTCTTACAACATGACGAAATCTTAGACTAGTTCAAATATTACGAAGTTGCAAAAGCAAGTTCAAACATGGTGGGGAAAATATGCTTCTATAGGTGAAAACTTTGTTGACATTGAAGAAATTGCTTGTAACATTGCTTGTTACATTGTCATTGTCTACAATGTTTACCAAAACTTTTTAAGATTGACTTGAAAAAGAGTTTACAATAATCCTTAAATTTTGTTTGTTTAAAAATGACCCTTTTCTAGCTAAAAACCGAACCAAACTTCAAAAACATTCCACAATTCCATTCACATCGCTGATTAGTTGATATTAGTCCACGCCTTCATTGGCTGACCCTGATTTGGTAGAAACTGATTGGACCGAGTGAACAAAATAATCTATTTATAGACCTGCAAAATTTTATGTAAATGGAGATAATGACATATCAATTTTTTTTTTTTTTTTTTTTTTTTACAGCATGATTAGCTAAAATGGAAGGGCACTTGACTTCAAACCTTAAGATCACGGGTTCGAGCCATGGGCTGACCATATCAACTAGCAAACTAATTGTCTTTTGGATGAAGCGTTAAACTTAGGCCCCGTGTGACGATGCTATCCATCAAGCCCGTTAAAGAACCAAGCGAAGCTCTCAGGAGTTTCTTCCTTGCACTATCCCTGCAACAACTAACCGTTTACTGGGGGCGTCGCTCATAAAGGCGTGTACAACGGTAGCGACGTTAAAAACTGGAAATACACACACAACAATTATTTCATTCCAAACGCTCATTTAGTTCCTTGCTATTCCAAAATTATCCAAAAGCTATTAATTTTGTCAATTTCAGTTAGTTTTACTTGGAAATTTATGTTAAACCCATTACCACACAACAAAATTTTAGACCTGTCATAATTCAAAGATGCTGCAAGTTGATAGAATTTTAACAAAATCTTTGTCTATTGGGATAGAAAACTTTGTGGATAATGAAAAATTGTTGCTTCAAGCATTTTTTTTCATTTTCCACAATGTTTTTTTCTACAGATTTATTAGGGGTTCGTAAAAAACGGGATTGTGTGGGAATAGGTTTACTCCCATATCTATGTTTGGGAATATATGCATACTTAAAGAAAGCTGTCTCAAAGCCTTCCAATAATGTTTTTAATAAGCTACATTTGGTTTTCGTTCATACCTTTTTATAAGCTGACGAAGGATGGCGAAGGACGGCGAATATCTGTTTCATGTTTTCGTTTATCTGTCCGTCCGTCCCGACGTCTTCTCCTTTTTGTGGATGTGTTTGATGAGAGAGTCACAGGGTATATCCTGCCATCCGACCCTGTACATACTCTCGGAGCTTTGCCATTTCAAGCTAAGTCACAGTAAATTGGACTGAATGCAATGTTTTATGTTAATATAACTACTCCTCCATTTCTAGAAAGATTTGCATGCTTTTTTTCCTATTTACCTAACCTTTTGCATATTGTCAGGTTCTTGGCATGGTAGGCTGCGTTACACTAAAGGAGCCTCAATGTTGGAACGTTAATCATAACTATGGCACTTTTGTTTAGTATTGAGTTTTGTTGTACAGGTTTTCCAAGTATTATTTCGAACAAGCCTCATTCAACTGGACTTTCAGCCGATAAATTATGAAATTTTGAAGTAATTGACCAATTGCGGCTGTCAATCAAGGTATATATCCACCAATCAAATTATTCATTCGGCCCGGAATTGAGCTTTTAAACTCCGACATTTGCCACCATTTGTTGGAAACTTTTTGTTGTTTGGCGACTTAAACGTTGTAACTACAACTTAATCAAGGTCGCCAACCAACAGTTCTACTTTTTTACATGCAACTGACCATATTTTTTCAAAAAATCATCGTTTAAAATCGAAGCGGGACTACCTGTTTGAGTCAATAGAAGGGCTAACGAAGCTGGTGGGCGGGGCCAGCGATTGGTCAATTGGCCTCATATTCCGTTAAACGTCGTTTATGTCGTACCCAAAAGAGCCTCTGTGATATACACGCTGTGTTAAATAATTTGTTCCTCGAATTTTAACTCCTAATACATTCTATTTTTATTCGAAATCGTCTTCTTTTGTTTTCTTTTCATGAACCATGACTGACCTTACAAAAGGATAAGATCGTGGCCATGGCACTGTTGGTAGCGCGTCGGATTCTCAGTCATGAGGTCGAGGGTGCGATTCCCGGCCACGTCAATTATCCCTTCCGATATTTGTCTTCCAACAATGGGTGGATTATCTTAGACCTACGTGGAATAAGCAGCTTGAGGCTCGGAAAGGATGCAATGGTAGTGATGATGTGAGAAATATATCTTATCCATGGTTAGTTGATCCAGCCGCAACAAATTCACTGAAATGTTGTTAACCCCTTCCCATTCAATAACGCTTTTAGACGCCACAAGAAAAACTCTTTTGAAAAACTTCGTTGTAAATGAAGAAATTTTCCAACCCAAACGTAAAAGAAAAATCCAAATTTGCATCCCTATCAGTTATGACTAGTCTAAAAATATCCGTCTGGTAATGGGTTAAAAATCCGTTATTCCCTTTTCAAACAAACAAAATAATAAAGAAAAAAATGAGTAATTATGTCCCTTTACCCGTTACCAGACGGCATGACTGTTAGAACTGTCCCATTCGAAAGATATTGCATACCGTTTTCAATGTGCTAGAAATTGAAAACAAGAGACAGAAAAGGATCAAATAACTTGTAATAAAGAGGAAAAGTCGATTTTCAAGCAATTTATCCTTTTCCCGCATTTTTGTTTTAACACATTCCCACGTGATCCCCATCAGGAAGACAGTTTTGGAAATTATTGTAGAAAATGAAGGAATTGCATTATCAACAATGTTGTTGTTTTTTGTTTTTTTTTTTTTTTTTTTTGTTTGTTTTTTTTTTTTTTTTTTTTTGTTTTTTTTTCTATCCAAAAAAAACCAAACATTCAGCAACTAAAAATGTTACTGACTACAAATTTTGTAAAATAACACCATATAAAATCGAAGCGGAACACCCTGTTGGAGCCAATGGGTGGGGCAAACGGGGCAAGTGATTGGTCAATTCCATAATAACTGCCTCATCTCTTTATTATACATATCACTTATTTCTTAACTGTCGTACCACCGCTGTCAATCATCAACCGACAGACCTATCAAAGAGTTCATTTATGACGAAAGTGAACTTTGAATTGACACTTGTTCAGCATTTTCTTTATTTTGGCAACTTAAACGTGGAAGCCACAGTTCATTTAAAAATGATATTCAAGGGCAATAATAAGGAGTTGTTCATTTTCTTGAATCATATATTTCCGCGTGAGTTACTGTATCATCAATCTTTGTAGGAATCAAATAATTTATTTTAAATTCTCTGTTACTGCAAGACAAATTTCTTAATCTTGTCATTCAGTTTTCTTAATTGTTCATAGTCACGTGAAGTACTATAATTCCTGCGTGGATTGTGCATACTGACCCGACTTAATTCTTTGTCTTCGTTGTGTTTATAAATGAAGGAGCTCATATATCCTGTTGATAATTGACCTGTTCGGGGTCTAAACCCTTTTCAATCAGGTCCAGAGATTTTTTTTTTTTTTTTTTTTTCTTTTTTTTTCTCGCGAGACGAGTTTAATTCATAAAGTACCCAGAGAGAAAATAAACTACCCATTACCCCAAGAAAACCAGCACAACAATTCTAAAATAGTACTTTGTCCGATGAGGGACTCGACTACCCATCTGGAACGCAAGAGCCACAAATCTAAGAAAGTACTTTGTCCGACATTACAGTCAAAAACCAATGACTCCCTGAACTCCAGCGCTGCCACTCTAATATATAGACTGGTACCACTGTCGACTTTAATAAAGCCGACAGGTATTCACCGATTTTCGGTACATACACGGAGTGCCTGGCCCGTTAGGATATTTTCCTTACTAAATTCGAAAACGAGGCTTACGCATGCGCAGCTAATTTTGTCGAAAATTTGACACGCCGCGGGATTTCCATCCAGTACGATCAAAATCCTACTTTTGAAGTTTTAAAGTATTCATTTTTGATGTCAAAACATTTTTCACATGAACAATCCAAATTGTGTGCGAGAAAAACCTTGGAATGTTATCCGTTTCATGTAAAATATAAGAAGAACACCGCGTCCCGCTTCAGCCATATTGTTTACGAACAATCGATCAGCCAATCAGATTCGATGTTTGGGTTTACGTCATTAATTATCCAGCATCCAATCTCTATATGCAGTCGTTTGGGATCTACCTGTCGGCTTTATTAAAGTCGACAGCGGTACTGGTCAACTCTAATATAGTACTTTTTCCGATGAGGGACTCGGCTACCCATTACACCGAGAACGCAAGCATCCGCAATCTAAAATAGTGCTTTGGCCGATACTACACTCAACTACCTATTAGACCCAGAAAACCAGCACCACAACTCTAAAATCTATGCGGGACTCGGCTACCAATATCATCTGACGCGAAAGCACCACCAATCTAACAAGGTACTTTGTCCGATATTACACTCAGCTACCCTTTACACCCGGAAAATCAATACCCCCACTCTAACATAATACCTTGTCCAATGCGGGACTGGCTTACCAAAATCATCCGGAACACAAGCACCACCAATCTAAAATAGTAATTTGTCCGACATTACACTCAATTACCCATTACACACGGAAAACCAGCACCACCATTCTAAAACTGAACTCAGTCCAACGTTGCACACAACTTCCAATCGCCCTCGGCACGTCAGCACCGCCAGTTTAAAACTGAACTTAGTCCGACCTAGGTCTCAACTGCACATTACTCCCGGAACGCCATCACCACCATTCTAAAACCAAATGTATGAAGGTGAATGCACAATGGAAAGGCCATTAACATGTTTCGTATCCGGCAGCCCCAGAATCACCGAAACTCACGTTCTTCGCCCAGGAAAAATGGTTTCGTTTCAAATTGCATTCATTTTTCATTGTCGTCTGCAACATCTTTCAAATTGGGCCAGTCTAAAAATAAACAAAAAAAAGGGAACCTTTCTCTTTTAACCTTTCCCTTTTTTGTTCAATCTTAGACTGATTTATCTTTAAAAGTAATATACTTTGGCAGCAATGTCGTCCTATTTTAGATTCTGCCTTTATCATAATGTAGATCTATTTTATTTAATAAATGAATTGTTCTTTGTACACTCTGGTGTGATATTGTGAAGATCTAAAATCTTGTTTTGATTTTGGTTATTTTATGATTTAAAATGGAATTATTTTTATGAAAAGAGGATTTTTGTCTTTTGGAAAAAAAAGAGAGAAAAAATAGTTACACACAAAGATAAACGTCAAAAAAATTTGCAATTTTAAACAGTTTGATTATTCGATATTCCCTTTGTTTGTGTGTTTGAATGGGGTTTAAAGTCACTTAAACAGTATTTCCGTCATATCGCAGCGGCTTGAGCACCTAACCATGGATTCCTGGTATTTCTCAAACCAGTACTACCACTACATCCTACCAGAGGCTTCAGCTTCTCATCGCACTTATAGATTTGCCAACCTAAAAACGTGAGTGGTGCCACATAATGCACGATGTAGTAAAACTTCATTTGTTTTAGAGAAAGTCTTGAAAATATCTCAAGTTATTTGCATAAAGCACGCGACGGGATTTTGTAATATAGACCTCATTTTCGATGCATCTTATCTTATGGATTCTTCGAATCAGGCCTGCTTCGAATATTCAAGTTTTAGTGGATCTCAGACCCCGCCCACTGAGCTCGGAAAGAATAATAAACGGCGACATTTTGCAAAATGTATGGCCAGTAACATGTAACACAAATATTAATAGGTTGGTTGGCAACCTTAACGTCGTAACTACAGCTGAAATATTCTGTAATAAGGACTTTTTGTCACCAAAATACCAATTTCCTAGCAGAGTTGTCGTTCATTATTCTCATCATACATGAATAAAATGCTTCACATTATGCCGGCTAATTTCTCTTCCTTTCAAAATGAATGATTTGATTGGGGTATTTTTTTTTGTTTTGTTTTGTTTTGTTTGTTTTTTTGTTGTTGTTATTTATTTCCTTTATTTGATACTAAGCACATAATTTTCAAATTAAGTCAATTCAGCGAATAAAGAATAAATATACCGAATTTTAAAAACGGTCATATACCCAAATCAGAAAAAGTAGGCAACGTGATATGCTATCAATCCATCGATTCCTTCGCCCATCCTTAATCGTTGTTGTTGTTTTGTTGTTGTTATGGTGGGGGGTGTTTTTGTGTTGTTGTTGTTTTTTTTGTTTTGTTTTTTGTCTTGTTTTATTTTTTGGTGGTTTTTTGTTTGTTTGTTTGTTTGTTTGGGGGGTTGTTTATTTTTGTTGTTTTTTGTTGTTTTTTTTGGGGGGGGGGGGTTCTCGCCTTACAAAAAGGAAATAATTTCTATACGATAGAAAACTAATACATGTACATGGTAATTGTATGTATGTTCCACGATGTTTGTTAATTTGGTTTACTAAGATACTGTCTTTACTACACATTACTTTGTATCAATTGTTAATTCAATTGATCGTTTTTCCCATTGTATGTTAGTTATATGTATATTTTGAATTTGAGCTTACATACTTTATGTCTTAAAATAAAATATCTGTTCCGTTTTTCAAAACAAATATCAAGCAATCAGTTAACTATTCGAATAATGAATTAATCACTTAACTGGAATCTTGAAGCATAATTCTAGTAATTGAAAAGGGACACTTTTTTTACTTTATGCGAGATGAACTTGCATTAGTAAAAATAAATCGATAAGAGACCAAGAAGGAAAAATAAAGGGTCAAAACTGGGTTTCGGTGATAACGAAAATAGTTCAATAAAGATCATAAACAGTTTAAGATAAACGGTCTTAGGCAGGTGATTGGCTAGGTTATTTTAGGCTTGCTATATAAGCTAGGGCGAATGATGAGAAATTCGTTATCAATGATTTGTTTGTCAAAGTATAACGTGATCGACCCTGAATCAATTTATTTTATCACGAACTTATTTCACATATGGTACAGCATATAAAAATTGACAAATGAATTTTAATTCCAAATATGTTTAATTTTTAGCTTGCCCGGGGCGAATGTTTCGAAAGGGATGTTGTCGTGCCATTGGCGTCGCCGTTCCACTTGGTTCAAGTTTGCAGATCTCAAACTAGTGATAGGAGGCTAATATTTCATACAAGCACATTTTGAAAGGTGCTTACATTCGAGACAATTAATAATTACCTTAATCCTGCGACCCTGACCTTTTAACCGTTTTTTAAAAAAAAAACTTTAACCAAATTCTTTAACTTTTTCAATCTTGGCCTTAATTCATGACACTCATATTTCGCACAAACCATCACCAGGAGATGGGCGTTTATTTGAGACAATGAACTTGACTCTGCGACCTTATTGTCTTCAACCTGATATATCAAAACTTTTAATAAAAACCTTTACTTTTTATTCTGTCATTTTTTCACCCCAGGTTGCACATATTTCACAAGTGCTTTTATTTTAGACAATAACCTTGACCACGGGCCCGATACGACTTACCCATTTTAATAAACTTAAAAGCCAAACCGTTAATATTGGTCACGGATACATGCATTCATCATGTAATGAGACAATGACCTTTACTTTATTTCAGCACAGGGACATGTCACAACTGACTTTTTTGTACTAGATTTGTACATAAAATTCAATTATGACAAATCCCTGTGTATTTAACCTTTAACCCTGCATTTACCCATTCCCCCTCACAAGAAAATTTCCTAATTGTCTAAAATTGCTTCTGACAAGCGATTTCTTCATTTTTCACAATGTTTTCCAATGTTCTTCTTTCTTGAGGGCGTCAAAAATCGTCATTGTGTAGGAATGGGTTAAAAAGAAACCAGAGGGAGTTCGCATGTACCATGGCACAGTTGGTAGCTCGTCACACTCCTAATCATGGGATCCCGGGTTCAATCCCCGGTCGCAGCAAATATCCTTTCCGAAATGTCTCCAAATGGGTGGATATCGTAAACCTAAGTCAAATGAAATGATCAGATGGAGGCTCGGAAAGAATGCAGTGGTAGTGCTGGTGTAATAAATACCAGGAATCCATGGTTAGGTGCTTCAGCAACTGCGATATGACTAAAATACTGTTAAAAATGGCATTAAACTCCATTCAATCAATTAATAATTCCTTGATATTTCAAACAGTCTTACATAATAGTAACACACTGTTTGTCAGCTGTATAGTATGATTTTATTGACCTGACAGACCATTACCTCGAATAGCATAATTACACACTTGACTGACTGTCTTCGGATTTTCTCGTTTTATTTCGATAGCGACAATATCAGTTTAAATGCTTGTCGAATTAACATGGTTTCTTGGACGCTTTATCTTTTCTTTCAATTACTTTTATTCTTCTGGTGTTCAATCTTTTAGCTATTGAGAAAAAAATCGAATAATAATGAATGTGATTTACAGGAAGAGCATCGATGTAAATATAATGATGACCACATTCCGCTGCTACTGCACTGATTCACTGCCTTGGTGCTCCACTTGTTGTTGTTGTTGCCGTTGTTTTGGTTTAGTTTTGTCTATGTGCCTCCTTTGATTTTGACATAACAATTGCGTTTGTTCTCAAAGCTATGAATAGTACAGATCCATAGGACTAAGTATATCGCTTTCGGCAGACAGTTGATTGACGATGATAATCGGTTGAAAAGGACATCGCTATAAAAATATCACAATATTTATTACCAAACAATATTTATTCGATTAGGATTCGTTTGAGGCCTAAATAGGAACAGTTTTGATTGTTTTCTCTCAATTTCGTTTAAGAATTTTATTTCCTTGTAAACGGAAAGAGGGACTTTTTTACATTTGAGATATGGCTATCGGTTTCAAGGAAATAGGAAATTATTTTTCCGCGTATAGAGGTCATACTGACTCGAACTCTTGTACAGGAGTTTAAACCCATTCCCACATAATCCCGCTTTCTACGTCCTCAAGAAAAAAGCTTTGAAAAACATTGTGGACAATGAAGAAATTGCTTGTAACAAGCATTTTCTTCATTGTCCACAATGTTTTCTACCCTAAAAGGCAAAGATTTTTTAGAATTTCATCAACTTGAAATTGTTTTCTGCAACTTTTTTTTTTGGACGAGTCTAAAATTTTATTGTTTGGTAATGGGTTTAGATAGTCTAAAACAATCGGTCAATCGTTAGCTCCAGTCAATCTTTATGAAGTCACTGCAATATTCGGAGTATACAAGCACATGTATATGATGTGCGAAAAGAAAAATGGTGGCTTCCCATTCATTTTTTCGGAGAAATTTATATTGAAGTTTTCAAAATTTGATATGCAGAATTGGTATTGAAAAGACAAAAAGGGTTAAATCATGAGTAAAGTTGTTTAAACTTGTGTTTTAATGTTTCAGTAGAAAAGGGAGAATATTTCGAACACAAAATAGTCACAATGAAAATACAGGAAAACACGTTCTTGAGGACGATCGCTACGATTTCTCATCACATTCAGATTTTCACCATAACTTGAAAAGAGCTACATGTAGTCCGTGCCTGACAAGAAATAGGCGAAAAAAGGGGGCACTTAATTAGGAAATATATATATATATATATATGTATATATTGTCATGTACTCCCTGCTTTTATGACAGGCAGGGCAGAATTGAGCCCGTGCAAACTTATTCCTCACTAATTTTCTAATGACATGATATATGAAATAAGAAAGTCTGTAGCAATTTTTCTATCTTTTAGTCAGTGACCAATTAAATTCATTTAAAAGAATGAATTTCAAATTAAGTGAGTTTTTTCTTAGCTGTATTTGCCTATATTTTGGGACATCTATATGCTTTTTTCGGAAAAATGAAAAATGCAAAACTAGCATATTTTGATTTCTAGTTTCACCTGCATACCTTAGAACTTCCTCAAGAGAGTTGGTAGCGATTACAGATGGCATATATAAATTTGATATAACTGTATAGAAAGTATCTTAACCCTTTCCTATTCAATTCCTGATTTTTACGTTCTAGTGTTTTTATACTCTGAAAACATTGTGTGAAAAGAAGAAAATACTTCTTCCCTATAGAATAATTATTTTTCCATGACGGCAACGCTACGGTCAATGATGATTGACCACGGTGGCACAACGAATGCTCACGGTGCTTGTACGGTTCCTACCGGCCTTGGTCGTGACCAATCGTGGAGCTCCGTAGCGAAACCGTGGATGATTCGTAGGACAACCGTACACAATTCGTGGTGAATCGTCGGAATTCATAATGTCAAAGATTCCACGACTGGCTACGATCTCTCACGAATAGCCGCGAATATAACTACGGTGTCAGTACGAATAAGCACGATTCCGCTACGGTTGCTCTACGAATTAGGCCACGCCCAATAACCACCACGATTCGCTACGAATGTTTTAAACAGTTTAAAACTTCCGTAGCGCTACCGTCGAGATTCCTGAATCATCACGATTCATCAAGAGTCACAACGATTCACCACGATTCTACTACGAATCACCACGGTACACGACGCTTTTACAAATCGTGGCGAATCGTAGAGGCACCGTAGCCAAAAATCGTGAATGTGTAAACAGGCCTTTAGGTTAGTAGAACGTTCGCCGCAGATGTTACGACAAGATGGGTTTAACGCAACTTTTAACGTTATTTCAGCCATATAGCGGAGGCTGGAGCTCCAAACAATGGATTCCAGGAATTTATGATATCAGTACTACCATAACTTCTTTTCCAAGCCCCTAGCTGCTTATTTAACCCTTTCCTGTACAATCACTGGTTTTTACGGCCATGCAATTTCATGATTAAGAAAATATTGTGAAAAAAGAAGAAATTGCTTGAATCAAGCAATTTCTTCTTTTATCACAATATTTTCTTCTACATAGAAAGGTTTCATTTCAAGTTGCACTCACTTTTCATTTTCGTCTGCAAAGTCTTTCAAATTGGACCAGTCTAAAATTTCAAGAAACAGGAAAGGGTTAACATAGTTTAACGAGTATCCATTCATTGGTGACAGACCTATGTAGGAAAGTATATTAGCCTTGACCGGAGATAGAACTCGGGAATTCTTGATTGAGAGTCCGACGCGCTACCAGCTGCGCTATGGCCGCGGCATCCTTTGGAAGCACACAGTCAGGTTCTTAATTGAATTTTAGTGCAATTCTTTTAATGAATTTTCCTCTGAAAACTGATGGCCATCTCTGCTAGAAATAACAGAAAAGGAATTATAGGGAAGTAATTTATATTATATTGATATTTTGTCACAAAAGAGTTTACCAATTACAATGTTATAAATTCTAAGACTGGTTCAAATAGAAAGAAGTTGCAGACGACAATTTCAAAATGGTTGAATTTGGATATTATTCCCTTGTTGGGTAGAAAACATTGTGAACAATGGAGTAATTGCTTGTCACAAGCAATTTCTTCATTGGCCACAATGATTTCAAACGCTTTTTCCTTCATATGCTTAAAATGCGGAATTGAGTTGAAATGGTTTAAATAGCATGCTTTTGAAAGAGCTCTCTATAATAAGAATAAAATTTGCAATTTTTCCAAGAACTCAGTGGCAGTTTGCTCTTCTCGAGTTGAACTTCGAGAAGACCTCAAAATACAAATGTCGTGGCGATGCAGTAAAACATTATTTCCGTTTTATTATGTGGTAATACGTTTGCAGTTCGTGTCTTAACATAATTGTTGATAGCTTGACATAAAACTTGTAACACGACCCCATGATAAAACTAGATGCAAACAAATTCTTCTGAGACCATGTATGTTCTTTCTTTCGATCTTTTGACTGCAAAATAAAAGTAATAAAACTGTTTCTGATTTTTGACAAACACTTTCATTTCTGAAATCAAAAAAAAAATCAAACAATCCTGTTTCTTAGATGAAGAATAAAAAAGCAAGAAAAATAAGTTTTGAAAGACGTGTTGTGGGAAAGAAGATTAGAGACAAGCTTGGAGCAAAGGCAAGGATCGAGAGGTCTAAATTATTTGTGTTGCCTGCAATTAAGGCCACGTTTTGGATTTGACCTATGGAAAAGAATAATATTTCAGTTCACCATGTCGTCCTTTGGCGAGAAAAATATCGTAGCTACAGCTCTATTCGGTTTAGTAAACCCATTACCACATGACAATATTTTAGAGTGGTCCAAATTCAAAGAAGTTGCCGATGAAAATTTTGAGGTGATTTGTTGTTGTTGTTGTTATTTGTTTTTTAATCTGTGTCCTTTCGGGAAGAAATGATTGTGGATAATAGGGAAACTGCTTGTAACAACCAATTTCTGCATTTTCCACAATGTCTTCCATTGCTTTTTTCATCGGGTGCCTAAAAAGAGGGATTGTATGGGAATAGAATAATACACTGTTACTGCTGTATAGGCAACATTCTTTGCAATGTCTTTCTAACTATTCAGGCGGGGAGAAAGTCGTGTAATGAAGTGATCAAGCCAAAGGTTAGGACAGGACCATAAGGTATAGATTTGTTTGTTCTGCCATCCATTATTCAGGTCACATCGTTGCATGTGAGAATCTCTTGGTGAGATACGAAAACCTTTCGATTTTGAGTCAGTCGGATTAAAGGTTCGCAAAGCCCAATTTGATTTAACCCATTCCCACACAAGCCCTCCTTTTTACGCCCCTCAAGATAAAAGCTTTAGAAAACATTGTGGAAAATGAAGAAATTGCTTGTATCAAGCAATTTCTTCATTATCCACATTGTTTTCTATCCCAAAAGACAAATAAACTTAAATTCCACCAACTTGAAATTGTCGTCTGCAGCTTCTTTCAATTTAGACCAGTCTAAAATTCTGCTGAGTTGGAATGGGTTAATACTTTTCAAGCTTTTTGCCTCTCTACGATGCCCCTGTCGCGGTGAATATCCTTCTCGATCCTTCGCGATATGAATGAAATATTGTTTAAAGTGGCGTTAAAACCCATCCACTGGATCAATCAATCTCTACAATTCTAATATTCTGCTAATATCTTAAATTTTCAAGTATTGCAGTTTGATCATTTGTTATCATAGAACCTGTTATTTATTGATTCGATCTTTGCAGGGGACGTCCCGCATAACTTTTTCTACTTTCGTCAGAGGATTTACAACTCAAGAAAAAAGCTATGGAAAACATTGATGAAATGAAAAAAAAATTGTTTGTTGGAAGCAATTTCTTCATTGTCCATATAGTTGCTACCCGAAAAGTTTTTTAAAAAATCATCACTTCAAAATTGTCACCTGTAACTTCTTTGGTTTTGGACCACTCTAAAAAAAATTCGAGTGGTAATTGGTTAACTAAACATGTTCCCATTGCTTTAACTATTGAATTAATATACCAGTATACCAGATAAACATTTAGACAAATCCAAATAGAAAGAACATTTTACCAGTTGTAAAATAGCATTGAAAACGCCAGCGTTGTTCAAGTTTCAAGTCGTCTCTTCTTGAAATATGAAACCTGCAATAAGTTTTTGATTTAATATATAGATAATGCTAATAAAAGAGTATGTCATATTCTTATCCCGTATGGTTAGAATTTCTGGTTGCATAGAATTCTCTATAATAAAATCAAAGTACTGAAAGTACTGTAAGCTAGCAAAGCATGGCTTTGTCAAGTAATCTTCTTTGTCAAAGATTATCATGATTAATAAACGAGGTCAAAGTAACAAAGGAGTTAACTCATTATTAATATGACAAAATACTGTACTGAAATTTGAAGTTGGTGTTATTTAGAAAATCTTTATCTCGTATAGTAGAGAACAATGTGGACATCGAATAAATTGCTCGTAACAAGCAATTTCTCCATCGGCCGCAAATTGTCCAAAGCTTTTACCCGAGATGCTTAAAAATGGGATTGAGTGGGAATGAATAAGTTCTCAACAATTTTAATGAAGTTAATTCGTGTGGCCATATAAAGCACTGCGCACAGTGAGGACTCTGATCAGACTCATTTTGCTGACAATATGCTCAAGTGAGCTAAAGATACATATGAGATGAACTTACATGCAGAGTTTGCAGTATTCCAGAAATGCATAAGAACTACTTTTAATGGCGTAGACATTCAATGGATTTAGTGGTTAAGCCTCCAGTGGCAGTTTGTATTCGTTGAACTCTGAGAAGACCTCTGAATTTTGTCTGTTAACTTAAGCTATCAAAGTTGACGCTTTGCTAGCTAAAAACATAGAGAGGCCGGTTTTGAGCGTATAGAACTGAATTATATGGATTTACATGTATCATGTACGCGAGCATGCGTTTTTGAATCGTACACGATTTAAAGTTAACCTTTGACTCTCTTAGTGGGACATATGATGTCAAAAGCGGATTTCAAGGGAAAAGCGCTCGGTGGTTCTGTCTTCATTAACCCATCACCTCATGACAACATATGAGACAGGTCCAAATCCAAAGAGGTGGGTGGAAAACGTTGTTACAAGTAATGTCTTCCTACGTTTTCCAGAGAGGTTTTCTTGGGGGAGGTGTAAAAAAGCAGGATAATGTGATATTGGGTTAACACAACCCTATCCAACTCGTCACTTTATAAAGACAACCGACTATCTGAAAGATAATGATAGTGATAATACAATGTTGAATGTTTCAAGCTTATCAAAATCAAACATAACACTGACCGAGAGAGTCAAGCAAATAAATCATCACAAATTGACGCGTTTATTTTTGTTCCTCATCGGGTTGCCGCACCCAGAGCCCCTTTGGTTGAATAATCCTGTTAAACTCACAACAAAATTTTAGACTGGTCCTAATTGAAATTAGTTGCACAAGACAATTCAAAGGCTGTGAAACTTTAGATTTTTCAACTTTCTGTATAGAAAACATTGTATAAAATGACGAAATTGTTGGGGAGGGGGTTCCTAAAAGCGTTACTGTGTGGGAATGGGTTCAGTCTAAACTTGAGTATAAACTTAAGTTTACCGTAATTCAATTTGATGAAGAAAGCTTGAAGTAGCCCTGATTTAAAGTTATAACCGTGCATTTGCAAATTTTTGTAAATGTGGAAAATGAACTTTGCATCTCAGAACTGAGAGCATTTATTTATTGGCTAATAGATTTTATTATCTATTTATTTATTTACGGTGGCCATTCAATGTTGACGGATCACCGACCCCTGCAACTGACCGTAAAGATATCAAAGGACATAAAATTGCATTATTTATTGTCAGGGACACAAAGTAAAGGGCAAACCGCTTAAATAAGCTGTAGTTGCGACGTTTAAGTTGCCATACCAACAAAAATACTTCTCATGAAAGTAAAAGGCTATTATTCAAGACGGCTTAAATAATTGATATGATTGGTCAATCGTTTTGATTGTTGTTGTTTTTGTCGTTTTGGTTTTTTTCATAGACAGCACGGATCCGGACCTTATGTATAATTGCCCACTTACACCATTGGCCTCGCCAATTGACCACGACAGGAATTTCCGTTCGATTTTGAACGGCGTTAGTTTGCAAAGTCTATGACCAATATCATGTAATAAAAATGGGGGTATGATTGGTTGGCGACAAAAACATCGTAACTACATCTCGAATAAGTCGTTTAAGTCGCTTAACCGACAGAAAAAGCTTCACAACAATGGCGGCCAATGTTGGAGCTCAAAACTCACTCCTAGATTTCATTGGTCGACTGCTTATCTGATTGACACACGCGATTGATCAATTCTACTGTTAATCGGAGAATACAATTCGTCCTGAATAATTTCAGAGTTAGATTATTTCCACCCATATGTCCACAAATAGACCAGGATGCCTGATAACATTCACAAATGACCATCAAGTGATATTTAACAACTATAATGGGATTTGATTTTGTTTGTTTAGTACCTCATTTAGACACGATTGTAAACTTCCCCTTTCACTTTTCTCTCAAGAATTGTTTGTATAACTGAGTTTTTCCGGGTATAAAAATATGTTACCAGACTTTGAATCGCGGTTCCGCACTTTGTCAATAGTTTTTTTGTTTTTTTTTGTTTGGTTTTTTTTTTCAAATTTTGGTTGAGACGTGAAGATCGCTAACTCGGTTAACCCTTTTTGGTACGATGCCGGGATTTTACGATGCCTTGATTTTATATTTGAGAAAACATTGTGGAAAAAGAAAAAAATTCTTGTGACAAGCAATTTTTCTTTTTCCACAATATTTTCTTCCACATAAGATAGTTTCATTTCAAATTGCATCAAATGTTCATTGTCGTCTGCAACCTCTTTGAATTTGGACCAGTCTAACATATCAAAAAACGAGAAAGGGTTGAGAACATTATTGACGCTTGTCCCAATATATTTCATTCAAATCGGTCGTTCATCGATTTGTTTGATTGGGATTTATTGCCCCTTTCAACAGTATCTGAGTTATAGCGCGGCGGCTCGAGCAGCTAATCATGGTTTCCTGGTATTTCTTACACCAATACTACCACTACATCCAAGCTTCCAGCTGCTCATCCTACATAGGTTTACGATTATCCGCCCATTAGTGTGAGACAATTATCGGAATGAATGTTTGCCGCGACCGGAGATCGAACCCTGGACCTCATGATTGATAGTACGAGGCGTAATGGCCGCCGTCGTCTCATTCGAATGATTCACTCAAATCGCCCATAGCATTCCAGATAATCATTATCTGACCTGGATTTACAAGTATCTTATCTGTTAGAAATAAAAACAGACAAACTTGTCCATAGAAAAATTTGCAAATACATTTAAAGGTTGGTGTTTGCATATTGTTCATTTCATTTAAACTGATCATTCCATTCCATTTCAAAATCATGCACTTTGTCGATTTCACGATATTCATAACCCAATTCATACACATTTTTCAGACTGGTCCAAATTAAAAGAGGCTGTAGACGACAATATAAAGTTAATGATTGTTTATATCATTTGGATAGAAAACATTGTAAATAATGAAGAAATTGCTTGATACATGCAATTTCTTCATTTCCACAATGATTTCTAAAGCTTTTTTCTTGAGCGGCGTAGAAAGTGGGAATCGGAAAACTGTAAGTAGTTATTCAATCAGAGAAAATTATCATCATCCTGTGTTGAAATCAGAATCTCTAGTGTATTTAACGATCACACGGTGGTTGATTGATTGAATGGGGTTTAACGCCGCTTTTAACAGTATTTCAGTCATATCGCGGCGGATGGAGCACCTAACAATGGATTCCTGGTATTTCTCACACCAGTACTACCACTACATCCTTTCCTAGCCTCCAGCTGCTATCTCACTTAGGTTTACGATTATCAACCCATTGGTGAGAGACAATTGTCGGAAAGAATATTTGCCGCCGCCGGGGATCGAACCCATGACACCCATGATTGAATATTAGGAGTCTGGCGCGCTACCGATTGCGCTATGGCGGCGGCTCGATCACACGGTGGACTATCAAACAAAGGGGTCGTTTTTTTGACCAGGCAACAGAATTTTTGAAAGGCCCGAATTAAAAGACGTTTAGGATGACATTCTGAATTACAATTAAATTGACAAAAGACATAAACAGAGTAGAAAATATTATCAAAAGGATGAAATTGCTTTCTTACATGTTTCCCTAAATAATACATTGAGGATGTAAAAAGTCGGTACTGAGAGGTAATACGTTAAGGAAATGTTATTTATTTTTGGTTTTCTATAGTGGAACCCTTAAAAATCTCATTTAGGAACACCTTATAGTCGGATTCTCACAAAACGCACTGTTATGTTCGTCAAATAGAATGGTCTCATTTAGAATCAAAGTACTGAAAGTATTGTAAGCTAGCAAAGCATAGTTTTAAGTAATCTTCTTTGTCAACTGTCATCAGGATAAATAAACGAGGTTGAGGTAACCCAGGATTTAATCTATTACAACCGGCCAAAAGCATAGACTGGAAGTTACAGTTTCAAGCTAGTTGAATTTAGAAAGTATTTCTCTTGTTGGGTAGAAAACATTGTGGACAATGAAGAAATTGCTTTTGACAAGCAGTTTCTTCATTCTCCACAATGTTTTCCAGAGCTTTTTTCTTGAGATGCTTAAAAAGCGGAATTGAGTGGGAATGGGTTTAATGGCATGATTTTGAAAGAGTTCTTCACAATTTGAATAGAATTTGCAATATTCATGAAATACATAAGAACTTCTTTTTTATGGCGAAGACATTCAATAGATTTAGTGGTTAAGACTTCAGTGGCAGTTTGCACTAGTTGAACTTTGAGACGACCTCAAAATTGTGTCTGTTAACTTAACCTATCAAATCTGGCGCTATGCTAGCTAAAAATGTAATATCTTATAGTTCTCACAAAACTTTTTGTTATCAGCTAACGCGAGAATTTCTAAACGAACCACGTCCTCTTTTTGTTAAATTTCTTTTCGAAAGTGCTTCGCGTAAATGTTGGCCAATGTTGGCGTTCAAAATTCTCTTCCAGTCTAAATAAGTTATTTGATAAGTTGATTGATTATTTGATTTATTGCTGACAGCCGTCAAATAAGATTTTAAAGTATCGCAAACGCACAAATTTCTTTAAAATTGAATCCTGTTTCGGAAATACGTGAATAGTATTAACGAGAACATCAAAGAACGCTCCAGCTTACTATGTTCAGTTTTCCGGTCAAAAAACATTGACTTTACAAATTTGAAACAAAAATAAAAGTGTACCTTTATTAACTATCAAAAATTCCGCTTGTTGATAAATTTCTTCGATTAAACGATTTTCTTCACCTCCTACATAATGAAAATAAAAGCCCTTATTTCACTTCAATCAAACTGACAATAAACAAATAAATCAACAAATTTTAATCAAGAAATTTTTCAAAAGACCCCGCTTTGAATAAAACCGGCCCATATGAACATTGGTAGAGGGTCTTTTCCCCCTCCCCCATAATTTTAGCAAAAATGGAAAACGACACATAACGAGTAGATTTTACTGCTTTGCATATACCCTTCCAGAAAATATACGCTTATTTAAACATCAACCCCCCCCCCCCCAAAAAAAAAAATCTTCGTCTGAAAATGTTTCAAAGCTAGGCTGCCACATCTTGAACATGCAAACGAAAGCAAATGTAAATCAAAGTACTGAAGTTACTGTAAGCTAGCAAAGCATAAGAAATCTTCTTTGCCGAAGGTTATCTTGATAAACAAGCAAGGTTAAAGAAACCCAGGAGTTAACCCATTACAATATGACAAAATCTTAGACTGGTTCAAATTGAAAGAAGTTGTAGACGACAATTTCAAGTTACTGAAAAAATCCTTGTTAGTTAAAAAACAGTGTGGACAATGAAGAAATTGTTTGTCACAATCAATTTCTTCATCGTCTACAATGGTTTCCAAAGCTTTTTTCTCTAGATGCTTAAAAAGCGGAATTGAGTGGGAATGGATTAAATAGCATGCTTCTGAAAGAGTTCTCCACAATTTGAATACAGTTAGCAATATATTCCTGAAATACATAAGAACTATTTTATGGCGTAGGCATTCAAAAGTTTTACTGGTTAAGCCCCCAGTGGCAGTTTGCACTCGTTTTACTTTGAGAAGACCTCAAAGTTTTGTCAGTTAACTTTAGATATCAAAGCTGACGTTTTGCTAGCTAAAAATCAATTTACCCGAAATTACAAATGTAGAAGAGTAATTTATTTTAGCGATAAAAAAAGATTATTGTTCCTTTTAAGGCGAAGAGACCATCCACCGAATAGAAAATGAAACCATTTGTTGCCTAGCATGATTTTTTTATTATGTCTGAAATACTTTTGAAATATACGTGTCGGCTAATTGATCAATCGCTAGCCCCGCCCATTGACTCCGACAGGGAGTCTCGCTTCGATTTTAACGGCATTATTTTGCCAAATGTATAGCCTGTAGCATGTAACAAAAAGGGAAAGTGATTAGTTGGTATCTAAACGTTGTAACTACAGCTTGATTAAGCTGTAGTTACGACGTGTGAGTCGTTAAACCAACAAAAAAGGTAAAAAAAAGATGGCGGCCGGTGTCTTATTTGAAAGCTCAGGTCCGGGCTGAATGAATAAATGATTTGATTAGTCGATTGATTCCTTGATTGACAACACAGATGGTCAATCGATTGTTCATGGGATTTGCCGTCATGTCAGTCAAATAAGAGCGGCTCGAGCACCTAACCACGGGTTCCTGATAATTCTCACATCAGTACTACCACTATACCCATTCCGGGACACCAGCTGCTCATCCCACCTTGGTTTTACGATTTTCCACCAACTATATTAACAATTGCCCGGGATCTAAACCGGGACCGCATGATTATTAGTTCTGCGCACTACGGCAGCGACAAGCTATTGATTAAAAGTAGAAATTATCAGTCTGTCGTTTATTTTTTTACAAAAATGAACACAGACTTAAGTATGTTGACATTTTACAGCACGATAACAGGGTATCGATTCATAGATAAGCGCCGTCATTTTATCACTCCTTCCCCATTATGGCGTTTCACACAACTTTGCATATAACCCCTCGAACGTGATGATCCATTTATTTTTCATACAAATATTTAGAAAAGATCATATATATAGACGAGGCTGTCAATCAAAGAATCAATCGACCAGTCAAATTATTCATTTAGACCGGCACTTAACTTTGAACTCCAGCAATTGTAGACATTTATGTGAAGGTGTGTGGTTTTTTGTGTCTGTGTATGTGTGTGTGTGTGTGTGTTTTGTTGTTGTTGTTTGTTTGTTGGTTGGTTTGTTTGTTTGTTCTTGTTTTTTTATTGTTGGAGTTGGTGTTGGTGGTGGTGGTGGTTTGACGAAATAAACGTCGTAACTTCAGGTAAGAATAGTTGTAGTTACAAAGTTTAGGCCGTCAACTAACCATTTCGCTTTATTACACGTGACCGGCAATATGACTGGCCATGATTTTTTTAAAAATACCGCAGTTTGTCCCATTAGTTTTAGACTGGGCCAAATTTAGAGAAGTTCCTGACGACAATTTTAGTTGATGTAATCTTCAAAATCTTTGTCTTTTAAGATGGAAACATTGTCGAGAATGAAGAAATTGCTTGTAACAAGCAATTTCTTCATTCTCCACAATGTTTTCCAAAGCTTTCATATTGAGGGGCGTTTAAAAGCGTCGTAATGTGGGATTTCAGTCGGTATGCCAGCAATGTGCCTATTGCATTTGATTTTGGTTAGTTATTGAAATATCAGAATAAATAAAAAAGCCACCGTTTTTGAAAGTAACCATTTCGTCGACTCAAAGAAAAAGGGTCGAGTCGATTCAAAGATAACAAGATTGGTCAATCATTTTTACCATGTGCTCGATCAGTATTTAGTGCTTTGTATGATATCTAACTTGTTAAGGATAAAATATCAGTTTTATTAGAAAGATAGATACGTGAAGGTTACTGTTTTGTGCTGATGATTCTTAAGGGGAACTACTTCCGTGTTTGATTTAATATCTGAGATTTATTCGAATAAAAGTTGTGTAGTCTTATTCGAATAGTGAAAGTTGTGTAGATTTATTTGAAGAATTTTTAGGCAAAGTATGATACGGAACACTCGCATGTACGAAAAAAGTGTGTCGGATAATTCGGGAGTATCAAGTTCGAATCTTTATTGTGTTCTTTCGAAACATTACGATGGTTTCGACGATGTTTTTTTTATAGATATCATCTCCAAATCATGTATTAATCCATTTCCAGTCGACAAGATTTTACACTGGTCCAAATTAAAAGAAGTTGCAAACAACAATTCAAAATTAGTGGAATTATAAATATCACTGTCTTTTTAGGGAGAAAAAAATGTCGAAATGAAGAAATTGCTTGCTACAAGCAATTTCTACAATTTCCACATTGTTTTCTCAAACTTTTTTTTCCTGGGGGACGTAAAAAAGGGATCGTGTGGTAATGGGTTTATTAATTGAGAATTTTAGGCGGTATTGTTATTTCACCAGTTCCTTCAGTCAAATATAATCAAAATTTAATCAACCATTGGGTCACATGCAAGAAAAAATGTGTCAAATGTCCTAAATTTTTTGAACTATCAACACTGATGTGCTAACGCAATACCGTTTACATATCTATTGTCAATTCTCTAAATTATTTCAATAGAAGGCTGGTCTTCTTCCAAAAAGTCTAGAATTGACGGATCGCCGATTCCAATTAAACAATCGATTGGCCAATCAAATCGTTAGATTAGAGTCAACGCGATCTCGAAATCCGACTTTTATGTTTTTAGCATTTTGTAGGTTTGGCGACTTAACCCTTTTCTATTTTAAAATTTGTTAGACCTGTCCAAATTCAAAGGTTTTGCAGACGAAAATATATTGTGGATATAATTTGAAAAATAACCATTCAGTAGGGGAGAAAATATTGTGGAAAAAGAAGAAATTGCTTTTCTTGCAAGAGTAAGGTGACGGGATTGAAACTGACCAATCACTAGCCCTTCACTCGTTTGGCCACTGAAGTCCCTCTTCGAAGTTAAACGGCGTTATTTTGCTAAATTTATTGCTAATAGCATGTAACAAAATTTAGAATAGTTGGTGGGTGACCTAAATTTCGTAACTACAGCTTGAATAAGCTGTAGTTACGACGTTTAAGTCTCCAAACCAACAAAAAGGGTTAACGAAAATGGCGGCCAATGTTGGAGATCAAAAATTCATGTCTAGTTTAATTGGTCGACTGGTTATTTGATTGTCAGCCGTGATTGGTCAATTTATGCAGTGTTAGGCAGGAATAGTGCCTTGACCGTTTCATGGGTCGATTTAACTAAATTTCAAACTCAAGTGACTGGAAGGAAAATGCACATACCATGGAAGCTATGATTCCTTTTAATGAATTCAATACCTTTGAATGATCCTCAAAGGAATGAAAAACACAATCTAGGAAGCCCTCAGATAATGAATTTCAAATACAATGTAACTGTTTATTATAATACCTTATGGCGTCATTATGGGGTTGGATTGCGTCACTTATGATAAGCAAAGAGTAAAACAAAAAGCCTTTGCGTCATGTTCTAATGAAGCAAAGTTTATATCTATGCGGCCAATTTCCACGTTGTCGGAAAATTCATATCCCAGAGGGAAAAAAAGAAAAGTATCAATCTCAAGATTATTGTATATTTTTAGCTCAAACTTAGATCGCTACTTTTTTGATATAAGATTTTTATATTTCACCAAGGTTAAAAAAAACGAGGTAACCAAGTCGATAGATCAGCGCGAAACAGTTGTACCTGCCTTGTTACGACTGTTAAGCGCTGACCCAGTGCGGTGGTATATTTCATTTAAGAGATGAAGAGAATATTTTTTGTTTTCATGGAGGTATAAACCGAAAAACCTAATCACACTGTATGAATCCTATTCATTTCTTATAATTCAATAGCATCGAGCGAAAAAAAAAAACAAAAGCTTTACAAATTTTGATACCTTTTTGGGACTATTTTGTGCGGAAGCATACAAAATCGCTGCGTGCACAAAATTCTGTTTATGAAGTTATGAAAAAAAAATTTCGACCAATCAGAACGCTCGTTTTTGATAGACGAAACTAGAGATTAAATTATTCAGTCATTAAAAAGTCGCGCTTTTTAAGGTGTAAATCATGTAGGCTATATTCTATGAAAATCTTGTTTCAAATAGGAACTTTTTGCCCAACTCTTAATGTTTTTTAATCCATTCCCACACAAATTCTCCTATATACGCCCCTTAAGAGACATTGTAGATAGTAAAAAACAGATTATTTTGCTTGTTTCAAGAAATTGTGCCATTATTCTGAATATTTTTGTATCCAAAAACACCCAAAAATTAAAATTCCATCACCTAGAAATTGTATCCTGTAACCTCTCAGAATATGGACCTGTCTAAATTTTTGTCGAGTTGGATTATGTTAAGAACTCGTGATTTAATTCAACAGCTTGAGGGCAATTATTATTTGAAAGTGAAAACCAGTGTAAAGGGCTAAAAAGCGTGAGAGGTGTGGAGATTTGTCACGAACTGAAAATATTTCTAGTTCCAACAAAGTATTGAGACACAAAATGGAATTTTCAAGGACTGTGATGTTTATTGGACTTTTAGCAATGACCCCGATGTCTCACGCTGAAAGCATGAGCGAAGGTAAGAATATACATTAATCAAGAAAATAAATCTCCTTGTATCATGCAAATACACGCACTTTTGCGCTTTCTCCTAAAAGAAGAGAATCGTGGAGGCTGTTAGATATTCTCACAGCTGATATAATGAAATTCCTTGTACATGCCCTAACTTGAATTAATCCTTTCCTGGTTAATCCTTGGGTTTTACGTCCCTGTCATTTCAAAATTGAGAAAACATTGTGAAAAAAAGAAGAAATTGCTTGTAACAAGCATTTTCTTCTTTTTCCACAATATTTTCTACCCTGTTGAATGGTTGTTTTTCAAATAAAATCAAAATTAAATTTTCGTCTGCAAAACCTTTGAATTCGGACGGGTCTAAAATTTTGCAAAACAGGAAAAGGTTAAAGACAAATGTCAATTTATTTTACTAAATCTTATGTATTTAAGGGTCGTGTTGCCAATCAAAAAAATAATCGACCAATCAAATTATTAATTTAGACCGGAAGTAAACTTTTAACTCAAACAATTTCTTCTTTTTCACAATATTTTCTAGCCTAAAAGACGCAAAGAATAAATATTTCATCAATTCAAAATGTCGTCTGCAGCTTCTATCAATTTGAACGAGTCCGAAACTTTGTTGTGTGGGAATGGGTTAGAGAGTTTGTGCTTTATCTCGAAGACATTATAGCTAAATATCTCGTCAACTGTTACTGCAGTATTTCTAGATTAACCGATTCCCACACTGTGATGCTTTTGGACGCACCTCAAGAAAAGCAATCGGGAAAACATTGTTTAGAATGAAGGAATTGCTTGTGACAAGCAATTCCTTCATTTTTACACATTGTTTTCTTCTCGGAAAGCTGGGATAATCTAACATAGCTAACATATTTGGTTTACGGAATCCCTATTGATCAAGTATTTATATTTCCTTAACCCATTCCCACATAATCCCTCCTTCCACGGATATAAAGAATAAAGCTTTTGAAAAAAATGTGGGAAATGGAGGAATTGATTGTATCAAGCAATTTCTTCAATATTTTATGTTTTATATCCAAAAAGATGAAACAAATTAAAATTCCACCAACTTAAAACTGTGGTATGTAGCTTCATTGAATTCGGACCAGCCTAACATTTTGTTGTGTATGAATGTGTTAAACAACGTTTTAAGGTCAGTGGCAATGGATCATGCCTCGATAAATGTCTCAAAAAAAACTCTAATAGGTCATTGATAATATCGCAGAGAATGTCTATAGAAATAGAATCCGAAGCGATATGACTACTAATGCCTGCAAAACTGCTCTTCTCATTTGTGAAACAGGTAGAGCGGGCTTTTGTTGTTGTTTGTTTGTTTGTAATCGTCTGGGGATTTGGGTGTGTGTTTTTTTGTTGTTTTTTTTGGGTTTTTTTTTTTTTTTTTTTTTTTTTTTGTTGTTGTTGTTGTTGTTGTTGTTGTTGTTGTTGTTGTTGTTGTGTTTTTTTGTTTTTTAGTTTTGTTTTGTTTTTGGGGGTTTTTTGTGTGCGCGTGTGTGTGTGTGTGTTTTTCTTTTGTTTTTTGTTTTGTTTTGTTTTTTGTTTTTTTGGGGGGGGGGTATTTTTGCCTTTTTCATTTTTAATACGTAATTCGCGACTCAAAACATTGTGGTCATTTTCAAAAATATTTGAAAAAATCAAACACTGGTCATTGAGTTTTGATATTCTATAAATGTTTTAATTATATTTTATCGAAGGGTGTCTACTCTGGACTTAATGAATTGTCAAAAAAGCAAGCTATAGTCTGATATTCAATGATGGCCTACACCTTTCATATTTACCATATTGAACCTTTTCGCATTTCCGGTAAGATTTGGTCCCCTGCTTGGAATTCTACAAGTGCAGCCATTGTACAGCCTGGACAGCCATCAGTGCATTAACTAAACGTCTAAAGAATCATTGAGTCAGTATTTATTGATAGGATTGTGAAGATTTTGATCCTACTGTGCGGATGTTCCGAGTCTTTACTTTGCGTACCTAGTGAAGTAATAGGAAATGTCACGCTCGAGCTCAATTGTCGGATCGCTAGCCACGCCAACTGACTCCGTCAGGAAGACCGATTAACCCATTCCAACACAGTGGAATTTTAGACCGGTCCAAATTGAAAGGAGCTGCAGACGACAATTTCAAGTTGATGGGATCTTTATTTTCTTCGTCTTTTTGGATAGAAAATATTGTGGATAATGAAGAAATTGCTTGATCCAAGCAATTCCTTCATTTTCCACAATGTTTTCCAAAGCTTTTTCGTTGAGGGGCGTAAAACGGAGGGATTGAGTGGGAATGGGTTAAGATATTAAACGGCTAAAATGTATGGCCAGTAACGTGTAACAGATAGATAGAATGGTTGTTTGGCGATTTCAACCTTGTAACTTCGGCTTGAATAAGCTGTAGTTACGACTTTGAAGTCGAATCAAGTCATCTCGATCAGCTTAGTTCGTAGAGAATTTGACTTCAAACCTCAAGATCACGGGTTCGAGCCCTTGGCTGACCATTTCAACTTACAACCCAATTGTCTTTCGGATGAGACGTTATACCGAGGCCCCGTGTGACGGTGCTATTCATCGGGCACATTAAAGAACTAGGCGGAGCTCTCAGCAGTTTCGTCCCGTATCCTTGCACTATTCCCCGTAATTACTAACCGTCTTCTGGGGGCGTCGCTCATATGGGCATGTGCTACGGTAGCGACAATGGATAAACGGATACACACAGTCGCCTCATCAATGTTTCACATAAATGTCTGTTGTCGGTGTTCAAACTTCTCTTACTCGGTCTAAATGGGTGATTTGATTGATCCAGCGATGTTTTGATTGACAAACATGCGTTAATGGATTCGTTACAAACTGAATAAGCTGTAGATCCATTTTGAAAGTATCGAAATAATCAGCTTGCTTGACTGAAAACAATAAAGGAAAGAGGATAAAACTTGTAATAAGCAAGTGTTCATTTTCACCAGATATCTTTCAAACCATCAAATTACGACATCGTTGGTTCGTAAAAAGTAATAAATTACTGGAAGAATACTTTTATATTAGTCCACTTTTTTCTATATGTGATAGATTTTACGTGTTGTAAGTTATTGCAGAAAGCAAATCCAGAAGTGTAAGCCAGAATGTACAAATTACTGAAAGTTTATGTAGTCTTACGATTACCCCATTAGCACACAATGACGAACTTGGACGCCCTCAAGCTTTGGAAAACTTTGTGGAAAATGAAGAAATTGCTTATTACAAGCAATTTCTTCATTATCCACAATGCTTTCTACCACAAAAGACAAAGCATTTCAAAAACCAATTGATTTACAATTAGGTTCTGGTACTTCTTTCAAGTTGGGCAATTCTAAAATTCCGCGTCTGGTAACTATAGGTAACCCTTTGTTTACTTATATCAACTAAACATTGATAAACCCTTCCATAAAACAATATCGATGCTCCATTTTTTAACTTTTTTATCATGTTTCTTCCTGCAGCGCCATCACCAACGACTACCACGAGTTCTGATTCAACTGCAAAAGGTAATTATAACATTAGAACAGATCTCGAAGAGCACTTGTAAGACCGATCTCGGCAATTTCGTCACAACATTTAGATTTTCACCATAATTTGTTAAGAGTTAGTAAACTATGTGTCTTATAGGAAAACAACTAAAAAAGGGATGGTCACCATCTTAACACTTGCCTGTTTGTTTGTTTGTTAGTTTTTCCGAAATTTTTTACTGGTCATATTTGAAAGAAGTTGAAGACAACAATGAAAAAAGAGTACAATTTAAAACAAAACCATCCTATGTGGTAGAAAATATTGTGAAAGAAGAAGAAATTGTTTGTTACAAGCAATTTCTTTAAAAATATTATGTTTTCAAATATACGCTAATTTCATGCCAGTCGGGATATAATTGCACCTTGAAAAACTAAATCAATAACAAAAAGTCCGTAATTAGTATGAAATGAAGAAAAAGGAGTCAATTATCACTTTTTCAAATTAACTTCTATTTACCGTAAGGCCGCAGCAGTTGCGTAGTTAGTAACCTGTCGGACTCTCACCCATTAGGTCCCGTGCTCGATCCCCGGTCGCGGCAAATATCTTTTCCGACATTTGCCTCCCACTAATAGGTGGATACATGTAAACTTAACTATAAGTGGAATGAGCAGCTGGAGGCTCAGAAAAGATTTAGTGGTAGTGCCGGTGTGAGAAAAACCAGGAATCCATGGTTTCGCGCTCAAATCGCCGCGATATGACTGAATTGCTATCAAAAGTGGCGTTAAACCCCTATCAATTTGAAAACTTGTTTAATCAAAATATGATATACTCATGGGACAGCCGACATGTGGTCGTGCAAGAGAATGGTCCTTTATACACTTTTCGTGACAATCATGAGGAATTTGTTCGGCTGCATACCTTAGGTATTGCAAAATTCTAAATTAATCCTATGTTGCTGGAAATCATTTGAATCGTTTCGTGGACACGATTATAATGAAATCCATCAACATAGGATTCAGTTTGTAAGTCTAACAGTATAACCGTCTAATCATATATGAGCCTGTGCGTGACATTTCCAACCATTACACATGTGCGTCAAGTAAAGACTCAGATCAGCCTGTGCATCCGCACAGTCTGATCAGAGTCTTCACTCTATGTTCTGTAGATAGATACTGACCTAAAGCTTCTTTAAACAACCAGCGAATATTCTATTTGTCCCGAATGGCTGTCCAGGGTGCTCAATGTGTGCGAGTCACGCACCTGCGAAAAGGTTGGAAATGTCACGCACAGGCTCATATATCTTTTGCTTTTGGATAGGGAATTGGGATGCTTGATAAAAGTGATCGCTTAATAGAGGTGATAGCTTTAGCAAGATTGACTGTAGAATTTCAGGAGTACCTATTTAAGAATTTCTTTAGATTTGAAAAGGAAAACAAAAACACCGACGAAATTGATAAAAAAAAGAGTCTTAATAATGGTGAAGAGAATACTAACTAATGCTAACGATAAGGAATTTTTATAATAAATTTATCAGTTTGCAGATAACATCACCTAAAAGTAGATTAGGGTAAACGAGATACTACATAACGACGGAATTACTTAAGTGTGACAATTTCGGACATGCTTCAACAATCGTAATAAATATACTATTCCATAGATTTAAACAGTTCTGAAAATGTCGAAATTTTCATTAGAAACTGTAATACATTTTGAATTGAAATATTTTTACACATAAGTAAAGTAGAAAATTATTTACAGCATTTCAGAGTCTTATAAAACAAAGCTGGATATGGCATCTGTGACATTTTGGGACTCGAAAAGTTTAACAGAAATCAGTCAGAATACCGAACCCATAGAAAGTTTTAGAAATAATACTTTTAGTAAAACTCTGTTTCAGGGACGATTTTTTTTTTTTTTTTTTTTTTTCAAGAAAGGCAAAAGAAAGAATTACAACACGCATATGAATTTACATCACTTTTCTTTTTATATCAGGTCAAATGCGACACCTTTTTTCTAGGGATATTTTATCTATTTTAAGGCAATAATGTTATTTGTTTAAAAAATCATAATTACGAGAACTACGTTATCAAATAAAAACCTGCAGGCATCTTGCTGTAGAAAGGTGAGTCTCTTGAACCAGTATTGAGAGTAACGTCAGTAGGATCGCAAGCATTTACGGAGCAGTAGCTTCGTAAGATCAAAGTATTGAAACAACTGTATGGTAGCAATGCATATTATTGTTAAGTAATCTTCTTTGCTAAAGGTTATAATGATAAATCAACGAGGTTAAAGTAACCCAGGAGTTAACCCATTACATGCATTACAAAATATTAGGCCGGTTCAAATTGAAAGAAGTTGCAGACGACAGTTTCAAGTTGGTAGAATTTAGAAAATATTTCCCTTGTTTGGTAGAATCATGGTTGACAATGAAGAAATTGCTTGTAACAAGCAATTTCTTCATTGTCCACAATTTTTCAAAGCTTTTTCTTCAGATGCTTAAAAAGCGGAATTGAGTGAGATTGGATTAAATAGCGCGCTTTTGAAAGAGTTATCTACAATCGAATAGAGCTATTTTTCTGGCGTAGGCATTCAATACATTTAGTTGTTAAGCCTGCCGTGGCAGTTTGCACTCGTTAAACTTTGAGAAGATCTCAAAATTTGTCTGTTTACTTAGGCTTTTAAAGCTGACGCTTTGCTAGCTAAAAAAGCATAGGCATAGGGACGGCATGATTTTTTTACGATTACTTTATATGGTCACTGTGCCTTTACTAGGTATTGTTTTACAATTCTTTTCTATCAATGAATCTGTGGGTATAAACAATGACAATGAAGAAATGATAGGTATTCAAAGCAAATCACTTACAGAAAAGAAATCTTTGTTGTTGTTGTCTCATTTTTATATGACATAAATAAAGTCAGCGAATTCGGGGTTTGGGGGGGAGTGTCCCGAAAACGCATTTTGATCACAGTGTCGTTACCCTTAGTGGCATATAACACAGCTGAGATGCATTATGAGCATGTTTAAACAAAATAAAAGCTACGTTTATTCACCATGGAAATGCACGAAATTGATTCATGCCAACGCCTCTATAACTGCATAGAGTCTGTGACATAAATTTTAGAAACACATTGGACTTATGCGTGAAAGATAATTACATCTCCAATGAAGAAATGCCGGTGGATTAAAGCTTGGAGTATCATAGCCCTGAACATAGTCTTCCTTTACATATTTAAGTATAAAGCCCTGTTACCATTTGTATTTAAGAGATGAAGAGAATACCTTTTGTTTTCATGGAGGTATGAACCGAAAAACCTAATCACACTGTATGAATACGCGATGCGGATTCATATATTGTGTGATTAGGTTTTTCGGTTCATACCTCCATGAAAACAAAAAATATTCTCTTCATTTCTTATAATTTAATAGCATCGAGAGAAAAAAGCAAAAACTTTACATATTTTGATACCTTTTTGTATGGGACTATTTTGCGCGGAAGCATACAAAATGGCTGCGTGCTCAAAATTTTGTCCAAAGAGTTATGAATAATTTTTTCAACCAATCAGAACGCTCGTTTTTGATAGACGAAACTAAAAATTAAATTATTCTTAAATGAATCATGGCCACTTTAGCATTGATGTGTGTGTGTGTTGATTTTTTTTAATTCTATAAGGAAATATCAATCTTCTTTTCAAAACATTACATATTTCACAGTCATTGGCTCACCGACGTAATTATAGTCCAAACATCTATATTCTAAGTCCGCTAGAATGTACACAGCACAGTGTGTAATATAGTGTTTTTGATTGAATCCGCGTTGCTCTGTTTTGTGTGTGTGTGTTGGTGTTGGGTTTTGTTGGTTTTTTGGGTGTTGCTGTTGCTTTGCCATCGTCGACATCGTCGTCTTTTGTCTCCCGTTGTCATATTAACTAAACAATCATTGCATTACTTTACAATTGATTATCAAAAATGACATTTAATAATCCGACGGCGATAATGTGCAATTTGAATAAGACCGACTTCCATCTTTTCTCTCATAATGCAGGTTGTAAATTTAGCTTTATAGCTTATATAGACGTTAACTGGCTGGAACTTTACAACCACAAATGCTTTGATTTCAAACATTTTGTTTGTAGTGAAGAGCCATTTTATTCCCGCCGAAGTCGAGCGTTCTACCGGGCGTAAATAACGACGTTCAGTCAGAACCGTTTAATAAACATTGATTCTCTACATGTTCTTTTTTTTTAAAAAAATTAACTCTTTGACATTAACTCAAATATGATAAAGTAAACAGCTGTCTGAATATATTTGAATATATATCAATTTCTATCTATAGTATACACAGGTTCATGTATTCAGGGTTTGTCTATATTAGCAATAGCTAAAATAAGGATAGCTGCCTTTCAGCGTAGGTTTGATCCCCGTTCGCGGTAAAAATACATTAGTCTCCAATCAATGGCTGAATAATCGTAAACAAATGGCGATTGGCAGCTTGAGGCTCATGTTACGGTAGTACTAGTGTTTAGATTTTCCAATGTCTTATTTCCGAGTCGCAGAGTTTTATATATAAAGCGTACGTTTAAAGTTAAAAATTCTCTCCTATTCAATAACATAAGCTATTTCGAATAAGAATATATTGACTTATTTAAACATTCACAACACCCTACAAAACTACTGGTTTCAATACTTTCCAAAGCAACTTTTATTTAATGCCGACATATTTACTTGCACGATATTATAATTTCTTTCTTTATAATATTGTTAATTATAACTTATATAGACTCCTCGACTACAACATCGGCTAGTACAACAACAACCGATTTGGATATGACGACGGATAAAATATCATCTACGACAACTGCAAAAGAACCACAAGATATATCAAACCAAACAAGTCAAACAACAACAACCGATATGTCATCGATAGCTACACCCTCGATAGTTTTAGATACTACAACTGAAGGTAATATCTATGAGACTATTTCTTTTAATTTAATACAATGACGCCACTTTGTGACTGGACAATTGTGGCGATAATTCCAATTCAAACAAACAAGTCATTTGTCGTGTTAGAATTTACGTTGTTTTATTTCCGGAACTAAGATAAAAGTTGTACACATACATTTTACCTTTGAAGGTACAAATATCTTGTTTTCAATGACGTGTGGTATTTTTAAGTAAAATAAATCGACATATTTAAACATTCACAACACCAAACAAAACTGCTGTTCCCGATACTTTCCACAACAACTTTTATTTAATGCCGAAATATTTACCTACACGAGCCGTTGCTTGAATACGAGCGATAACACAACAGAGTTTGTAATTATATAACTGATAAAGTATTTTATTTAAAATCATACAGGAACTTCGACTACAACATCGGCTAGTTCAACAACAACCTATTCGAATATGACGACAGATGAAATGACATCTACGACAACTGCAGAAGAACCACAAGTAATAACAAACCAAACAAGCCAAACAACAACTACAACAGATATGGCAACGACAGCTACCACTTTGACAGTTATAGATACTACAACTCAAAGTAATATCTATGAGATCATTCTAATAGATTTAATTTTAATTGCCTTCGAATATATGTTTGCCACCTATATCGTTTCGTACAAATTTTTCTCTAAAAGTAATATTAAGATTTTGAATATTAGATGAAAAGTGCTTATTCAATGATAAGAGATATCGGGTGTCAATGCAATATACTTTTCACATACCATAACAAAGATCATAACTTAGTGTAAAAATGTAGAAATTGTGTTATTACTTAGTGTAATAGTGAAAAAATAATATGCTACACTACACATTATATTCCAAAGGTATTCGAAGGATTATGGATGTAATAATTGATTCAAGACACACTGTTTTCGAGTTTATGTGGGAGAATAGTGGAGTGAATGTTAGAAATCGACCTTTGCTACTGTTCTATAATTATCCTACGAATATATTAAACTAAAAACCGATAAAGTATGAATACTTTTGAAATTGACATTTGAAAACAATTTGGGAGTGGGCTGTAGTATTCATTCTGTTTATTTCAGACCCATGCGATTCCAAATCCTGCAATAATGGGACTTGTGATATGCAGGATGGAACAGCGGTCTGTATATGTAACCCAGGTTATACTGGCCTTGATTGTGAAACAGGTTTGGGATTTGCATTTTTTATTCCATTACCACATAATCCCGATTTTTGGCGGCTATCTGAAAAAAGATTCTTTGGAAAATAGTGTCGTGAGTAAAGGAATTGCTTGCGACAAGCAATTTTTTCATCATCCACTATGTTTTCTACCCTAAAAGACAAATATTGCATACGTTTCATCAACAAAAGTCGTCGGCAGTAACTGATGCAAATTTGGATCAGTCTCAAATGTTGTCATCTGGTAATGAGTTAACACTATTTATTAAAATCTAACATCTGGATAAAGAAATTAGTACGTTCAAATTGCTAATTGACCAACCGCTGGCCCCGACCACTACGTTGGTCTAGCCTACTGACTCCAACAGGACGTCGCGCTTCGATTCTAAACGTCGTTATTTCGCTATGTTGGAGATCAAAATTCATTTAGGGTCTGAAAGAATGATTTCATTGGGTGGGTGGTTATTTGATTGACAGCTGCGATTTGCTATTTATAGTTATGATAAGACCTTCCACTTTTTTGAACGATATATGATCCTTCTCTTTTTCTAGGACCAAGAGCCCATTTATGGGACATCGTAATCGTGACCGATTTTTGATAAACAATGTGTCCAGATCTTTTTTTCGTTTTAAAATCTTATGTAATAAATGTTGATAACAACTTTTGAAGAAAAATATCCTCTAACTGACAGAATGTGTTTATTTATCCAAGATGGGGTAAAATGGTTTGCCCTTATCCGCCCTTCCGTGCTACCGCCCGTCCGTATGTAACTAATATTTTTGTCGAATTGTTCTCAGAAACTATTCATAGTATCGACTTGAAAATTGTTGTGGAGGTTTATCTAAGGGTACTGAATGGCGCTTAAGCCTGTCTCACACAGAACACACGGCTTATACGGTTGGCCACCCGCGTAAACAGTACATACAACCGAACTAACCGTGGCCTTATCCAAGTTACACTTGGGCCAATCGAGTGTATCCATGAAAAATGTGTATGATTTTTAAAACTTTTAAAAACTGGCACGGGTGCCATGTCCGTGTATGATCGTGTAAGCGATCGTACAAGACCCTAAGAGTCCGTGTGAGACCGTATATACAACCGCACATGAAGTCCACTCGGATTTCTTACTTCCGAGTTCACACTTCATACTTGCAAATTCACACTTCATACTTCCGAATTCACTCCGAATTCACTTTTCATTTTTCCTAGTTCACCATTCCGTCTTCCGACTTTACACTTCCGACCTTCGACTTCTTTATTCAAACTTCTGACTTCACACTTCAAACTCCCGACTCCAAACTTCAGACTTCACAATTCAAACTTCTAATTTCAAATGTGTGAAGTGTGAACTGTGAATTTAGGAAGTCACCACCGGCCTTTCGTAATTAATTTATCCACTTCCTGTTTTAGGACTTATATAATTTTCAGACATTGCCTAGTGTAGTGGTGTTTTCTTGTTGCATATTTTTTTGCAACCATTTATAACATTGACTGAAAACGATTGATTAATCAAATCATGTTTTTAAATCATCTTGAATGGTAGCTTTAACATTTTTGTCAAGAATACTTGTTGTTTTGATATTCCCTTCCTCCCTTAAATTATTCGCGGTTAAATTGGGGCGATATCTTCTAAAATTCGAAATCAAAGGACTCTTTTGGCTAGCCCATTACCAGGTGACAAAATTTTAATTTTTTTGTCTAAATTCAAAGATGATGCAGATGAGAATTATAGGTCTATAAAAAATTCAAATTTCTATATTTCTGATTGAAGAAAACAGCGAGGATAATTATGAAATTACTTGCCACATTGCTTTCCAGAATTATTTCCTGAGGTCTGTAAAAAGCGGGATTGTGTTGAAATGCGACAATAGATTCTTATGCATTTTTTTCTATCATGTATACGGTACTTAACCTAACTTAATGCACCCAACCACGCACTCCATTCAACTCGCGCACTTGAGCGGCAAAAACACTTGATACGAGTCTGCGACATCTTGTACAATTAAACGTTAGACTTATTGGTGTGATGTAATATCATTTATTATTCAAGATACTTTGAAAATTTATTTATTTTGACAGTTAAGCATTATTTCATTTTGACGTTTTTAGGTTATAACAATTAGATGTGAAAATCATATGGATAGCGCAAAGTATTCTGGAAATCATCCTTACGAAATTATATCATAAAACAAAAATAATTTGTCTATCCTAGGGAAATCATTTTAGAGCAGATCTGGTAAAATGTTGTTACTGGCATCTTGGGTGACCTCGAGAAACGCCTAGTTACGATGTATGAGTGGATCGCCGTTGTGAATTAACCCATTCCCACACAGTGACACTTTTGGACGCCCAAAAGAAAAAAAATGTGAACACATTTGTGTAAAATGAAGAAATTGCTTATAACAAGCCTTTCTTCATTTTACACAATGTTTTCTATCCAGAAAGTTGAAAAAAATAATTGTCTTCTGCAACTCCTTTCAATTTGGACCAGTCTTAAATTTCGCCGTCTGGTAATTGGTAAAAGCATCAACTGGTCAATCAAACCATTCATTCGTACTAGAAGTGAACCTTGAACAACGACATTTATGTTTAGAGTTTTGTTAGTTTTGGCGACGTTTATTAAGTTGGTCTTACTGCCATGGAAAAGGTCAGTTTGCTTGGCCGGCGATCCGTCAATTGTATAATACATTCTCATGTTTGTATATTTAAGAGATGAAGAGAATATTTTTTGTTTCATGGAGGTATGAACCGAAAAACCTAATCACATTGTATGAATACGCGAAGCGGATTCATACATTGTGTGTTTAGGTTTTTCGGTTCATTCCTCCATGAAAACAAAAAATATTCTCTTCATTTCTTATAATTTAATAGCATCGAGCGAAAAAAACAAAAGCTTTACAAATTTTGATAACTGTTTCTATGGGACTATTCTGTGCGGAAGCATACAAAATTGCTGCGTGCCCAAAATTTTGTTCATGGAGGTATGAATTAATTTTTTCGACCAATCAGAACGCCCGTTTTTGATAGACGAAACTAAAAATTAAATTATTCAAATATGTTCCTCAACTCACGCTTCCCTTTTAATCAACAAATAAAGAATTATGCGACCTATTTGTTTTTTTGACATATTAACTGTCCAAGTTTGCCTTTATGCAGAAAACACTCGATTCTTAGAAGAATGCTTCAAATTAAGTTAAGTTTTTATGTTCACAATTATATAGAAGATATTGCAACCTTTTTGGAAAGTTTATAAATATATTATTCGAGTATATAGGGTACAAGTTTCTTATTCCCAACAATCAACTGGTCAATCAAATCACTCAGACATTTAAGTACACTTTGGCGACGTTAAGGTCGTAAGCTGTATTACGACGCTTTTGTCGCCAAACAGTAATTTTCTTTTCGTTTTATGTGCCTGGCCAGATATTCAACAAATGATTTAGTTTATTTCGTTGGTCTTACTGCCATGGAGAAGGTCAATTGGCATGACTGGCGATCCATCAATTGTATAATACTTCCTCTTGTTTGTATATCTAAATGTATCCCTAAAATCGATTCGCTTCCCTTATAAGGCAATAAGGAATAATAAGGATAATAATATCCCAAATAAGAAATAATGCAATGAATTTGTTTACAATGAGAAGAAAATTGTTTGACCTTAAAAATGTCCAAGTTTGCCGCTACTCAGAAAACACAAAGTTAATTGTTCAAACTAAGTTTATTTTCGTGTTCATCATTATATAGGAGATATTACTGGAAAGTTTATACGAAGTGCGTTTTTCGAGTATTTAGCTTTTCCCACTACATCGGCTTATAATATTTCAGACATAAATGAATGTGATGAAAGCCCCTGTCATGTATGGGCAAACTGTAACAACACTGAGGGTAGTTACAACTGCAAATGCAAGACAGGATTTACTGGAAACGGCACGGTTTGTGAAGGTAAGTTATATTTAACCTTGACATTTTTGCAAGAACAAAATATTTGTTATTTGAACAAAAACTTAAACACGTTGTTCTCGAATCTAACTTAGTCAACAACCATTGACCAATCGCGGCTGACAGACAAATAACTAGTCGACCAATGAAATCACTTATTTTAAATGGAAGTTAACTTTGGACTCCAACACTTGCCGCAATCCATAAATGTGAAGCCTTTTTGTTGGTTTTGCAACTTAAACCTCGTAACTGTAGTTACCATGTCTATGTCGCCAACCAAACAATTCATTTTTTTGTTACATACTTTTGGCCAAAACATTTGCAACAATCGCTGTTTTAATTCGACGCGGAACTTCCTTTTGGAGTCACGGGGCGTTGCTAGCGGGGTAAGTTGGCGGTCATCGACTGGTCAATTATTAAATGTACATTACGAGGTTTAAGTCGAAAAACTAACAAAAAGGCTGCATTCGAGAAATACTTCGATTTTTGCATTCTACACCGATTAAAGTGTTCTTTATCTAATTAATACTTATTTGATTAACGAACAAAAGAACTTTTAATCACGCTGATACGTGAAAATGGCATGTGTTAAACGATATGCTAATTCACAATTAAAAACAAATGACTTTTCACTAGAATTGCATAAACTTCAAAAATCATCAGTAGAGATATATGTAATTGATAATGAAAAAATGTATTTCATGAAAATGTCAATATGTCTAACATCCTGAATCGCCCTTTATAGATACGAAACACAGATAAAAGCATCGAATTTCCTTATACCTTTTTAATATCATCTCATCATGTATTTTTAACCTATTCCTGTTTTAAACTTTTTAAAACCTGTCCAAGGTTTTGCAGGCGACAAATTATTCTGAATTTGATTTGGAAAATAACCCTTCAGTAGGGTAGAAAATATTGTGGAAAAAGAAGAAATTGCTTTTTACCAGCAATTTCTTCTTTTTTCCATGATGTTTTCTCAAGTATAAAACCACAGGGACGTAAAAACCAGTAAGTGTACAGTAAAGGGTTAAAATAATGAAAGGAGACCATGACACCAAATATTCCACCAAACACCTGATGAAAACACGTGATCACCCGTATATTAGGATGATCGAATTGTTAGCGGGTAAAGAATTGAAATAATTTGTAGATAGAAAAAAGAACCACATTGACGATTTTATTTTCCTTAAGAAGAATTACAACCCTATGTAGTAAATTACTTGTTCGCTGTTGTACGAAATTATATCGTTGGGGAATGTTCATTTTCGGATAAGTTTGATTAAACCTAGTTCTGATGCAACATTTGACTAATCGCGGCTGTCAGCCAAAGAATATAGCGGCCAATCAAATCATTTATTCAGCCCTGAATTGAGATTTCAACTCAGACAGTGGTTGCCATTTGTGTCAGTGAAACATTTTTGTTGGCTTGGCGATTTAAACGTCGTAACTACAGTTTATTCAATGGTAGTTACGACGATTAGGTCATCAACCATTTAGCGTATTTAGTACATGCTACTGACTATAAATTTAGAAAAATAACGCCGTTTAAAATAAAGGGCGGAACTGCCGGTGTAACATGATGAGTGCCAGCACTGTAGTTGTACAGTATTCTCGGGAAATATCACGCGTCGTGAAACGTGACTTGGCCACGTTCCAGGGGGCGTGCCCTGAGAGTGTTGTATAACCAGTGACTGAGTATAAAAGATGCTGTTAACCGCCGCAGCCACAGACTGGAGACTGCAGACTGGAGACTGTAGTAGAGAGAGTTAGTTAGACAGGTTACTTGGTCGGGTGTAAATATGTAAATAAAATGTAGCTGATAGTAGCTGATAATGGACGTTGTGTTGCCTCTTTAATTATTCTACCTGTACCACCTCCTTCGCTCTCGCCGTCGCTGTACTACATGACGCTTTTGTGGTGCCGTGACCAGGATCTGGGTTGAATTGAACTGAACTGTTCCTGCTGTAGTTTTGCTGTGCTGAATTGTGATTGGTGGAATTCGAGAACCGTAAGTTGTCAATTTTGCATATTCTTTTGCGTAGGCATGGCAGAATTATTAGAGATCGCAAGATCTGTTGAGGGACAGATCAAGAACTTAACAACGGCAGTGGGGGCCCAGGGGGTGGCGAAGATAGTAAATATTTTCGATGGTTCTGATCCGAAGCAATTTAAACAATGGATCAAAAGCATAGAAAAATATGCAACACTTACAGGAGTAACAGAAGATTCTGTTAAGTACATTGCATATCAGGCATGCAGTGGCCCTGTCAGTGATTTTTAAAACGTTATTACGAGCAGAATATAGGACATAATTGGGATCAAGCAAAGACAGAATTACGACTTAGGTTTGGGGAGGTTGTTGACCAGCAACATGCATTGTTACTTTTACGACGGGTTAAGCAAAAATCGGGAGAATCAATTCAAGTTTATGCTGAGAGATTGTTAACTCTCGCTGAGGACGCATTCGATGGACCTGATCAGATGCAACGACATCTGGTGGGATATTTTATTGATGGACTAGCACAGGACTACATGAAAATGAAAGTCATGCGTGATAATCCGCCGACGTTTAATGAGGCTGTGAGAATCGCCACAGGTGAACAAAATTTGCGAAAAAGATTTACCCTTAGGTTAGGACAACAAAATGCGCAAGCTAGAGAAGAGACACCTATGGAAATAGGTCACTCACGATCTAAGTTGTTGAAGTGCCATTATTGTAAGAAATTAGGGCACGTCATAAAAGACTGTCGACTGCGAAAAGCCAGTATAAATGCTACTTCCGAAAAGCCAAAATATCAAAATGTTATGCGTGTGGGAAATTTGGACACATTGCTAGAAATTGTCCAGAGAAGCAAACACAAAATAACTCTTTAAACTCAAATGCTTCCCACATGTAGAAGCCGGTGTGGGAAGAAAATCAGAAGACAAACTGAAGGCAAAATTTGCGAAAAAGAATAAACATACTAAAAGGAAATGTATTCAAATTAATTCAGTTAACAAAGGACCTAATTCTCTTCTTCTCAAATTACAAAAACAAAAATATAGAGCTCTTTTGGATTCGGGCGCTGAGGTATCTTTGATTCATAGTCGTGTCTATAATGCATTAAAAATTAAACCTAGGTTACAAAAACATAAATTAGACTTAACAACTGCTGGAAATACTCCACTTCACATCGATGGTATAGCAGAAATTGAGTTTATGTTAGGAGGGCTAAAAATGACCCATAAATTTTATGTAGTACGAGACCTTAACCGAAATATTATAATAGGACTTGATTGGCTTCAATCACGAGGGGTTCGTGTGTATCATGATTTGGGATGTATCCGGGTCGATGAGTCATATGTTCCGCTTGTAGATGATATACATATATCTTCCGTTGCAAGGATGAAACATAAAACCAAGATTCCTCCACAGTCTGCCCATATTTGTCAATGTCAGGTGAGAAGGCACGTGGATCTTCCATCAGGTTATGAGTATGAGATTTCTCCCTTCGAAGTAGGTCAAATTGGCAGTGAGCCAGGCTTGTTAATGATGAATTCAATCTCTAAGCTTTCTGATAACAGGAGATTACCTGTTATGCTCGTTAACACCACTAATAAGACGTTATCTTTTAAAGCTGGAACATCTGTAGCACGTATCAGGCAAATTAAATCTACAGAAATAATGAGCATAGATAAGCAATCTTCGGGCGTGCCAATTAGTGAGAAAAGTCACGGAAACACTGATAAGAAAATTGACACTAATGAGTTAGATAAACTAGATGTTCCTCTTGAATTCAAGCCAAAAATAATCACAGTGCTGAACAAAAACTCTGACTTGTTTGCAAAAACTGATGCTGATTTGAGTCACACGGACACAGTTAAGATGAGAATAGATACTTGAATACATGAACCAATTAAACTTAGGCCTTATCGTACTCAACTGAATAATAGAAAAATTATCGATCAGGCAGTTGATGAAATGTTAGAATCTAAGATCATACAACGAAGTAGATCAGCATGGTCATTTCCAGTTGTAATCGTCGATAAGAAAGATGGAACAAAAAGGTTTTGCGTTGATTTTCGACAATTGAACAAAATTACAAAGACAAATTCTTACCCTCTTCCAGTAATAGATGACATATTAGCTCTGTTAGGCAAGGCTAGGTACTTCTCCTCTCTTGATCTGAAATCAGGGTATTGGCAAGTTAAGATGTCTGACTCCGACAAAGAAAAGACAGCATTTGCTTGTCACCGAGGTCTATTTGAATTTAACGTTATGCCGTTCGGGCTTACAAATGCGCCAGCTATCTTCCAAGAACTGATGAATAGAGTTTTGGAGGGCTTAAGTGATTTTACAACCGCTTACTTAGATGATATTTTGATATATTCAAGAACTTTAGAAGAGCACTTAAAGCACATACAACAAGTGTTTCAACGTCTTCGTGAACATGGTCTTCGTCTGAAACTCAAGAAATGTAGTTTCCTGAAGAAAGAAACAAATTACTTAGGATTTGTTATCAATGCTAATGGCATTCAGCCAGAAGAGAAAAAAGTTGATGTAATTAGATCTCTTTCACCTCCAACTAATGTGCGCGAGGTTAGAAGTTTTATAGGTATGTGTAGTTACTATCGAAGATTCGTACCTCAATTTTCTAGCGTAGCTGAACCTATTATTTCTCTAACTCGGAAATACGCCAAGTTCAAATGGGACTCTAGTTGCCACTTAGCTTTTGATAAATTGAAGGACAAATTGTCAGAATTGCCCTTATTATGTTTCCCCGACGTCAATTTACCATATAAATTGTACACTGACGCAAGCGACAAATGCATTGGTGCATGTCTTACCCAGACAGTTATTGAACAAGGACAAGAAATTGAGCGTCCTATATACTATTTATCACACCGACTGAGTGACACCTAGACTAGATGGGCTGTCATAGAGAAAGAAGCATATGCAATCTATTACAGTTTGCAAAAACTGGATCATTACCTCCATAATGCTAAGTTTACGGTGTACTGTGACCATAAACCTTTAAGATATTTATTGGAGTCTCCGATCCAGAATAAGAAAGTTTCGCTATGGTCCTTAAGTATTGCCGGTTACGACTGTCAGATTGAGTATCTGCCAGGCACGATGAATTCAGTAGCTGACCTGCTTTCGCGTGTACCGCCAAACTCACTTAAGAACCAGACAGATGATTCGCTTCTAAATGACCCAGATGTGAGTGGTCAAATGTACCAAATTAATGTTCTGAACTCTAACGAGTTCCAGCCAAAACGTTTCGCAAGATGTCAACCGCATCTTGAAGACGAGGTTGAAAAGCCCCTTTTCTATGAGCCACTTGATATGATTGTTGAACAAGACAAAGATGAAAATCTGAAACAAATTAAACAAGGATTACAAAACGATACGTTATCCCCCTCTCTTGTTAAAAAACATCTAGTTCTCGATGGAATTTTGTATTACATTTCATTTACTGACTCCGATCCAACTCTTCGTCTTTACATTCCTCAACATCTTCAAACTGATGTTTTGTCTGAATATCATAGATCTTTAGGACATATGGGGATAGATAAAACATATGATGCAATTCGAGCAAAATACTTCTGGATTAATCTATTCAAAGATGTTGTTCAATATGTTACGTCCTGTTTAGTTTGTCAAACAAGGAGTAATAAAAAGACTAAACCAGCTGTTCAAGAAACTGACACGCCTCCTTTTGCGTGGGCAAAATGTGCTGTCGACGTAAGCGGGCCGTATCCTATTACATTGTCCGGAAACAAATACATAATCAGTTTCATTGACCTATTTTCTGGTTATCCCGAGGCGTTTGCGTGTCCTGACAAAAGTGCGCAAACGATGGCTCACCTCATTATAGATGAAATTGTACCTCGTTATTCCTGTCCTCTTGAAATATTGTCTGATAACGGTTCTGAGATCGTTAATCAGGTCATTAAAGAGACCTTGGCTGAATTAAATATACACCATGTAACAACGTCCTTTTACCATCCTCAAAGTAATGGTCTGATAGAACGATATCACAGAACACTAGTTGATGTTATGTCAAAGAAAATGCAGATTGAAAATGCTCAGTGGGATGCATTTCTACCTCACGTACTTTCAGCTATCCGGTTCGGTGTAAATGAATCAACAAAATGTTCGCCTTTCTACCTTTTGTTTAATAGAGAATGTGTATTACCAATCGACACAATTCTGAGGCCGCGTCGAAAATACCAAGGAGAAGACCCTCATAAAATTTTGTTAGAACAACAACATAAAGCATTTCTCTTAGTTCATCGAAATAGGAAAAAAGCCAAACAAAAACGAAATGAGTACAAAAACCGAAAAATTGATGACGTCATACTTCAGGTTGGTGACCCCGTTTATCTCAAAAACCACACTCGTAAAAATAAATTGGACATTAAATGGCGTCCTTATTATCGGATAATTGAACAAACATCACCTGTTACTTTTATTATCAAGCATCAATTAGATGGAAGCACGACCAAAGCTCATGCTGAACACCTGCGTTTAGCTAATTTAGAGGAATGGCACGTACCTGTAGATAAGTCAGGCCGCCAATTAAGACCAAGTAATTACGTTGTTCCGCCTATTTCGTCTGAAAGCGATAGTTCAGATAGTGAATCATCAACTGACACGATAATTTACGATAAGAGTAAATTAGTGCGTAGGCTGAAACGTCAGCGTTCATAAAGTTCTGATGAATCAGATATACCCCTAGCCGAATTGAGGCAGAGAATAAGGTCACGAAACAAACGTGATTCAGAATCCAATTAGGATAATAATGAGAAAATGATAAGAAGTAATAGCCTTTCAGTTGTAATCTGTAAAAGACGAGGCTTCCTTCAGTTATAGTTAAAACTGAGGCATGCGAAAAGGTACCTTCGCTTTGTTTGAACTTTGTTAAACTGTTGTTGTTTAACTTTGTTGTGCGTTAATTGTTCTTGTTTTCATTATAGGAAAGAACAATGGTTAACTTCACAATTACATCAAGCATTTTGGCAGCAATGTTATACATAAATGTCAGACAGCGTTCGTCGGCCGCGTTCGTTGCTGAAGCGATAGTCATTCGGGACAATGTTATATATTATAAGACAAATGAAGTAAGCACCACTAGGGCAAAATGGCTAGCAACAATTGTAATTGATTTGAAAATATCCAGGATCTTCTGACAAGGTTAGCTGAAGATCTTAGACGAGTTAATCAGGCATTTAATGTCGTAGAATCAAGTCACTTGAAAGGGACAGAAAATTTCCAACGTACTTTTCAAGGGCTAAGGCAAAAAGTTAAGTACTTGCAAGAGGTTGAAAAAGAGATTAAGAGTGAATTGTTTCCTCTCATGTCACTTGCGAAAAAGACTCGAAATCGTAGGAGTCTATTACCATTTGTAGGAGATGCAATGTCATGGTTATTTGGAGTAGTCAGTGAATCTGACTTAAAGAATATTCGCAATCAGGTATCATCTCTGGAATCCAATCAAAAGCAGATAGTTCATATTGTTGAGCAAAGTCTGACAATTATAAATGAGTCAAGAACACTCATTCGCGAAAACCGAAGAACAATGTCGAAAATAATCAGAAGTCTTTACGCAATGGATATAAAAATTAATTCCATGGCTCAAGAACTTACCAAGCAAATCAGTGAAAACCGCCGATTTCTTGAAATATACAGTTACCTGAATCTTCTAATTAGTGAAATAACTCTTCTCACACAAAATGCAAAAACATATCTCACGCAGCTGAGAGCTGATTTAGATTATTTGGCGCTTGGAAAACTTCCTGTAACGATAATTAGTCCACCGAGATTACAAAGCTTGTTAGTTGAAATTCAGAAGGCGTTGCCTGATTTAATGTCACTAATTAACGACCCCAAAACTGAGATATGGGAGTTTTATAAGTACATGCGAACAGAAACAGCCTTCGTTAATGGCAAAATAATTATTATTTTATCAATCCCAGTGATAAGGCTAGATAACAGCTATGAAGTTTTTGAGGCTATCTCAATCCCAGTACCACCACCTGTTGGTGTCAAACACCGAGGGAGAACAAAACGTACTGATTTATTGGCTAATTACAGATTAGAAAGTAACGCGTTCCTGATAGATAAAGCACGAACAAGCTATCGTTTTCTTTCTGACACAGAAGTTCAGACTTGTAGTCACCATCGCACGAAATTTTGTACTTTAATAAGTCCTGAATTCCCGGTAAATGTAGACCATACCTGTTTGATTAATTTATTCATGGACGCAAGGAAAACAGACTACTGTACACCGCAAGTATCTCAAGAGAGATTGCCTATAGCTAAATACTTACTTGATACCACATGGTTGATTATTTCGCGGACGAACTTAAGTTTTGCATTGGTATGTAATGGCCTACATACTGAGGTTCATACTAGGTCGCCTGTTGACGTAATTAAGATAGACAGTGGTTGTATTGCTTCCAATAAATTCTTTACTTTATCACAACCCTACGTTGTGGGTAAAACAAATATGACTCATGAACAATACACGCAGTTAAAAATTGCAAATTTTACCGATGACGTGGTTTGGAAACCTTTTAAAGAACAATTTCCTAATGTCTCGAACATTGACATACCAGAACAACTGACGACTATAAACGACATGCCCTTGGACTTGTTACTACGTCAACTACATAATGTGCACTATGAAGACGGACATGCAAGGTTTAGTTTCTGGTATATTGCTAGTCTTGTGCTAACTCTGGTGGCTGCCTTTGCTGTTGTAGTTCGCTATTGTATTATGCCTAGAATTAGAAAATTTCTGCCAGATTGCTTATGTAAAAGGTGTGTGAAGCGACAACGACAGGCCGAGGATTCGACGGGAGTTGAACTCCAAACCATGGAGATCGATGGGAAAGAACCATCCACTGAGGCAGTGTCGAGCACCGACCAAAGGATACCTACACTGTATCCATACCTGTTGACCGCCCATGAAAGGGTTAATTAACATACAGAACTGTAGATAGATGGCTGATAAGAATGTCGTAGTAAATCGTAGTAATTATGTGGAAACAATTAAATTGGACACAAGCAAGTTAATAAGAATAATTGGGAGAACTATAAAAAATAATTGCCTTGATAAACTTTGATAACTTACCTATACATCCAGAAAATTAGAATATCTCTCACTTGTGCTTTAATCTTCATCCTATTTAGACGAACACCGAAAATTGGAAATTTTAAAGATGGCTTACGAAAACATGGAACACTTTCACAAAGTATCAGAAATAATTGAGCGTGTAATACGTGACAATAATTATAACCAGATGCCGGACAGATATATTGGACACCTGTCCGTGCAAGTGACTGCCGCTGTGTTAGACCACTTTAAATTGAAGGATTTTACCGGTGACGATGACGACGACGATTGCGTCCTCGTCAACACGGAAACCGATGAGGACGACGATGACTGCGTGGTCGTTCGTGTAGAGCAACCACATGCCAGTGACTGTGGGAGCTGTCTACATCTCGGAGACGATGATGGACACGAGACCGTGAACGACGATTGTGAGGACGAGAACGATTATCATGAGGAGGACGAGACTTATGATGAGGAGGACGAGACGGACGAACATTGTGAACATTGTAAATACACCGAAATGCAAGAATAATTAGTCGTGGACAATGTGTAGTGTTAAAGCAATTATGTGCAATAAATAAGGACAATATTTCTATTTCAAGGTAGGGGTTGAGTTAAGTTTTACTTTGCTAGTTAAGGTTAAAAATAAATGTTCAATTGCCATTGTTAATGTTCTCTTTTTAATTAAGTTAGGTGTCAATTAATTGTTATTGTCCTTTAATAATGTTACTTCCATTGATTATCCATGTAAGGTGTTAGGCTTCTATTTAAACTTTCAAGTATGGACATCACTCCTCTGTTGATATAGTATAGTCAAGATTCTAGTTAATTTAGCAAGTGATGTGGGTTACAACAGGAATGCCATACAGTTTTGTTTATTTCTTTTTCTTGTATCATGACGTAATTTTGATTAAAAAAATTTATGTTAAATTTGTAAACCAGGTTTTACAAATTTTAAAAAGAAAAGGGCGGATGTAACATGATGAGTGCCAGCACTGTAGTTGTACAGTATTCTCGGGAAATATCACGCGTCGTGAAACGTGACTTGGTCACGTTCCAGGGGGCGTGCCCTGAGAGTGTTGTATAACCAGTGACTGAGTATAAAAGATGCTGTTAACCGCCGCAGCCACAGACTGGAGACTGCAGACTGGAGACTGCAGACTGGAGACTGTAGTAGAGAGAGTTAGTTAGACAGGTTACTTGGTCGGGTGTAAATATGTAAATAAAATGTAGCTGATAGTAGCTGATAATGGACGTTGTGTTGCCTCTTTAATTATTCTACCTGTACCACCTCCTTCGCTCTCGCCGTCGCTGTACTACACCGGTCGGAGTCGATAAGAGGGGCTAAAGCAGTATATGGGCGGGACATTGCTCTATTCCTCGACACTTACTTTATTTCAGATGTAAATGAATGCAGTAACTCGTCTACACATAATTGCTCAGTGCATGCTAGTTGTACAAACACAAACGGTTCTTACGCTTGTAGTTGTAAAAAAGGCTGGACTGGGAATGGATATGAGTGTACAGGTAAGAACAATATTAGACTGGCTGTATTTTATGTTTACTCTTTCATCAGACAACAAAATTAGACTGGCTATTTTGTACATTCAACCTTCCATCAGACAACAAAATAAGACTGGCTGTATTTTACATTTAACCTTTCATCAGACAAGACATTTTATACTGCTCAAAAGTCAAAGAAGCATTTTAAAATTGTTTATATTTTGGGTTAAAGAACATTGTGGATAATGAAGAAATTGCATATTACAAGCAATTTTTTCGTTTCCATTATAATTTCAGAAGTAATTCTCTTCAGGTGCATAAAAAGCGGCCTTTTTGTGGGAATCGGCCATGTTATGTACTTGAGCCTTAATAGAAGACTTAAAGCACTTTATCAAATTCTTGATTATTTAACACTTTCTCCAAATTGTGCTTAATTCTAGAATAGACTCAATTCAAAATCAACAACTTAACTACATATAAATGTTAAACACCTAAGGACTTAATGACCTAGTTTTAGGAATGTTGTGTATGTTGTACCCCTACTGATAAACTTTATCTGTAAATCACACCAGGGGTTAATCATCTTGTATATTCCATTGATGACCATGGTCAAAATTTGTCAATATCATGTAATAGCTGCACCTCAGCTTTATGCTGATGACAATTTGATAGAAACCAAAGCAAACTTATTTTTCAAATTTCATCTTATCATTTTTATGTTTTTAATATTTTAAACCAATTTCAATTTATTAAATGAAAGGTGACTCAGGGTCAAATAAAGAAGGATTAAACAAGGCCGTAAAGAACGAACATATCTTTGTAGAAACTATACTTTCTGTAAAGAAACTGACCATGAAATATCGATTCCTCAAACTGAGAGGTTCACAATTTCTTTCTGTGGCGGATGATAAATATAACTCCTCGAGGACTGTATTACTGCCTCTCACAGGTAACATCGATAGAGTGCGCCTGCACGATTCGTGATAAAGAGATAAAGGGCGCTTGCACGATTCAAGCTACAGAGATAAAGGCCGCCTACACGATTTCTGTGAGAGAGATAACATGCGCCTACACGATTCCTGTTTCACAAATGAGTTCGCCTGCACGATTGCAGTTATAGAGATAAAGTGAACCTACACGATTACTGTAAGAGAGATTAAATGCGCCTTCACGATTCATGTTATGGAGATAACATGCGCCTACACGATTCCTGTTACACGGATAAGTGCGCCTGCATGATTTCTGTAACAGAGATAACGAATGCATGTACGATTCTTGTTACATGTATATAAACAGTGAACCTATTCGGTTCCTGTAACAGCGATTACGTGCGCCGGTACGATACCGCTTACACGATTCCTGTTTGAAAGATAAGTGCACCCGCACGATAAAATGCCTAGGCACGAATTCTGTGAGAGATATCATTCGTCTGCACGATTCCTACTACAAAGATTTGTACGCCTGCACGATTCCTGTAACAGTGATAATTTGGGCCTACACGATTTCTGTTACAGAGTTGACGTGCGCCTGTACTATTCTTTGAACGAAAACAAGTGTGCCCGAATTGTTCCAGTTATAGAGAAAACAAGCGCCTGCACGATTCCTTAAACACAGATAAGTGCGCCTGCACGATTCCTTAAACAGAGATAACATGCGCCTGCACGATTTCTGTTACAGTGTAAACTTGCCCCTGTGCTATTGCTTTTACAGAAACTAAGTGTGCCCGCACGATTTCTGTTATAGAGATAACATGCGCCTAAACGATTCCTGTTAAACAGATAATTTGCGCCTGCACGATTCCTGTTATTGATATAAATTGTGTCTACACGATTCCTTTAACAGAAACACAGTTCTTTTGTAAGCGGTTGTGTACGCCTACAAGATTCCTATTACTCAGACATGAGCACCTGCACGATTCCTGTTACACGGATACGTGTGTCTGCACGATTCCTTTAACAGAGATAATGTTTGCCTACATGATTTCTGTTACAGTGTTAACGTGCGCCTGTACTATTCCTTTTACAGAAACTAAGTGTCCCCGCAAGATTCCTGTTAAAGAGATAACGTGCGCCTAAACGATTCCTGTTACACAGATAAGTGCACCTGCACGATTCCTGTAACAGAGATAACCCATGTCTTAACGATTCCTGTAACAGAAGTTAGTGTGCCGGCACGATTCCTTTTAAAAAAAAATTCGTTTACCTACACGATTCCTGTTACAAAGATCTGTCCACCTGCACGATTCCTGTAACAGAGATAAAGTGTACCTGCACGATTCCTCTAACAACTTGTGTCGACACGATTCCTGTTATAGAGATAAAGTGTGTCTACACGATTCCTGTTATAGAAATAAAGAGTGCCTACAATATTCCTGTAATAGAAATAAAGTACGCCGACACGATTCCTGTTTTAGAGATAAAGTGCGCCTGCACGATTCCTGTCACAGAGTTATACTGCGCCATACTTTGATATGTATTGGTAAACTGTATACCAGCCAACAGAATGTTAGACTTGTCCAAATTAAAAGATCGTTTTTTTTTCAACTTTCTTGTGAGAAAACATTATGGAAAATCATGAAACTGCTTGTTGCAATTAATTTTATCATTTATCACAATGTTTTCCAAATGTTTTTTCTAGGGGGCGTCAAAAAGTGTCATTGATTTGGTATGGGTTAAAGTTTCTACATGGAGACTCTTTAAAAGAAACACGATGGGAATCGTTGAGAAACAACTCTCGTTGTAAAATAGTTCTCGAAGAATGAATCTTTCCGAAAAATTGAGTTATTCTTTCTTATCAATATGAATAGGTATCCACCTATAGAGATAAATATGATTTCAGTACGAGATATTTGAAAGCAAGACAGAAACACCGTCCTTAACTCGCGAAAATAACTCCAACTCATGAAAAAATCATTTTACTTCTTTAACTCATTCACACACAATCCCGCTTTTGATACCCCTCAAGAGAACAGTTTGGTAAAACAATGATAAAATTGAAGAACTTGTATGTATACAGCTATTTCCTCACTTTCCATAATTTTTCTACCTAACACTGCAAAAGATTTTAAATTTCATAAGCCATCTGTTGTTTGTTTTTTTTTTTTTTTGTTTTTTTTTTTTTTTTTTTTTTTTTTGTTGTTGTTGTTTTTTTTTTGGCAATTGGTTAATATTTGAAAGATGGATAAACCCCCTGATTGTACATGTATCTCGAAGCAATATAGAGGGCATATCATGTTACGATAGAAATACAACATTTCATATTTGCTTTGAACTGCAGAAGAAAATTTTGATATTTCTCGAGACCGAAGGTCGAGTTGACTATCAAATTTTCCACTGCAGCGAGAGATGTTGTATCGATGTCGTTATATAATATTCCATTTCTCATAAATCTATTTCTCATCATATAAAGTAACATCAAGAAAAGTCGGTATTTCCTTTCTCCCATACCATTCTGATTACATTGAATCACATTATGACGTCATCTGCATACTAAAATGACGTCATCTGAGAGACCTTATGCGGAACCGTATTTGACACTACCAGATACGATTTTTCTGGGGTGTTTTGTCTGTGTAGAATGTATATATTTTATGGGTAGATCTATATAATATTTTCAGATATCGATGAGTGTTTAGATAAACCCTGCGATGTCTGGGCAAACTGTACAAACACAAACGGTAGTTACATCTGTACTTGTGAATCGGGATTCACTGGAAATGGCACATATTGTCTTGGTAAGATGTTAAAGATTTTTTAACTTAAGCTGACTACCCAATAATTTCACATTTCGTCATTGTGCGTACAAAATGTCGTCCCTACACCTTTGATTAAGATGTATTTACGACATTTTGCACGCCCAAAGACGATTTCTGTGAAGCACTGGCATTGTACAATTTGGTTCGCAGTGGACAAGCGGGTGGTGTAGACAAAGATTACTGCACGTTTGTGAAGGCTGATTTTTTTTCTATATCTCCTGTAAAAACAGGAATATTCCAGGTTCAGCATGACAGGGGTTAACCTTTATCCGTCCGTGTGTGAGTGCGTGAGGGCTGTGGATGACACGTTTAAAGTTACACAATGTTCAATTAGTATCCAGTTTTCATAGCTTATTATCCTTGTTTCGGGTGAATACGCGAATAAAAAGTATTTAAGGACAACCACGTTTATTAATATAATTTGTTGATGTCATGGTAGTATCATGTTTTAAGAGCGGTATAAATTAATCGGTTGACCTATGAAATCAATCATGCAGACCATAACGGAGTCTTTAACATTGGCTTTCATTTTTGTTAGCCTTTTTTGTTGGTTTGACGACATAAAGTCATAACTACAGCATTCAAACTTTAGCTACGACGTTTTGGTCGACAACAAGTTACTGGCAATAAAATTTGCAAAATAACATTGTTAGATATCGAAGCCGATTTTCCTGTTTGAGTCAATGGGCGTGGCAAACGGAGAAAGTGGTCTGGGTCAGCGATTTTCAATAATATACGACATTTGACAAATCGCTGGCCCCACCCTCTTACTCCTTTGGCCACGTTCACTGGAAGTCCCGCTTCGTAATTTTACGGCGTTATTTTGTAAGATTTATGGCCCGTTGTATATAACAGTGAAACAGAATAGTTGGTTGGCGACCCCAACGTCGTAAGTACAGCTTGAATAAGCTGTAGTTACAACGTTCAAAAAATCTTAACAAAAATAGCGGCCAATATCGAAGTTCAAAAATCACATCTTGTCTATATGCAAATGATTTCATTGGTCGAGTAATAATTTGATTGACAGCCGAGATTGGTTAATTATGATTGGCTAACCATTTTCAAAACATACAAATAGTCGTCATATTAACAGATAGAAAACAAACAAATCATTACCCAACTTAGACCATAAAACGTCCGACAACGATGCTTAATGTGAGTAGCCCCACAACAGGTCATTTTCAAACGGGGATCAGAAATCAACAATCAAAGTACTAACAGTACTGTAAGCTAGCAAAGCATGGTTGAATTCAGAAAATCTTTCCCTTGTTAGGTAGAAAGTATTGTGGACATTGAAGAAATTGAGATGCTTAAAAGCAGAATTGAGTGGGAATGGGCTAAATAGAATGCTTTTGACAGAGTTCTCTACGATTTGAATAGGGTTTGCAAAACTCCTGAAATACATAAGAACTATTTTTTATGGTTTAGGCATTTAATGGATTTAGTGGTTAAGCCTCCAGTTGCAGTTTGCACTTGTTGAATTTAGAGACGACCTCAAAATTTTGTCTGTTAACTTAAGCTTTGCTAGCTAAAAACCCGGGTGCAAACTGCCTCTGGAGGCGTAATCACTTAATCCATTGAATGCAACCGCCATAAAACTTGAAGTAGTTCTATTGTATTTCAGGAATATTGCAATCTCTATTCAAATGGTAGAGAAATCTCTCAAAAGAATGCTTTGGAAAAAGTGTGAACAAGGAAGAAATTACTTGTCACAAGCAATTTCTTCTTTGTCCACAATGTTTTCTACCCAAAAGGGAAAGATTTTCTATATCCAACCAACTTGAAATCGTCGTTAGCAACTTTTTTTTCAATTTGAACCGGTCTAAAATTTTATCATGGTATAATTGGTTAACTCCTGAGTTACTTAACCTCGTTTATTTATCATGATGACATGTAGCAAAGAAGATTACTTAACAAAACTGTTTTGCTAGCTTACAGTACTTTCAGTACTTTGATCTCGTGATTGTCAAATATATGTTACAAAGTTCCGTCGTATTAGTTTAAAGAATATCGTGATTCATAACATTATTTGGATAGTCACTGCAAATTTGATTTTGGTTTATCTTTCAGGGAAAAAATTATTACACTACAGTGTAAGACTATTATATCTTTCTTTAATGACTTATCAATTCGTGTTTATCTTGTCATGCTGAACCCGGAATATTCCGGTTTGGTAGGAGGTGTAGACTAAGATCAGACTGCACTTATGTGCAAGCTGATCTTAGTCTATAATTCCTTCTTGTACTTTTCCTGCCAGAGGTGTTTATGAAGTTGATTTCTAAAAGAAATAATTATTTTTGAACAACAAGTTCTATCGGTGCTTTCAGCTCTTTGATTTGACAGCAATTCAGTAAGGTAATTTATACAGCATGACAAGGGTTAATTTCTTTTTTTCTATTTGAAGATATCAATGAATGCGACGGAAACCACAGCTGTAATGAAAGCAACACTCAGGAATGCATAAACTTGGCACAAAACTATTTCTGTTTGTGTGAACGAGGATGGAAAGGAGATTATTGCACTGAAGGTAATAACTAGATATCATTTCAATGGTTCAGCGCGAAACAGTTGTAACAGCCTATATGTTTTTGGACATTTACAACTGTTTCTCACTGAGCCATACATTTCAAATAGTATCATTACGAAAATTCTAACGAATTAACCATTGTCATGCTTAACGAGGAATATTCCATTTTGGAAGGAGGTTTATACAAAGATCAGACTGCACATATGTATTATTACGACAATGCTAGCGACTTAATCCTTGTCATGCTTAACAAGGAATATTCTTTTTTGCAGGAGTTATAAACATATGTGCAGTCTGGTCTTTGTATACACCCTCTGTTTATCCGTTTTCAAGCTAGATTTGTTTATAAATCAATTGTCAAAAGAAATATTGACCTTCAATATGAGCCTACAATTACTTTCAGTCTTTTCATTTTCATGTTATTCACAATAAAGATTTTAATTAGCATGACAAGGGTTATGTAAATGTTTATGGAATGTAAGTTGATATCGATATTCCTATCATACAGTTAATATATGAAGAGAATATTTTTTTGTTTTCATGGAGGTATGAACCTAAAACCCTATTCACACAGTATGAAGACGCGAAGCGGATTCATACAGTGTGTGATTAGGTTTTTCGGTTCATACCTCCATAAAAACAAAAAATATTCTCTTCATTTCTTATAATTTAATAGCATCGAGCGAAAAAAACAAAAGCTTTATATATTTTGATACTTTTTTTGTATGGGACTATTTTGTGCGGAAACAAACAAAATTGCTGCGTGCTCAAAATTTTGTTCATGAAGTTATGAATATTTTTTTTCCCGACCAATCAGAAAGGCCGTTTTTGATAGACGAAACTAAAGATTAAATTACATAAATAAGAGAGGGAGAGTGTTTACTTTTAAGCTGCAGAATTTCATCGAATCGCTATGAAATAGACAAAGACATTAATCCGTTACCACATAGATCCGTCTTTTGACGCCCTGAAGAACTTTTGTTTGGGGAAACTTTATGGGTAAAGATGAAATTGATTGTGACAAGCAATTTCTCCTTTTCTTACAATAATTCAAACCTGGTTTGGCATGTATTATCCAAATTACGCGCACTTTGATATGTTGTCAGGGTGTCTTCCCGACTCTCCCACATTTGAAAATCCAATAATACCATTTAACTGGTGGGAAGGATGGAGTAAGGGAAAATGTGTGATTACAGTTAGGTTCAAATTGTATTCCACCTGTATTATGTAGTAAAGATCGTTTGTTGCAACTAAACTAATGAAAATACTGTTTGAGAGAGAGGTACAATCAAACCAATAAGAAACCGGCAAAATAAAAGTTCCGTCTTTTAAAGTGTTTAATCTGTCGAAAGAAATATTTTAAAATAATTATGTTTAATTCTGACGGGAAAGCAAAAATGAAACAAAAAATCATAAATCGGCCAACATTAGAACAAGCTTCATCTTGAACAAACACGATGGAATGTGTCTAGTTCTGGATGGTCACAGATATGTTGTAAGTAAAATCCAACATCTCTACATCTGCAATATGATTTGTGCTGTTCGAGAAGTCGAATAGACTATGACGCTGGTCCATTATGCCGATGCAGCTTCCTATCTATTGCGTTTAAAGAGACAGAGATAGTTCCCCCTTACTAACTTTGTATATACATGTGTTGGAAAATGATGATATTAATAAGATTTCCTTCTAAAACTACTTGTCCCGGGTTCGATCCCCGACCGCGGCACTCATCCTTTCCGACTATTTGTCTTTCACCAATGGGTCGATAATCGTAGACCTATGTGGGATAGCAGCTGGAGGCTAGGAAAGAATGTAATGGTAGTACTGGTGTGAGAAATACCAGGATTCCATTGTTAGGTGCTCCAGCTGCCGCGATATAACTGAAAGATTGTTGAAAGCGGCGTAAAACCCCATTCAAACAAACAAACCTGTTTGAACTTAAAAATACTAGCCGATTCATTCTTCTAAAAATAAAGGGATTGGGAATAAACTTTATCTAGATTGTTTTTTTTTTTTTTTTTTTTTTTTTTTTTTTTGTTTTTTTTTTTTTTGTTTTTTTTTTTTTTTTGTTTGTTTTTTTGGGGGTTTTTTTTTTTTGTTTTTTTTTTTTTTTGTTTTTTTTTTTTTTTTTTTTTTTGTTGTTGTTGTTGTTGTTGTTTTTTTATAATAAGATGTATTTTACTATAAGTCAAATAAAGGAAATACCATAAAAAAAATGTGTCTTGATGTTTTTTTGTGTGTTATATTGATACCCACACATCGGTAGATAAGGGTAAACTCGTTTTATTGTCTCGTCCGTCTGTCCGTTCAAAAAGTGTCAGTCCGTATGTATAAAGAAGTCCGCCATGTACAAAGAAGTCTTTTTTTGACAAAGTCAGGTAGAATCATCTAGAAAGAACAAGTTTTTCTGATGTACACATTTTTATAGTATCCCGTTTCAAGTGTTATCTTTTTCCAAACATATTTTTTTCTAGTTCTGAGTATCTTCTTCGATACAAAATATTGTCGGATGACAACAAAAATCTGGTTACTGCAATTTGAATAAAGCTGTAATTAAGAGATTTTGGTCGCCAATCAACGGTGCCATTGCTGATTCATTCCCGAGAAATAGATAATGCAGTTGTCTTTAAAAAGGTAACTGTCAGATAGCATATGGAATTCTGTCAGAAAAGGGGAAATTGTTTGTTATAAGTGACTTTTATCAAAATGATTTCACTCCTCTTTTTCGATCGAAAAGGGGACCTTATACATGTAACATGGATTCGCGATTCGAAATCCATTATTTCGATTGGAAACGCTCGAGGAATAGGGTTATAGAACCTAACGGTAATTTAGCCCCAGGCAAGGATTATCCAAACCTTACCTGAATCGATTTTTCATCGATATTCTCAAATGTGATAGAATCGGGAATAAACCGTTGTCAGTAACCTCTTTCAATTTGGACTAGTCTAAAATGTTATCGTCTGGTAATAGGTTGATTGAATACGTTCAAATCGCTGTCTATGTAAATGTTAACATTGTAGTCATACTTAAGTTTAACCTAAGCATACTATTCAATTATCCATTTTTTCTCATAAGTTTTGTTTTGGTTTATGAATTACATATCGTCAAGAGGAGACGAAGGCGTCACAAGAACAACATTAAAAGTATGTAACTACGAGACTTTGGTCATCCAGTTATTATTGTTTCACAAGACGTTTGAATATTTGAAACTTCACCCATTAATAAACTAACCTAGCGTCGGTGGGCGAGAAAAGCTGTGGTTGCGAGATTTGATCGCGCACCGATGGTAGTATGAAGCAGTCTTCGTCGAAGGGTTGCAAATGCTAATCTTTCAGTGTAGGCCGTTCATTGTTGAGGTAGGTTACATAAACATTCAGACTCTCATTATATTGTCTTAAATCATTGAGATGCTTCCGGCTGGAAATAGCAGGCTCTGATCCACGGTAGATCTATTTATGCTGTTATTCTTTTAGATCAATTAAAAATATTGAGATTTTAAAGAAAATGTTATCTACGGTTGAAGAGTTTTGTAATAGTCACTTATTTCACTAAAAACCCTTTATTCTTATATTTAATTGATAGAATAGTCTGTACCTGTTTCAAAATCCAAATGGTATCTACCGAAACGGTGGGTGACATCTTATTTGGGGAGCGTATCGAGTCATTTCGGAAAGGAATTACAGTGTTTATATATAACAATTTTGGGGATTATATACTATATATCAGTAGCAACTATAAATTTCAACCTTCCGCACCGTTGGCGATGTTGATAAACCCCATTGAGAGACAACGAAATCGTTGACTGAGGCCTTCAGGTTTCAACATGGAAGATTTTAATTACATTCCTTTGAAATTGTATGATACGCTTGCACCTTTTGTTCTATATTCGTTCTATAATCTTTGGGTCTGTAACTCATGTTCAAAACTAGGCCATAATTTTCAATCTTTGAAAACCCTACAAGGCTATTTTTTACTAAAATATCATGGGACTTTATTTAACTTTTTGTCTAGGGCAACTGACACTAGGTGCCACAACATTTTCTCTGGTGTATTAATCAGGCGGCTGTTTGGACTTTCTAACTTGAAATCTTTCATAAGAATTGTTTACATGGAATGGTAATCTTGACAATATGAAAATGAACAAGACAGAACTGTTTGAAATAATCTGAAAAGAAAGAGGTTAAAAATAAGGCTTGTCGATAGATTTAAGAATCCATGTTTTAGAGAAGAAAAATAAAGATACGTCTGTTTATTATCAAATATCGCGATCCAGCCTAAAATGACATTCTTAATAATCTAATTTTAGTTATGTCTATCAAAGTGTTTTGATTAGTTGATTTTATTCACACTTCAACGAACGAAATTTGTAGCACGCAACTATTGTGTATACTTCTGCACAAAGTAGATCTATACTATCTTACTCAAAAGAAGTAAAATATTTGCTTTGTTCTGCTTTATGCCACGAGGTTATAAGAAGTAAATAGAACATGTTTGTTTTCACTGAGATTTGAACATAAAAACTTCGCGCTTCGATTCATAAAGTGTGATTAGGTTTTTTTTTAAGTTCATACCTCAATGAAAACAAAAATAGAGTCTTCATTTCTTAACATAATGTCGAACAAAGAAAATTGTAATACATATGTACTTTGCACTACTTAGAAAATGAAACAAGATCATGCTTAAGTGTTAAAACTTTTTTTTAAAATCCCAATTCAAGAGGACGATTTGTGTGACAATGCACGTAACCCATGTTCGCCAAACGCAACCTGTTCTTACAACGAAACTGGACCCCACTGCGTATGTAAAGAACAGTTTAAGGGGGATGGAACAACGTGCTATCGTAAGTAGTAGTGTATTTCTAAAATAAAATGCTGTTTTAGTTTTTGTTGTTGTTGATGATGATGATGGTGGTACTTTTTAGGGGGGTCTTGGGAAGTTCTTCCTTTCTTTTATAAATGTTAAGAATTAAAGGGAATGAACCCATCTGAGATTTACTTATAAGATTCCTTAGTCTTGAAATCTACTAGGTGAGGTAGGTCTGGCTTCCGATTTTGGAAAATATTTTTCTCATTCAATATATATTACTGAACCATTGAATTATATAGTCAACAAAGTGGTGTACCCCAATCTATTCCGAAAGTCTTAGAAACACTTAGACAACTTTATCAAAACAATTTACCAGCTGTCAATCGAAGAAAATATCGAAAAATCGTATTATTCATTCAGGCTGTTCGAGCTCTGACATTGGCCGCAATACATATGAAGGATTTATGTTGTTTCGGCGACTTACAGGTTGTAACTATAGCTTATTCAAGCTGTAATTACGACATTTAGGTCTACTTTTTGTTACATACTACATGGCAAACAATGCAAAATAACGGTGGCAAAAACCGACACTTAATGCCTATTTGTCATTTGGATTAGATCATGTAATTTTTCTAATGATTTTGAATTCAGTGATAAACTTTTCAGTTGATTTTTTTGTCGTCGTAAAAATGTGAAGGTTTTAGAGCCTGGTATCATTCCCATTATTCTTATGGACACGAAGTTTTACCGGGTTTTAATGGTAATAGTGAAAAAACGTAATAATCGACAAAGGTTTGTTTGTTTAACCTATTTCTACGCAACGCTTTTTGACGCCCCCCAAAAAAGAAGCTTTGAAAAATAACTGTTGTGTAGTAATGGTTTAAATTGGCTTTAACGCCATTTTAACAATATTTTCAGTCATATCGCGGCGGCTTGACTTATTCAAGCTGTAGTTACGACGTTCAGGTCGCCAACCAACCATTTTACTTTTTAGTTAGATGCCATAAATTTTGCAAAATAACGCCGTTTAGATTCGAAGCTGAACTTCCTGTTGGGGTTAATGGGCGGTGTCTAGGGAGTCAGTTGGCGGGGCCAGCGATTGGTCAATTATGACGTCGTCTAAATATAGGTCCATATCGTTACGTCATTTAGGCCTGGATAACGAGTTAATAAATTGATCGACAGAAAGAGACACTTTCTGAAAAAATGACCCATTGTTCATTTGATCAATGCAATGATTTGTGTACCGTTTACGCCACTATATTTCTTTGTCTAACAGTAAAAGTGCTGTTCGAGAAAGATCCATACACCGATAAAGCAGTGGGGGATGATAATATTCTGGGACCATACGACGTTGATGGTGGAATACCCTATAACGGACAATTGTATTTTCGTATTTACGTAAGTTACGTTTTCGAAAAAAAATTGTTAACCTTTTACTGTTTTGCAAAACTTCCTCATTTTCGGCAATGTTATCTACCCTAAATGTCAGAGATTTATAAAATTCAATAAACTTTAGATTGTTGTGGGCAACATTATTTAATTTGGATCAGTCTAGTCTTTTGTTTTTAGGTAATATGTTGAAATAGGTTGATATGGTGTAGCCACTTTTAAATTCAAAAAGTTAATTATCGTTATCTCGATTTACTTATCTCGAATCACTACTTATGTCGAAGTATTGAAATATCAATAGTGCACGGAATTATAAACAGTTTACAAGTGCGCGAAAAAGAGACTCAAGTCGATCTGCGCATCAAAGGACAGACCTATCCGTCTTTTGACTCAATTTTTTCAGACACTCCGAGAATATCAAACATGAATAAGGCAGCTAAATGTATGCGCTTTGCATACTCATTAACTCGTTCCTGTTTTAAAAAAAGATATTCGTGGTCAAATTCAAGGGTTTTGCAGACAAAAATTTATTTAAAATATAATCAATAAGTAGGGTATAAAGTATTGTGAATAAGAAGGAATTGCTTGCTACAATGTTTTCTCAATTAGGAAATAACAGGGACATGAAAACAAGAAATTGAACAGGAAAGGGTTTAATTGTTGGATATTCACATTTACTTTTCTGAAAAAAGGTAACGAGTTTTTATGTAAAAAAGATGATCGCAATTAGCCCGCCACCAGACACCTAAATGTTAGACTGATCCAAATTCAAAAGAAATTTCAGACGACACATTTTAGTAAATGAAAATTTTAAACTCATTGATATTTTTGCCCCATAACAGCGTGGATAATGAAGAAATTGCTTTTCTTCCTTATTTTTCTAGAAGGGCGTAAAAAGTAAGATTGGGTGTGAATGGGTAAAAAATAGAATTGAATAAAGTGTCTCCTATGTGTAACCTTTCTGCATAATTACCTTAGTTTAAGGCTTTAAATGTCACCATACCATTTTATTTCGCATCAAAAACGCAACCTGATATTCGAAGTACAGAAATATCATGTATTTCGGATTAAACAAACCCATCCCTATATGTCAACATAACTATTGTACCTAGGGAAATCAAATGAATTACGGATTAAAACAGCCATTTCCCATATTTCAACATAACGATTGTACCTAAAGGTAAACCAATTGTATTTCGGATTAAAACAACCCACCCCTAAAATTTTAACATAACGATTGTACCTTGGTAAATCAATTGCATTTCGGATTAAAACAACCCATCCCTATATATTTTAGCATAACGACTGTACCTAGGTAAATCAATAAGTGTTGGGGTTTTGCAGGTCATACCAATGATAGAGAAATTACGTTTAACCCATTACCAAACAGCAAACCAAACAGTTTTGGACTGGTCCAAATTGAGAGGAGTTGCAGTCGAGAAGTTCGTGAAATTTTCGATTTTTTCATCTTTCTTGGCAGAAAACATTATGTAAAATGGACAAATTGCTTGTTACAAGCAATTTCTTCAATTTACACAATGTTTCTCAAAAGTTTTTCTCTGGTGGCGGCCAAAAGCATCGCCGTGTGGGAATGGGTTAACCCATTACCAGACAACAATCTAAGACTGATCCAAAAAGAAGTTGCAGACAACATTTTTTGTAGATGACATTTTTAAAACATCGTCTTTTTAGGATGGAAAGCATTGTGGATAATGAAGACATTACTTGTATCGAGCAAATTCTTTATACCCAACAATGTTTTCCAGTTTTTTCCTGAGGCGTGAAAAGGGTTCATTGTGTGGAAATGGGTTAAAATGTAATGAAAATTTACAATTTTTGTTGGCCAACAAAGTCACTCCTAATTTCGAGTAGATAAGCATGAATGGATACCTAACCCTTGGACAACGATTGAACAGAAGCTATCCAGATATTGAGAGACTGACTTCTGAAGCATCATTGCCAATCATCGCACCTTTATGGGCAGATATCGAGACCAACAGTGAACGAGGAGGACTTTATGTTAATTCAACATTAGATCCTACCGACACAAACAAATATTTTGATAACAGACTGGCTAATCCGCGGTGAGTGTTTGGCTGTCCTAATTGGCTTAAGCATCGTTACACCATTCTTAGAGCTTTTCAACCTACGGACCATCACTGTCACTCAAATTAAAGATCGGAACTGAAACACATTTGAACTCCTATATTTATGTTAGATATTTTCGACATTAAAGCTGTAATTGACCTATCTCGGCTGTCAATCAAATAATCAGCCGGCCAATAAAATCATTCATTTAGACTTCAAGTCAACTTTGAACTCCAACATTGACTGCAATTTGTGTGAAGTATTTAAGTTTGATTGGAGACTTTACCGTCATAACTACATCTTATTCAAGCTATATTTACGACGTTTAGGTAGTCAACCAACCATTTAACTTTTTTGTATCAGACTTCTGGCCATAAATTTTGCCTGATAGTTTTTTTTGTGCCTAACAAACAGCATACTGTTAAAAATAATAGCCTTTATAATATGACCTACGGATCGGGGCCGAAATAAACCCTTTAAGTGTTCTTATATTATATGGGCGAAATGAATTCAAACCTATGGTAACGCCTTTTCGTTACGGTAAAAATGACGTCATACTGTTTTGATCTGAATTAATTCGGTATTTCAAGTACACTTATTAAATATCCTATATCTATTACCTCAGTCGAAATGTACTGTCAGATCTCAGTGGGCGTGGTCAGCCATCTGTCAATTAGCTGAAGCTACTCGGAGGATAGAACTGTTTGTTTGTTTGTTTGTTTGTTTGATTGTTTGTTTGTTTGTTTGAATGGGATTTCACCCCATTTTAAACAATTTTTCATCATATCCACTGACCTCTAGTTAGATGGTTTGATTGAGACATTTCTTTTCAATTAAGAGATGAAGAGAATATTTTTTTGTTTTCTTGCAGGTATAAACCGAAAAACTTTATCACACAATGTATGAATACGCGAGGAAGGTCATATCGCCGCGGCTAGAGTAGCTAACTATAGTCTCCTGGTATTTCTCACACCAGTACTACCACTAAATCCTTTCCTAGCCTCTAGCTGCAATCCGACCTAGGTTTACGATTATCCATCCATTGGTGAGAGACAAATTTCGGAAAGGATATGCGCCACCACCGGGGATCGAACCCATGATATCCCATGATTGAAGATTGGGAGTCTTATACGATTGATGTCGCCATAATTTATGCATATTAAAGGTTAAGTTATATAACTTAATTTCTTTGGTTATGGACGTTAATGATATCATTGACCCTTTTTGTTCAATCTCTGGTTTTTACGTCCCTATACTTTTATAATTGAGAACATTGTAGAAAAAGAAGAAATTGCTTGTAACATGAAATTACTTCTATTTCTACAATAGTTTCTACCCAACTGAATAGTTATTTATAAAAGTAAATCCCCTTTCAATTTCCGTCTGCAGAACCTTTGAATTTGGACAGGTCTAAAATTTTGCAAAAGAGGAAAGGGCTTAAGTACGTCGATAAAAACAGTTGTTGTTTTTTTTATTTCAGATTCGCATTTATGGCCACATGGATCGGTGCCGTTCCTTATCCGTATGAACAGAACAATTGTTCAGAGGTTATTAGTCAACTTTAATCCATTTTACCCCTTGTCATACTGAACCCGAAATATTCCTGTTTTGGCAGGAGGTCTAGACAAAGATCAGCCTGCACATATGTGCAGTCTGATCTTTGTCTAGACATTCTGCTTGTCCCTTTAAAGCTAGCATTATTTATACCATTAATTTTCTAAATGATTACCTACCCTAAATAAGTGTTTTCTGTGGTGCTTTCAGTCCTTTTATTTTAACATAATTTTGGAGAGGATTTTATTCAGCATGACGAGGGATAATGATTTCAGCAATTCAGGATTAAGGAATATATTGGTAACATGAAAATAAGGTTTCAGACAAGAATACATTTGTTGATTTGTTGCAGAGGAAGCTTAACGTATTTGTAGAGGAAAAATTTCAACCTGGCTAAGTTATGACAGTACTTTGTTCAATTTCGTACTTTATAGCAGTGTAAAAGATTTCGCAGAATTCACAAAAAAGGATAAATCTGTTACCGATTCTACATGAAATAATTTATAGAATTTATTATTTGTCTTCCAGAGTGCTGATTTTCAGGTTATTTTGATCACGAATGGTTCGGAGACGGACGTGATGTTTAATTATGACCAAGAAAATTTCTCGTGGCAAATATCTCCGGGAAGAAAAGTTGCCGTAGGACTCACAAATAACAATGCGTGGAACTTAATTGCAAATGAGGATAACTTTACAAAGATGAATGAATTTATAAATGTAAATGGTAGGTTTGAAGAATTATTGCTTAACCCATTACAACTCAATCCCTCCTTTTTACGCCCCCAAGAAAAAAGCTTTTGAAAACATTGTGGAAAATGAAGAAATTGCTTGTATCAAGCAATTTCTTCATTATCCACAATGTTTTCTATCCAAAAAGGTGAAATAATTTAAAATTACATCAACTTGAAATTGTCGTCTGCATCTTCTTTCACTTTGGACCAGTCTAAAATTTTGTCAAGTGGGAATGGGTTAACTGAAATAAGAAATGCAATGATAATACCTCCCGTATAATGTTATCATTGATAAAGTGAATTCCTTGTTTTAATTACTGCCATCATAGCTTTATATATTTCAGCAAAGGAGAGTTTTTAAAGGCTAACTGATAGAACCGAAATTAAAGCATAAGGACATCGCATGTAAATTTGCAAAGATTTTTTATTTATTATTAGTGTCATTATTATTATTACTATCATGTTTTTAAGTTAATATTTTTTTTCCACAAAAACTTCCATGAACTAATCTTTTACTTTTCTACGCAATATGTAGTTAGTAAGTTTTGATATGGTTTTACAAAAATGAAAAAAATATGCAAAACTGCAGCCCCAAAAATAACAGACAGTTTTATTACTAATAAAAGATAATGTTTAATAACATAACCTTTGGAAAGTGAAAAAAGAAAAAAATCGGTAAAAACTCGGATGGTCACTTGTAAGAGTTACTAGAATTGACAAGTCACTGGACCCGTCCACTGAATACCTAGGCCCCGCCCTTTAACTCCAACAGGGAGTCCCGCATCAATTTTTCAGCAGCGTTATTTTACAAAATTTATCGCCAGTAGCATGTAACAAAAGGTATATTGGTTGGTTTGTGACCTAAAGGTCGCAACTACAGCTTGAATAAGCTGAAGTTACGACGTTTAAGTCACCAAACCAATAATAAAGGTAAACAAAGTGGCGACCAATGTTGGAGTTGATAAGCTCAGGTCCGGACTGAATAAATTATTTGATTGGTCAGTTTATTCCTAGATTGTCAGACGCGATTGGTCAATTGATGGGTCGATATTTACGCCCACCGGGGTCCAACAGGTAGTTCGACTGAGATATTTACCGGCGCTATTTTGTAAATTGTATGGTTTGTAGCATGTAAAGCGAAAGTAAATTGTTTGGTTTGAGATCTAAATGTCATAACTAGAGCTCGAATAAGATGTAGTTACAACGTTTAAGTCGCCAAACCAACAAAAGTGCTACACATAAATGTCGCCCAATATCGGATTTCAAAGTTCACTTCAGGTCTTAAGTATTATTTGATTAGTCAATCGAATTTTTATTGCCAGCGCAATCAGTCTTTGAAGGGATCCAAAAACAGAATCAACCCTTAAAAATCAATTACAACGTGTCTATTATTTAAATAGCTTTCTCCTTGAATGATATGATTTGCTAAATGAACTTCGTTTTGTCTTGCAGATCAAGATATTAAAGGACGTCATATAGTAGAAGTTTTGAATAATGACCCAAATTTACAGGCAGAAGCTGAATGTTATTATTGGTTCAAATCAGTTGACTCAGATAAGCTAAGTAGAGAATTAGCCGATGCGGATTATTGCCCGTGTAGTCTAGCCCAGGCAGCTCGAGACAGAAGATTTAAAAACCTTGGCGGTAATGTATACCAATCGAGATTTGCAAGAGGGCCATATGGAAGTAAACAGACTTGTAATTACAGGTAAGATTTAAGTGGATGGCTTTTTTCTTTTCTTAAATCTGTAACAATTAAATATCAAACGCCGAATTTAATGGTCTGTAGCAATTGTCAAAGAAAAGAGTTAAATAGTTGATTGCAGACCTGAGCGTCATAACTGCAACATGAACAGGCTGTAATAACGAAGGCATTTTGTTTGTTTGGCGACATAAACGTCGTAACTAGAGCTTATTCAAGCCGTATTTACGAGGTGTAAGTAGCCAAACCAGCAAAAATTCTACACAGGTGTATATTAGCAAAATTTGGCTTGGATATTAAAAGTGTTATTTTACAAAATTTAGGGTCAGTATCGTGTAACAGAAATCAACATCTTTGACCGGCAACCTTAATGTCAAAAGTATGACTTGAATAAGCTGTTGCTACGACATTTAAGTCCCAAAACAAACAACAATTCTTTACAAAAATGACAGATTTCAAGGAACACATTCGTTTTAAATAATTGCTTTCATTTATCAATCGCTTTTTTATTGACAGCACCGATCCATCAAATGCAATATATCGTCGTTGTCGTTCTAAAACCTCGTAACTACAGCTTGTTTCAAGCTGTAGTTACGACGTTTTTGAACGACAACGACGATATACGAACAGATGTAAAATCAAAGGCGCGTAATTTTCTATCTGTAGTATTTCATATATGTTTTATTTCTTCCAAGTTCGATAGGCGCCTTGACGACTGGTATACCAAATGGGGGTTATTTAGAAACATCCATTGATACTCTGAGTACAACGGACGGCTACACAAAATGTTGTGAGAGTTCTACAAGACTATGTTACCGGTTTTATGAAACAGTCCCATCTCAAAATTGTTCTGGTTATAATCCGCCATCATGGTGTAAGTTACTATTTCCGTAAAGATTGTGATTTCTCTGATTCAGTCGTTTCGTTGAGGCGACATGGACACTGAATCTTATTATGTAATCTAAAGGTATTTATTCAACCTTCGAGCATGATAACGTAACCATTGCCATGCTGAACCCGGAATGTTCCTGCTTTGGCAGGGGGATAAGACTAAGATCAGCCTGCACATATGTGAAGTCTGATCTTAGTCTAAATCGCCTGCTTGGCATTTTAATTTCAGAGTTATGAATTGAATTTAGTAACAAAAAATAATCAACCCTAATATCAGGCATTCCGGTGTTTTCAGTCCTTTGATTTAATGTAATTCTCGGTAAGGATATCAATCAGCATGAGAGGGTTGATATTGCAAATTAAATATTTACATGTCGCTGAAACCCATATGTTATTGTTTTAACCAAGTTTTCCGAAGAAAAACACTTGATTCTTCATATGCGAATCTCGGTCGGCTGCCGAAGGACTGGGCGGGTCGTTAATATCCTAGTGTACAAACTTTCAAATCTATCTATATGGAATTGGGTGTTATTCTCTCAAAATCATTGTTACCACGTGACCCTGCATTTGTTGTCCCTGTTCGACGAAGACGCTTTATCATTTTATAAAGTGCACATCTCTACGTTTAAAACAAATTTAATAACATTGTACACGAACAAATACACAAATCATTGATTGATTTATTTGTCACATAGAAAACCAGTCAGATTTTGAGCATGTTCAACTTTTTTCAAGTTAAATACATTAAAGCAATACTTGAAGTAGAATGATTTCGGTCTACACTTGAAAGTATCGAAAGATTGTGATTGCCTGAGACTAGTTTGTAGTTCATTTGGCAGTTTTTTGCCGATTTTGCGGAGTTTTGGTTCGAAGAGTGATTTCCTCTAGTTGAAATAAACAACAAAACCTCCTTGACAAAATTCATAAGAAGTTTGAATACAAGTTTATAAGAATTTTGATTACAAGTTCAAATTGAATCCGTATAAAGTTTATCTTCGTACAAACTTGTTAAGCCGGATGCGTCCACTTTAAACTAGCCATAAACAAAATTACGTAAATACAGTAAAGAAATAACGTCTGTTAAGTCGATAAATATTAAAATGCTGTTACAGTATACGAAGAATATTATTATAAGACCATTAGGTTAACTCATTCTCACTCAATAATGCTTTTAGACGCCAACAGAAAAAAAGCTTTGGAAAACATAGTGGAAATGAAGAAATCGCTTGTTACCCCAAAAGTAAAAAACAAAGATCTATATTTCATACTCTTCAAATTTTCGTCTGTAACTCCTTTCAATTTGGACCATTCTGAAATTTTGCCGTCTGGAAATGGGTTAAACACGCTGTGTGAAGTACTTATTGTGAATCCTAATGCAAGTTTTCATTGACGACTCGTATTCTTCAGCACTAGCGTGGGGTGACCCTCATCTACAAACCATTGACGGACAGACATACACATTCAATGGAAGAGGCGAATACACACTACTGGAGTACATGTCCCCTACCCGGTAATGCACAATGAATATATACATATAGTTACATTTATTCCAATTGCATGTTTATTAGATTGATTGATAGAATGGGCAATAATGCCTCTTTTAACAGTATTTCAGTTATATCGCGGAGGCGAGAGCACCTAACCATGGATTCCTGGTATTTTTCACACCAGTAATACTACTACATCCTTTCCTAGCCTCCAGTTGCTATCCCACTTAGGTTTAAGATTATCCACCAAATGGTGACAGACAAATGTCTGAAAGAATATTTGCCGCTGCCGTGAATCGAACCTATGACATCCCATGGTTGTATCCCCGACGGCGGCATATTTCTCTCACCAACGGATAGAAAATCGTGAACCTAAGTGGGATATAGCAGTTGATTATTAGAAGCTCTTGTCGAATGCATGGTCAATTTTCACTAACCTGATACTTTTTGAAATACATGTATTATTCATTTGTATTAGTAATATAAGTGCAAACATTATACAGTTTAATTTCTAACATGAAATAATTACCAAAAATGAAAAATACGCCATATTTTATTTATTTTATGTCGCTACCTAATCCCCGAGAAATATGAGTTGGAACAAACTTCCTGTTGGTGTTGGAGTTTACGGGTATCTCTACCAGCTTCTACAACTGACCAATCTCTGGCCCCGCCCACTTACTGCGTTGGCCACGCCCATTGACTCCGTCAGAAAATCCTTCTTCGAATTTAACATAACATTACATAACCTTTGATTCTCCAAGGTACATTTACAAGTACAACATTGGGTAATATTTGAAACAAAAAGCAAGTGAGGGAGTATCGATGTCACTTGATTTTTCGCCAAATATGTGCTTAGAGAGAGGGAGAGGGGAGAGAGAAAGAGAGAGAGTACATAAAATAGACGTTATTTTGCAAATTTTATGGCTATAAGCATGTAACAAAAGGTAGAAGAGATAGTTGGCGACTTAAACGTCGTTACTACAGCTTGAATGAGATGCAAATACGACGTTTAAGTCGCCACACCAACTAAAAAGCTTAAATATAGCGGCCAACGTTTGGAGTTCAAAATAATTTCTGGTCTAAAAGAACGATTTTATTGGTCGACAGGTTAATTGATTGACAGGCACGTTTGGTCAATGTTTTTAATTCATTAAAAAATCATATTTTTCAGTTGTTGGCGTTGGGTTATTTTGATTTAAGAGTACCCTAAAGAATTGAAATTGATTATATCATAATGTTTGTTTTAGAATATCCTATCCGAAATTTAAATACCTTCGCTATCGATTTAGAATAATTCCTTCAATTTTCAATTTATGTCTTGTTTTAGCATCAATTTAACAGCGTTATTCTCTCATTAAATTCGTTAATGATATGAACATTCATTGAAATGAGTGTTTCTACTGCCTAATCAATCATGAATACAGCACTGGTATTCGAGAATCGTTTCCCAGCTTTATATCTATGAAAATTTATATCAGAAAAAATATATATTACTCAATTCCCACACAATTACACATTTTGACGTCCCCCAAGAAAAAATAGGAAACATTGCGTAAAATGAAGAAATTGCTTGTGAAAGGCACTTTCTTCATTTTACACAATGTTTTCTTCTCGGAAAGACGTCGTCTGCAACCATTTTCAATGTAGACCAGTCTAATATTTTGTGTGATGGAAGGCATAAAACAACTTTAACGATACAAATTGAACATTCCGCTCTGTGAGTAGGTTTGATATTGTTATTCAGCAACTTGCCATCATTTTGGCGTTCATGTCTATAACTATCTCAAACGCAAATGAAAAAATATTACTTCGTGGATTTGATGTTTTGGCGAAAAGTAGGAATAGGGAAATTATGACTTTATATACTTTATGTCAAGGTTAAGTGGTTAAATTGTGTGATACCTGTGTCTGGCGTACACTTTTAATAGCATTAACAAAAGAGTTTAATATTTAAACCCTTATCATGCTGAATCCGGAATATTCCGGTTTGGGCAGGAGGTAAAGACAATGATCACCCTGCACATAAGTGCAGTCTGATCTTGGTCTACGCCTCCTGCTTGTACTTTCCCTATCAGAGAAGTTACGAAATTGACGAAATTGATTTTCAAAAGAAATATTGATTGTTGAACTACAAGTACTTTCAGTCCCCTCAGCCCTTTGATTTTAATACAATTCAGCATGACAAGGTTTAATCGCTGTGCTTGGTTTTCTTATATGTGAGCATTTAGACATTCTTTTTGCAATGAAAAACACACAACAAGCATGCAGGTTAATGTTTCACAATACAACTGTGGAATTTTATTCTCTAAAAAGGGCATTTTATTCATTCATTTATTTAATAAGAATTCAAGATATTGATCGGATTTTCGATTAGATTAATTTGTATAGTCATTATGTATCACCAGTATCAAATTAGAGAGAAATTCCATGAACTGTCAAAAAAGAGATATGAATTAGCAAGTGTTATTACAAGAATATACCTGTGCTTGAAAAAAAATATCGAATAGAGGTTTTATAACAAAACTGTATCTAAACAGTCTTCTCAAATTGTATCGATGCATATATATCATCGTGACAAAAAGTGATGTGCGATCATCGACTAAAAAAGCAGTTTTGATGATAAACCTGCAGACTTAATTAATGAGGCGTTTTTTGTTGTTGTTGTTGTTGATGTTGTTGTTTGTTTGTTTGTTTGTTTGTTTTGTTTGCTTGTTTGTTTGTGGGCTTTTTTGATGTTTTACTACCACTTTAAATTAGTCAATCATTTACCCTTTCCTGTTCAATCTCTGACTTTTATGTCCCTGTGATTTTGTAACAAGCAATTTCTTCTTTTTCCACAAAATTTTCTACCCTAATGAATGGTTATTTTTCAAAAACTCACTATCAAAAGTGCTCTTTTCTCTACTTTATTAGCATCTCCATTTGTATTATCTGTATTTTAGGTCAGAGAACATTGAAATCCAAGTGCGAACAGACTATGTGAATGAAAATCGGAAAGATGCCACAGTGTTTGTCGGGTTAGCTCTCAAAGTAAGCCACTACTTTTGTACTTCCTGATTGTAAAAAAATAATTTGCAAAACTTGATAGAAATGTTGTTAAATTGTGCCGGCCTTTATTCGGCTGTTTTCGCCATTACCTTGAAGCCACAATTGTATTTTACCGGTCAATCGAATTGGAAATACTTCGAGAAAATTTTATTTATGACAACACAAACAATCAATAACCATCATACGCGTTCATTTTGTGTGTCACATAACATAACATAACATAACATAACATAGCTTTATTCAGAGAATCGACTTGGACATATAAGGTTCATCGTCGAACATACATACATAATAACTAACATATATGTGTATGGACAAAATATAGAAATTCTGAAATTGAAATTTCTCAGTGCGAAAATAAAAGAAAGTGTAGAATCTTACATAAACATTACATGTAGAAAATACATATTGGCAGTAGGGGATGAATGTAGAGAATGTTATTTTAACATTTACACAGAGATAACTTGTTTGAATTATTCATATATTTATTCACAGTATACAATAAAACTCGTCATAAGCAACCACTCAAGGGAATGCCAAAAGTGGTTGCTAAAGAGAATGGTCGGTTGTTACATTTTATGTGACATAATTACGATGGATCGACTTGCTAGCATGCATAAATTATTTAAAGATTACCACTGAATCCTATGCTGTTCGAACTCATCAGAATCGTCTCATAGAGACGATTCTATTGGGCTCAAATAAGATAGAATTTAGTAACGTTGTCTTTCAAGATGAGTTCAAATAACATAGAAATTAATAACGTTATCTTTTAAGATGAGTTCAAATAACATAGAACTTAGTAACGTTATCTTTTAAGATGAGTTCAAATTACATAGAATTCAGTAACGTTATCTTTTAAGATGAGTTCAAATAACATAGAATTTAGTAACGTTATCTTTTAAGCAAACGCTTTAAATTCCATAAAGTGTATGCTCTTTAATTAGGGAATTTTGATTATAGTCGCTTAATAAAAAATGGTCCCTTAATAGGGATGGTTGCTTGATTGACTGAACAAGTATTAAACCTTGCATGTACATATGTAAAAAGATTTGGGAATAAATATTGTTAATTTCACATCTTAATTAGGTTGGAAATGGTAGCATTCTAGAATTGAATCTCAACCGAAGTTCAAACTCCTCAAACCTGTATATAAATGGTATTTACAATGCAACGTTCGATGGAACAAAAAGTGTCGAGATTGATGTTGATGACATCCAATTATTCAACGTTACCAGCGACCTGATAATTGTGACGAGACCAGGAATTGCTGTCAAGGTAATGTGTGATTCTAGAAAGTTCTAATCATTATATAAATAATTTAACGTTTAGTTTCGCGTATTCATACAGAGTGATTAGGTTTTTCGATTCATACCTCCACGAAAACAAAAAATATTCTCTTCATTTCTCAAATGAAATGCGTATCAGTTTGTTTTTGTTTTGTTTTGATTTGATTTGTATAAAATTATTTAGATGAATTATCACTTGCCCTGCAGTAAAATCCTAAATCAACATTTGCTTAAACGATCTTCTTCGTATAGAACAAGCCTCAATAATGTCTGAAAATAATTTGAAAGCTTCAATCGCAAAATTAAAGAATTGACTTTTTTTTAAGAAAAATTATATGTTGTATATGAACTTATCTTTTAATATGAATTTGGTCTAGAAATACGAATTATTTTCTTTCTCCATGGTAAAAATAATCCCATGCCAATGAATTTATATGTTCTAAAACTAAGCAAATTTTTCTACAAAAATGTATTTATATTTTTGGTTGTAGGTAGAAGTGTCAAACATTCTGGATATCACAACCTTTGTTCCCCGGGAAAAATCTTTCATTGGAAATACAAGAGGATTGTTGGGAAATAATGACAAAAATGATACAAACGATTTTGTATCCCGAAATGGAACAGTCAGCTACCCAGCAAATTCAAATGAATCAACAATATATGATTTTGCGTCATCATGTAGGTATTTCTTCAATTATTAAATCTTTCCTGTACAATCCCCAAATTTTACGTCTCTGTGATATTTTGCTTTAGAAAATATTGGTGGATGAAGAAGAAATAATTTGTAACAAGCAACTTCTTCTTTTCCACAATATTTTCTACCAAATAGGATGGCTAATTTTTAATTGAATCTACTTTATTACTTTGTCTTGTATTTGGACAAGTGTAAATTTGTCAAAGCAGTAAAGTTTAAATTACATGATTATAGTTCCAAAGTAAAGTTTTAACCCATTCCAACTCAATCCCTCCTTTTTACGCCCCTCCAGAAAAAAGCTTTGGAAAACATTGAGGAAAATGAAGAAATTGCTTGTATCAAGCAATTTCTTCATTATCCACAATGTTTTCTATCCAAAAAGACGAAAAAATTCAAAATTCCATCAACTTGAAATTGTTGTCTGCAGCTTCTTTCAATTTGGACCGGTCTAAAATTTTGCTGTGTTGAAATGGGTTAAATTGTATGAATTTATCCGATATTTTTCATTCTAGGGCAAAATATTCAATTACTGATCATTAGATTCTCATTGCTTACCTGTAAGAAAGTTGAAAAACCTTTTGCTATTGTAAAATAACCTTTGCTCTTGTAAAATAACCTTTTGCTGTTGTAAAACAACCTTTTTGTTTTTAGACTGGTTGTTAGGTTTGAAATCCGACGTTAGCCGCCATTTTGGAGAATCATTTTTGTTGGTTTGGAGACTTAGCCCATTCCACACAATTCCTCCTGTTACGCCCATCAAGGAGAAGGGCTTTGGAAAACAATGTGGACAATGAAGATATTGCTTGTATCAAACAATTTCTTCACTATCTACAGTGTTTTCAATCCAAAAAGTCGAAAAAGATAAAATTCTATCAACTTGAAATTGTTGTCTGTAACTTGTTTCAATTTGGATCAGTCTAAAATATATCGTCTCAGAGTGGGTGAAACTTAGTAACTACAGATTATTCAAGCTGTATTTACGACGTTTAGGTCGCCGACCAACCATACTTCTTATTTGTGACATGCTACCGGCCACAAATTTTGCAAAATAACGCCTTTAAAAATCGAATCGGGTCTTCCTGTCGGAGTGAGTGGGTATGGCCAAAGGAGTAAGTAGGCTTGGCCAGCGATTGGTCAGTTCAAACATACCTCCCTGTCGGCTTTGTTAAATTCTAGGTATAGGCAAGTATTCAGTTCGATGTATCATCTGAGGTGGGCTTTGACTAGATTTTAGACTCGTCCAAATTCAAAGAAGTTGACAGGTTTTAGTTGACATTTTAAAAACCTTTGTGTTTGGGGGTAGAAATCGTTTTCCGCAATGTTTTCAAAAACTTCTCATACATATCTCATCTCACAAAACCTTCAGTTTTTTCCCGAGCAATAAGCAAAAAGAGATCATGGTGATTCTCTGCCATGTACGTAACTGATCATGCGATGTCTTACAGTGGAACAAAAAAAAATGACTCATTTGATAGGACAAAAAGTTTGTAAACTTCATTTACTAAGTTCCGGTAAAAAATTACTTTGAATCAATAATATCTTGTTCTATTTTTCTCCAATCCTTCGTTTCAAGCTATTTGTTTTGTGAAATATTCATTTCCCTTTAAAGTTATAATAAGTAACGATTCGTTTGCTTGAATTGGGTTTAAGGCAGCTTTTAACAAGTTTTGGGTCACATCGCTGCGGCTGGAGCATCTCACAGTGGGTTCCTTGTATATCTTGCACCAGTTCTGTCGTTACATCTTTTCCTAGTCTTCAGCTGCTATCCCACTTAGGTTTACGATTATCCATTCATTAGTGAGAGACATATGTCATAAAGAATATGTGCCGCCGCCGGGGATTGAACCCATGACAACCCATGATTGAAGATTAGGACTTTGGTGCTATATGTAACAAGTAAATCGTTTTACGAGTATCTGTATCTAATTGACCAATCGCTGCTGTCAATCAAGGAATCAATCGACCAATCAATGATTCATTCTGCCAGGGATTAAGGTTTGGGCTCCAACATTGGTCGCCATGTGTATGAAACATTTTGTTAGTTTGGTGACTTAAATGTCGTAACTAAAGCTCGTTCAAGCTGTAGTTACAATATTTATCTCACCAAACAACTATTCTACTTTCTTGTTACATGCTACTGGCTATGAATTTTGCACAATAACGCCATTTAAAATCGGGGCGGGACTTCCTGTTGATGTCAATGGGCGGGGCTTACGAAGTAAGTTGGAAGGGCCAGCGATTGGACAATTTTCGACGGTATCTTTTAGTTTAAACTCTAATTATATTTCGTTTCACAGGGAGAGTAAGTAATACCACTTCTCTATTCAACTACACAATTAACGGGCCATTTGAGTATTACAACAATATATCATCGACATTACCAGTGTTTATCAGTGAACTAGAAAATATAACCGAATACATGAATGAAACGTGTGGAAAACCTATTAATCTGTCTTTCTGCAATAACGACAGTGAATGTATAACTGATACAGTTGCTACCTGTGACCCAGACATTGGAATGAGAACAAAGCAGTCACTTGAAAGTGCAGAACAAGAAGCTGCTATTTTAAGTAAGTCATGTCAATGTTGTTCTTTTATCCTGCTTGTTTGTTCCCTTGTTTGTCTCTTTTTTTTGTTTGTTTGTTTATCTCTTCTTTTTTTGTTTGTTTGTTTGTTTGTTTAAGATTTGTTTGTTTAAGATATGTTTTGTTGTTTTTACAGATTGTAAATACCCCGTTTCTTGTATTTTAGAGGGATGACTTTCTGACATTCAAAACAAACGATTCAAAACCTTGGGAATGAAATTTACAATCATGAATATATTTGAAACATTCTACTGTTGATACTCATCAAGGTATTGTCTTTTGTCAATTGATCAATCGCGGCTGTCAATCAAGGAATCGATTTGTCTCTCACCAATGGGTCGATAATCATAGACCTATGTGGGATAGCAGCTGGAGGCTATGAAAGGATGTAATGGTAGTACTGGTGTGAGAAATACCAGGATTCCTTTGTTAGGTGCTCCAGCCGCCGCGATATAACTGAAAGATTGTTGAAATCGGTGTAAAACCCAATTCAAACAAACAAATCAAGGAATCAACCGAACAATCAAAACATTCACTCAACCCGGATCTGAGTTTTCAATTCCAACATTGACCGCCACTTTTGTTAATCTTAATTGTTGGTTTGGCGACCTTAACGTCGTAACTACAGCTTATTCAAGCTGTGGCTACGACTTTCAGGTCACCAAACAACCATTTTTTACATGCTACTAGCCATACATCTTGCAAAATGATGCCGTTAAAAATCAAAGCGGGACTTTCTGTCGGAGTCAATGAGCGGGACCAATGGAGTCAATAGGCGGGGCCAGCGATTGGTCAATTAAAGAATCACTTCGATTGGTGCATTTTAACAAATGATACCAGTCTTGTTTTAGAATAACCCCTATTTCTTTTGTCTAGAAAATGATCCACCAAGACTCACATCTTCTGCTGATCCAACGATTTATATAGGATTTAACCTTAACAATTCGTGGAGTCGGAATTTGAGAGAATTTTTCACTGACGATGATGTGATAAGAATATCGAATAACATTTCGTTAGGGGATTTTTACACATTAGGTGAGTTTGAGGTGTTTATTATTATTGTGAGCTTTTATGATACTTGAATGTCCGCTGCCGGGTGCTCTTAGTCAACATTTCTTTGTTATCATTCTGATATGTTAGTATAGTCATGAGGAAGATTCCTATAGGATATTGTAACATTCTTACCAATATGACGAAAAATGGGCCTTGTTTACAATTACCTTTATACAGCTCTAGAGTGGCAATTTTGGCCCAATCTTTATGATAAAGAATTATTTCTAAAGTCATTAGGAAGAAGCTTATTGAAAATAAACTCATATTCTGTCAAAAGTAGTTGGGAAGGGGGGCCTCATTGACATTTATCTTATTACCACTCTACTGGTCACAATTAATGCTCGATCTTTCCAAAACTAGCAGAAAACTTTTTCATGACCGCCATGAAGAATCGCAATGAATATGGTACATGTGTATTCTGATCAATACCAGGAGAAAGAGTACTTATCGACAACTTCCTTGTTCTTTTAAAGTCATAATTTTGGCCAAATCTTTTCAAACTTAATGTCAACGCTAGTGTGGTCATGTAATTTGAATGTGATCACAAACCATCGTATTTGAAGTAAAATGTGACCTCAATGGCAAGATCAGTTTTCAACTCAAGTATTCGAATCCGTTTAAATTTTATGGCAATACCTTTACTGTTGTCAAATTTAAGTTGATTTGTTAGCTTGAGAACATATATAAAATGAAGCAATTTATGGCCATCTTAGTCCTCTTTTTATTATTATCATAATCAATGTATTTGTCTAAATGATGTACCCATATGCATACCTAATCTGAGAAACGGTTGATTTCAAATAATTTGTTCTTATGATGTTTAATTGGTGGATAAAGAAGAATTTTTCTAATAAAATAAGAGAATAACTATCTTTGAAATATGAATTTCCAAACAGCTAAAACATGTAGCAGGATAGAATCAGCATTACATGTATTAACCCTGGTCATGCTGATCTCGGAATAATCCTGCTTTGGCAGGAGGCATAGACAAATAACAGTCTGCACATTTGTGCCGTCTGATTTGTCCATAAGATCAATTTCCAAACTAGATATTGACCCTGGCAACTAGACCTAAAGTTCCATCATCAATTTGATTTAATGCATTTCTGAACAAGGATTGAAATCAGCATGACAATGGTTATTCAAATAGCTACATATACGTAGAAACTTTTTCTTTTACTTTTAAAAATGTTTGTAGAAAAAAGTTCCTTTTTATATATTGAAGTTTAGTTTCATTCGATGATATCAAGTTCTTTGGTAGTAGTAGAAGGATTGATTGAATGGGGTTTAACGCCGCTTTTAACAGTATTTCAGTCATATCGCGGCGGTTAGAGCACCTAACAATGGATTCCTGGTATTTCTCACACCAGTACTACCACTACATCCTTTCCTAGCCTCTGCTATCCTACTTAGGTTTACGATTATCAACCCATTTGTGAGAGACAAATGTCAGACAGAATATGTGCCCCCGCCGGGAATCGAACCCATGACATCCCATGATTTGTAATAGTAGTTTATAAATGAACATCACATGGTTGATATAAAGCTTTAGGAATTATAATAATTGAATACTGGAAACTATGTAATGATCAACAGCATAAGGGATAACACAAAAAAGAGATATAGGGAATATTACAACAGTGTGTTTTTCTATTTATTGTTATCGTGTTCGAGAATCGTGAGTAGGTATTTTTAGCTCACCTGAGCACGAAGTGCTCTTGGGGAGCTATTGTGATCGGTCGTTGTCCGTCCGTCCGTCTGTCCATCCGTCCGTCCGTCCGTCCATTCACAACTACAAAAAAATCTTCTACTCCTAAACTAACAATGGAATTTCAATAAAACTTCGCAGAAATGATCCTTATGTCATGCTCTTTCAAAATACTTCGAAGAATTGAAATCCATGAAGAACTCTGGTTGCCATGGAAACTTAAAAAATCTTCTGCTCCCAAGCCATAAGGCCTAGAGCTTTGATATTTGGTATACATCATCATCTATTGACCCTCTACCAAAGTGCTTCAAAGATTTACAGTATTCTGAAAAGTAGCCCTCTTCTGGGCAATCCCTGATTTTACATAGAAATAATAATTGATATCTTTAAAAATCTTCTTCTCCCAAACCATAAGGCCTAGAGCTTTGATATTGGGTATACTTCATCATCTTTTGACCATCTATCAAAATACTTCAAAGAATTACCGTATTCTGAAAATTAGCCCTCTCCTGGGCAATCCCTGATTTTACATAGAAATAATGAAGGAAATCTTTAAAAACCTTCTTTTCCCAAACTATTAGGCCTAGAGCTTTGATATTTGGTACAAATCATCATCTATTGACCCTCTACCAAAATACTTCAAAGAAGTACCGTATTCTGAAAATTAGCCCTTTTCTTTGATATCCCTGATTTTACATAGAAATAATGAAGATCTTTAAAAATCTTCTTCTCCCAAACCATAAGGCCTAGAGCTTTGATATTTGGTACAAATCATCATCTGTTGACCCTCTACCAAAATTCTCTAAAGAAGTACGGTATTCTGAAAATTAGCCCTTTTCCTTGTGATCCCTGATTTTACATAGATATAAAGAAGGCAATCTTTAAAAATCTTCTTCTCCCAAACCAAAAGGCATAGAGCTTTGATATTTGGTACAAATCATCATCTATTGACCCTCTACCAAAATGCTTCAAAGAATTACCGTTTTCTGAAAATTAGCCCTCTTCTTGGCAATCCCTGATTTTACATACAAATAATAAAGGAAATCTTTGAAAATCTTCTTCTCCCAAACAACCCATAAGGCCTAGAGCTTAGATATTTGGTATACATCATCATCTATTGACCCTGTACAAAAATACTTAAAAAAATTACAGTATTCTGAAAATGAGCCCTCTTCTGGGCAATCCCTGATTTTACTAAATAAAATTACAGTATTCTGAAAATGAGCCCTTTTCTTTGTGATCCCTGATTTTACATAAAAATAAAGAAGGATATCTTTTTAAATCTTCTTCTCCCAAACCATAAGGCCTAGAGCTTTGTTATTTAGTACAAATCAACATCTATTGACCCTCTACCAAAATGCTTCAAAGAATTAAGATATTTTGAAAATAAGCCCTCTTCTTGGCATTCCCTGATTTTACAAAGAATAAAAGACGGAAATCTTAAAAAATCTTCTTGTCCCAAATCATTAGGCCTAGAGCTTTGATATTTGGTACAAATGATCATCTATTGACCCTCTACGAAAATACTTCAAAGAATTACCGTATTCTGAAAATTAGCCATTTTCTGAGCGATCCCTGATTTTACATTGAATCAAAGAAGGAAAACTTTAAAAATCTCCTTCTTCCAAACCATAAGGCCTAGAGCTTTGATATTTCAGAAAATTAGCCCTTTTCTGTGCGATCCCTGATTTTACAAAGTAATAACAAAGGAAATCTTTGAAAATCTTCTTCTCCCAAACAACAAAGCCTAGAGCTTTGATATTTGGTACATATCATCAGCCATTGACACTCTACCAAATTACTTAAAAGAATTAGCCCTTTTCTGTGCAATCCCTAATTTTAGTTAGGAATAAATAATGACATCTTTGAAAACCTTCTTCTCCTAAACTATTAGGCCTAGAACTTTTATACTTGGTATGTATTGATGTCTATACTTCAAAGCATTACCATATTCAGGAAATTAGTGCTACATGGTGGGATCATCAATATACCTAGGATTAAAAGAGATATCCTTAAACATCTTCTCCAAAATAATTAGACAGAGGGCTTTGCTATTTTGTTTATATCATAAAGCCATGAACAATCATACTCAGGGGAGCGATTTAGGACCATCATGGTCCTCTTGTTTATTGGATGAGAGTCAGACCGAAGGTCGAATCCAATAAAATACCTACACACGTTTCGAGAACACAAAAACAACAACTAGAAAAAAACACACTGTTGTAATATTCCTTTTATTATATTTCTTTAGGACATGGCATTAAGAAAGTTCTCTTAAATGATTAAGAAATAACTAACTTCCCGGAAAAAAACAACCCCGAATCAATACACAAAAAAGGAGTCCGTGTTTAACGGTACTCGACGAATACGGTTTTTTAGTACACGCCGAATATTGATTTTTTTCTGTCGAGTTGTATTAGATAGCCAGATTTTAATTCATATCATTTTTAGGTATATAATAAACTCTCTTATCCTCATTGTGGTAACTTTAGAAAATATAAAAAGTAGTTAAAATCAAAACGTAGGACACCTTTCCTGTTAAGTAATTTTATGTAACGTTTGATAATCCTTACTTTAACCCATTTCCACACAATGACGCTTTTGGACTCCCCTGAAGAAAGACAACTGGGAAAACATTCTGTAAAATATAGAAATTGCTTGTAACAAGCATTTTTTTTATTTTACACAATGTTTTCTACCCAAACAGTGACAAAAATCTAAAATTTCATGAACTTTAAATTGTTGCCTGCAGCTCTCTTCAATTTGAGCTATCCTAAATTTTGTCGTCTTGCTAATTAGTTAAAAGCTTGCGAAGTTATTTTGTGTCAAAATATTTTTACAATAAGAGTTCATTAAAGATTTCTAGTTCATTCAATTACAATAATCTTACAATAATAAAGGCACACCTGAGCACAACGTGCTCAATGTGAGCTTTTGTGGTTGTGCGATGCCCGTCGTTCGCCATGTGTCGCTCTTCATGTGTCGTTGACATTGCCTTGTGCACACCCTCAAAGTTATACTTTGAGCTAAATCAACTTTGAAATGTGTTACTATAATATTTTTATAAAATCTCCATTCCAAAACCGGATCACTCGGGGTAAAAAAACTAGGTCAATAGATCGATTCTTAGAAAATCTATCTGAGAGCTCTAGACACCATGCTTGATAATCAATCAACCTGGAGACAACCGTATGATTTGTCTTAATGATATCTGGGACAAGTTAGATATTAATCACTTGGGGTAATATGATGTCACTAGGTAAACTCTTAGACAAAGCTTGTTTTAGCTATTGGGAACACATCTGATGTTCTATCAATCTTGAAATTCCCCGGAATGTTTTTCAACACGATCTCTTGAAAAACCAGATTGTGCCACTTTGGGTAACAAACTAGGTCACTAGATCAAATCTTTGAAAAACTAGTGAGCTCTTTCATAGGCCACAAATGCTCAATCAACCTGAAAATTTATCAGAATCTTTGCCAAATTAACATCGAGGACAAGTTCGATATTAAGTCCCTCTAGACCTAAAACTAAATCACTATATCTTATATCTTAGAAAAATATTATGGATGCTCTACAGGCTGCCATTGATACTTAATCAAACCGAAAATTAGTCTGAAAGTTTTGAATAATTAGTGTTATTCCTAAGAAGTTAAAAAACTGGGTCACTTAGGGACAAAAGAAATAGGCCCCTAATTCAAATCTTACTTCGCTTAAGATGCAATTACCCTGAAAATGTCAGAATGTGGGAGGCTTTATGATATCTAGACTTGTTTGAAATTAGGTCAATAGGGATCATAAACTAGGTAACTGGGTCAAATATTAGAAAGTCGTTCGGCTCTCTAGAGACCGTATTTGAAGCTGAATTAGTCATGAAAATGTTTGACTGTGTGGAATCATGAACAAGTTTGAATTGGGTCAATTGTGGGTAATGAAGTAGGTAAATATGTCAAATTTTTATAAAAAAAAGAATCGGTACTCTTTATACCACATTTGATCATACTCTTTCAATCAGAAGATTGGCCAGCATTTTTTATCTTTGATGAATAATGGTCCAAATGTTGGTGTTGGTGTTATCTCTGACACGTAAAAGAAGTCATATTTGATTGTAAATCAATCTGAAAGTTCATCAGAATGTTTGTCTGTGTGGAGCATGAAAATTCTGAAATTGGGTCGATTGAGGTAATGAACTAGGTCAATAGAGGTTTGTGTAGCTCAGCTACTTAGTGTTTGTCATCGAATGTAGTTTCTAGTCTTGTACAATATTCTCCTCTTTGTACCTTTAAATATCAAATTTCAGACAATGATACGTTCAGTCTCAACATTTCATCATTACCAAGAAATCTAACAGACCATCTGTACCTAAAGTTTATAGCTACAGACACATTCAACGCTTCAACAGAATTTTGGCCTAATATCTATTATTGTGGATGCGAACGTGAGGAGGAATGCGACTATACTACATTCAGACTAAGCACAGAAGGTCTAGATACGTTTTCACTTTCTCGTACACTAACACCTGTATTTGATTCTGTTTATACTATAGGGATGAGTGTATTTTTCACTGCGTTTATTGGAGTATAAAGTGCAATTGCCTTAGCACATGGCAAATAACGCCCGTAGGGCGTTATGTTTAAGCCATGTGCTAAGGCAATTGCACATGGCAAATAACGCCCGTAGGGCGTTATGTTTAAGCCATGTGCTAAGGCAATTGCACTTTATACTCCAATAAACGCAGTGAAAAATACACTCGGCCCATATAATTGCAATACGTCTATTTTCAAATCCGAAACGGATAGAGAGATGAAAATAAAAACAAATAAACGAACTGTGGGCGGAGTTACTTTTCTTTGACAGGCGTTTGGATACATTGACACAGTTAATCGCTCGAGTCGTTGTAACGGCGGACATTTTATTTCGTCGCTTGGGTTTTTTGAAATGGAAATTCGAACATTCGTTGGATTTATTTGGAATTATTATGAGGAAATACTAACTTTAAACTCTGTAAATTATGATATCTGGGTCGATAACAGTTAGAATTATAAATAGATGCTTTGTAATAGACACTACCACATGGACACGATGCATGCTGATGTTGCGAAGCCGATTCGACATCTCGGATTTACGGCTAATAAATGTGAGTTTTTCGAAATCTTCATGTTTAAAACGAACATTATAATTTTTATAAGGACACTATTTGTTTATCTATTTATTGAAAATCCATGGAAGTTTAAAGGAATTCGAGGAAATCGAAATTCAAAAGGTGATGACTATAAATAGTAACAAAACAAGTTTGGTATTTCCTGGAAGTGAATTCCCAATATCGGAAATCCCTGACCTTGTTTGTTTCTATTTTTGTCGAAAATAGTTCTGCCTTTTATCGAGGTATAAAGTGCAATTGATTTGATCACGTGATACGATTTGGGCCAATGAAAATACTCTATTTTGAAGTATTGCAATTATTATTTTTTGAATTCTAGATTAACCTATTCCAAGATGGCAAAATTTTAGACTGGTCCGAATTGAAGGAAGTTGCGGACGACAACTTAAACTTTATGGAATTTCAGATTTTTTCCACCTACGTAGTAAATAAAACATTGTGTAAAATGAAGAAATTGCTTGTAACAAGCAATTTCTTCATTTTACACAATGTTTTCCCAAATGTTTTCTTTAGGGGCGTCCAAAAGCGTCACTGTGTGGGAATGGGTTAAAATAGTTGTTTACTAAATATCTATACGTCGCGGTTTTATAACCTTTTAAATGTGGTTAATGAAAGTCAAATGCCTCTCTACAATTGGCCAATCTCGTCAATCAAATAACTAGTCGACCAATGAAAACATTCATTGAGAACAGAAATAGGATTTGACCACCAACATTGGCCACCATTTTTATTAATTTTTTTTGTTAGTTTGACGACTTAAACGTCGTAACTACAGCTTTTCCTAGCTGTAGATACGACTTTTAGGTCGCCAACCAACTATTCTACCTTTTTTTTCATGCTACTTGTCATAAATTTCGCAAAATAAAACCTTTTAAAATCGAAGCGGGTCTTTCTGTTGGCAAGTCTATGGGCATGGCATAAGGAGTAAGTGGGCAGGGCCAGCGATGGGTCAGTTTGAAGTATCTGATTGTAACAAAGAATCACAGCATTTAGCCAAACGCAGATAAAAGTAGTTTAAACACTGAAACAATAACTGCTTTTTAACCTATGGGTTTTGAATTGTAACAGTACCTCTGGTTAACATAGGGACACCGTGTTATGTAATTCAGAGACAACCAACTTTAGAAAGCTCTACAAAGTAATTGGGTCAGATTGCTTTTTTAATATACAATTTTTCAACTTACCTTTTAATCCATTCCCAAACAACAAAATTTCAGAATTATCCAAACTGAAAAAAGCTGTAGACAAGAATTTCAAGTTGATGGATTTTTTTCGTCTTTTTGGATAGAAAACATTGTGGATAATGAAGAAATAGCTTGATACAGCAATTTCTTCCCTTTCCTCATTGTTTTCCCAAGCTTTTTTCTTGAGTGCATCTAAAAGTGTCCCTTTGTGGGGACGGGTTGAGAAAGGTATATCTTAAGAGTAATGTTAAAGATATGTACCTAATGTTGCTGACTTCTTATTTTTAGTAGAATATCTTTTAAGCTTAAAGATGTGAGCACGTTTATGAATTAAAATGATGCATTTGTGATGAAGATAACATTGCAAAATCTAATCAAAATCTAATGATTATCTCGAGACAATTATGTCAAATTCTGTTACTCTTTGAGTCTTAAATAGAGATTATGTTAGTTCATTGATAATAATTATTCTTTTATTTTTTTATTTTTATTTTCTTTTTGTTGTTGTTGTTGTTGATGATGATTTTTTTGGAATAGAAAGGTGTGTATTTGGTGAATAAATATAACTTTGAATAATTACATATTGTAGTATTTACAGAATTCTGCACAGTGAACAAGTTTAACACTGTAATGACAATCACGCATTCTTACTTGATTACTAGATTTGAACAAACTGTAAATAGTATTTAATTTCAAAAACACTTTTTTCACAGATCGTTTTTATGTAGCGTCTTGCAACTGTTCTGATGACTACATTGGAGACTACTGCGAGATCAAAAATTGTAATTGTTATAACGTGGTAAACTGGAGTACATGTAAATGTGGATGTCCACCAGGAATGAAAAATGATAGTCAGAAATGTTACGGTAATTATTTCTTGTTTGTTATGGTTATTTTCTTGGCTATCTTCAAGAAAGTACCTTTAGATATTAAAACCAAACTTTTGCTTTTTGACAAAACTGTAGCGCCAATAATATCATATGGGCCTGAAGAGTGGGGAATATATGGAAATAAACAGGTAGATTCTCTACACCTCAAATTCTGTAAAATAATACTTGGTGTACGTAAAACTTGCTGTAATGACGCAGTTCCTGGAGGGTTTGGCAGATGTCCTTATCATTAATTGCACGTGAAAGATCCTTAAAGTGCTGGCTTAAGATTTGCAACACTAAAAATATTAGATTGAAACAAACTTATTTAGAAAGCGTACGAAATTTATCTTACTCACCATCAAGCTTGGTTTATAAAATTAAATCATCTTTGGAAAGTCTCGGACTGAATTATATATGGACAAGTACGGCATCAATATAAATTATTTCCCTTCAGAGAATAATTAGAGATCAGTTTATACAGAAATGGTACAATGATATTTCTCGCTCATCGAAGCTACAGTATTATAAATCATTTAAGAAAAAAATCGAATTTGAATCTTATCTAATGAACATAAACAACGACAAACAAAGGAATATTTTTATAAAATTGAGGAAATCAGATCATGGATTAGCCATAGAAAGGGGCAGATACAATGACACTACCCTATCAGTAAGAAAACGTAGGGTTTGTAATAAAAACTTCATCGAATCAGATTACCATTTGTTCTTACTTGTTCAACTTACCGATATATTCGATCGAGAAATATTAAAATACTTTTCTTAGTTTAGCTTCATTTGTTCGTTTAATGTCGTCTTTAAAGAAGAGAAACCAGTATAATTTATCTCGCTACATCTTAGAAGCAATGATCGCAAGAGAAAACGGACTTGTAAATGAAGATTAGATAATGATTCATTGTAAGTTATTAGTATTTGTATGGATATTTATATTATTTGTTGTTCTATGCATTGCATATTATTATGTAACATGCCTAATCAGGTATTTGAGTTGGTTAATTGAGCACTCACTGCTGTCTATCAAGGAACAAGTCTAACTATCTAATCAATCATTTAGCCCGTTATTTGGCTTTGGACTCCAAACATTGACTGCCATTTGTGGGAAAGATCTTTTTGGTTTGGCGATTTAAACGTCAGCTTATTCAAGGTGTAGTTACGGCGTTTATGACGCCAATCAACCATTTTATATATTTCTATTACATGCTACTGACTATAAATTTCGCAAAGTCACGCGTTATCAAATCGAAGCGGAACTTTGTGTCGGAGTCTGTGGTTGGAGCCAGCGATTGGTCAATTACCGAATTGGCGAAGAGAAAATCTCGGAACTGTTTTGATTTGTATTTTGCGATTTACAACCTGCATTTTCCATAATTTGACGTTAAGTTATGAATAATGTTTTAGTATGCATTGTAGAAGTATAGGATTAATGAAGGCTTAATTTGTGTGTGCGTATTTTAAAAAATGAATATCTTGAATTATGAAACAAACCCAGTAAGTTTGATCAATTTTTGAAGAATTGATTTTTACGTTTAACCCATTAAAACACTACAAAATTTTAGACAAGTCTAAATTGATAAATGGTGCATACTATGATTTAAACTCGATGAAATTTTTATGGTAGAAGATATTGTTGGAAGCGAAACAAATTGCTTTACTGGAAGGGCGTAAAAAGGCGAAATTGTGTGGGAATGGGTTAAACTGTTCTTTATCAACTCTAGTATCTTATAAAACATGTTTACTTTATTAATATTATTATTATTAAGTTTCATGTTACGGATTGTCGTTTGTGAAGATAGCCACTTCCCCAAAAAATTCTATACTTTAAACCTTTTCATATATGTGTAACCTATTTCCTTAACCCATTCCAAGACAATCTCTCCTTTTTACGCCCTTCAAAAGCAGCTTTGGAAAACATTGTGTATGGATAACATTCACCCATAACCAGGCGGCAAAATTTTAGACTGGTCCAAGCTGAAAGGAGTTACAGACGACAATTGAAAATTTAGGAAATTTGAGATTCTTTCAATTTTCTGGGTAGAAAACATTGTACACAATAAAGAAATTGCTTATGACAAGCAATCTCATTATTTTCCACAATGGCTGTCCAATTGTGTTTCGTAGGGGCGTCAAAAAGCGTCAATATGTGGTAATGGGTTAAATAAAAACAATTAGACGCCTGTTTCATTATGAGCCTAGATTTGGTATGAAGATGCCTTACAGTGGCATTAAAGGCGTCTCCAAATACATAACGGGTTCATATTTTTGAGTATCTGAGATGCTCGCATCAGTTCTTCAATTTATTCTCGATATATGAGCTATAACGAAGCGAAACTGTAAAGTTGACGACACTTCTTTAAGCATCAAACCAATGATAACTTTTTCTGGAATTAAGAGGTCCATTTATTTTCAACAAAAGCTTTTAGAATTTTTAAATTCACATTGCAAAAAACGTCAGATTTTTATTAACTTTTTATAAAATTATTGAATCCTAATTAAACTTTATTCGTATTCATGATTTCATACTTTTTACAATTTTCTCTCACGTATTTCTAGTGTGTGTGTGTATTTCCATTTATTTATCGTCGCTACCGTAGCACATGCCCATATGAGCGACGCCCCCAGAAGACGGTTAGTTGTTACGGGGGATAGTGCAAGGATACAGGACGAAACTACTGAGAGCTCCGCCTGGTTCTTTAACATGCTCGATGGATAGCATCGTCACACGAGGCCTCGGTTTAACGTCTCATCCGAAAGACAATTAGTTAGTTAGTTGATATGGTCAGTCCAGGGCTCGAACCCGTGACCTTGAGGTTTTAAGTCAAGTGCTCTACCAACTGAGCTAATCGGGCTCGACATATGCTGCTTTATATATAAAATCAAAGCATTGAAAAGAACTGTAAGCTAGCAAAACATTGTTTTATTCAGTAATCTTCTTTGTCAAACGTTTATCATGATGGAATTAATACGGTTAAGGTAACCAAGGAGTTAACCCATTCCCACATAACTCCTCCTTTTAACGTCCATTAAGAAATAGTTGTGGAAAACAATATGGAAAATGAATACTTTTCTTGTTACAAGGAATTTCTTCATTTTCCACATTGTTTCCATACATAAGGTGATAAATAATTTAGAATTTTCAGCAATTTGAAATTGTCGTCTGCAACTTCTTAAAAGACTTTGATCATAGTCAATTTAACACTATGTGCTCAAGTGAACGAAAAATACCTAGGAGATGAACTTGCAGGCAGTTTGCAATATTCCTTCAATACACAAGAACTATTTTTATGGCGTAGGTACTTAATGGATTTGGTGGTTAAGCCCCCAGTGTCAGTATGCACTCGTTGAACTTTGTGACGACCTCAAAGTTTTGTCTTTTAACATAAGCTATCAAGGCTGACGCTTTGATAGCTTAAAAGCAGATATACCGCTTTGAGGTAGGAGGTTCAGTCATTAACGTACAGCTTAAACAATCCACACTCGAAAACAAGAAATATATCTAGTTAGAGGGACCGAATTTATTATACAGGGTTACCGTTTGACCCGGGATCTCGGGTTTTGACGTACAGAAATTAAAAAGGAAGCAATTTTGTCGCTCGAAAATTTGTCACTGTGCGTCATGTTGACTCTCAAAAATTTGCAGCCATGCGTGAACGGTCATCATAAGTATGCCAAATTATTGGGAAATGGTTAATTGATTTTGAAAATATAAACCCTATCATGGATAACTCCATGCTTGTTTGGATAATTGACACTCTCGGCAGACGGACATGCATCAGCGATCATAATGGATAGGTATTTGACACATGTGAAATGAATTATGAAATCCTTTTTCAGAGTTCTCATCCTTCTGAGATTTACTTTACCAATACTTTTATCAAAAACCTCACTAGATGTCATCAAGAAGTAAAGTGGAACCAAAGAAAATGTTGCTCTAGAAATGTCATGAGTTTTTAGGGATTAAATTGGCACTTCTTTTTATGAAAAATAAGAATAATTTCATCATCTTTGTACTCTTGAGATTTTCTAAAACTGATCCAAACTTATAATATATGCATGAATACTAAACTTTTCCATAAATTTATCTTGTATTGAAAATAGACTATTGTCAGATTGGAGAAATTTCCAATCTAAGACGAGACTTTTCAAATGCCTCATTGCTAGAGAAAAAATCTATTATTACTTATTTCTACAGAGGGAGGGGGATGGGCATTTCCCCTTTTGACTCATGGGATTTCAAAGTTGACTCTTGAATGTTTTGGCTCAAGGATCAAGGGTTTTTGTCGTTTAGTAATGGGTATATTTAGCTGTATATTTAATCTCCTACATCTTTTATTGGCGTTGCCTTAAAGCACGAGCTCATTCATGCTAAAGATAATCACGAATAATTTTCATTTTATTCTAGATAAAGATGAGTGTAAGGAAGATGCCTCTTTGTGTCAGGGTCCGGGACAATACTGTTCTAACATACCAGGAAATTACTCGTGTGAATGTTTGCCAGGATATTATAAAGAAGATAAAAGTTGTATAAAAGGTCAGATTAATTATCAGTCTAGTATCTAATTGATAACCGTCATTTCCTAACAATGTGATTATTCCAAATCAACGAATG